>JAOTNS010001369.1:0-127454 GCA_028476615.1 Culter alburnus
CGACGCAGCAGTGCTGCAGTAATTTCAGCAAAAACGGAGCCCCCCACTAAGTATTGAGTGCTGTACAGCTCTTACTTTCATGTTCATTTACTTTTCAGTTGGCCAAGATTTTTTTCTAAAAATCTTTCTTGTATTGTTTTAAGTAATATTCTAATTTTCGAGATACTGATTTGGGATTTGCCTTAGTTGTCAGTTATAATCATCAAAATTAAAAGAAATACATTTGAATATATCAGTCTGGTGTAATGAATGAATATAATATACAAGTTTCACTTTTTGAATGGAATTAGTGAAATAAATCAACTTTTTGATGATATTCTAATTATATAACCAGCACCAGTATAGTTCGAGATTGTGTTTATAGTTGTGAGAAAATGTTGAATGGTGTAAGGAATCATGTGTTAGCAATCAAGAAAAGCAATAATAGATGAAAAATGAAAGACAAAATTTATGCTGGCTGTCATAAGCTAATTTAAAGTCTTGTTAAGTAGTTTGGTCAGTTAGGCCAGAATAGATAAATATCCTGGGTGTTGCTAAAGTGTGTTAGGAGATTCTGGATGGATGGTTGCTTGGCTCTTGGTAGGCAGTGCTAGGGTTTTGCTAGAGTATGTGGTTGATAGGGGTGTGTGTGTGTGAGTATTTGGTTGATAGGGTGTGGTAGTGTGAGTATGTTGTTGATTGTGTGTTCTGGTGAACCACGCACAGACATTCCATCACTGTTAAAGGATTAGTTCACTTTCAAATGAAAATTATCCCAAGCTTTACTCACCCTCAAGCCATCGTAGGTGTTTCTTCTTTCTGATGAACACAGTCAGAGTTATATGAATAAATATCATGATGCGTCCAAGATTTATAATGCAGTGAACAGGGGTCACGAGTATGAGCGAAGAAAAGTGCTTCCATCCATCAATCATAAACGTACTCCACACTGCACACTGGGGGGGTTAATAAAAACAATGCTTTTGTGTAAAAAAAATCCATATTTTAACATGTTATGAAGTAAAATATCTAGCTTCCACCAGACCGCCTTCAAGTTTCCGCAAGTTGATTAGGGAAGGCGTAGCGTAAGCTTTTGAACTGCAAGAGTTTTACACTTCCTTCGTACATTGAATACAGAAGGCGGTATATGAATATGGAAGCAGTTTCTTCAGCTATTCGTGACCCCTGTTCACTGCCATTATAAAGCTCGAATGCATCAGGATATTAATATATCTCTAACTGTGTTCATCTGAAATAAGAAAGTTTGGGCTAGTTTTCATTTGAAAGTGAACTAATCCTTTAATAGCAGAAACTCAAATATTGTTTGCAAAACTGTGGAAATTCAAAAGTTTTTGTTGCTCTAAAACATGTGATTTATACCATTGAAGTAGCCTATGTAATATTAATAAAACTGCTCATCTCCTTTAGTGATACAAGCTCAAAATAATAATCTGTTGATGTTTTACATATAGTGTCTTGACTCGGTGCCATGATGGATATTGATGTTTGTGAACACAATTGTGTATGTCATGCCATAAATCTCCAAAAACTATGCATGGGTGCTTGCTTTGGAGTTGCCACCCCTCATAGACCTCATGCCACCCCTTTGCCACCTTATAAATAATTTTCTAGATCCGGCCCTGACTCTCTTCCACTGTAGAAAAGTGAAGCAGGCAATGTCAAATATGGCGCTGATATCTTGAAACGCGAGTCTGCGCAGTAGTGAGCGTGAAGTGGAGCCGCGGTATCAAGGCCCCGCCCACACTCCCGCAGAATCAGTTAGTACAGTTTACTGCAGAATAACTCATTATGTCTGTGTGAAATAAACAATCGTGGAAATGTAGTAATTAAAGTTCCCGAAAATCATGAAAAAAGTCAGTTGGTGCCTCAGTGACTACTTCGCTCAGAGAAGCTGTTAATCATGATGTGAACCCCTGTTTTATAGCATCAAATAACTAACTAAACCCAAACTTATTTAAAAAACGAACACTTGAACTTACATCAGCGTGATAAAAACTACATAAAATGACAGAAACCATCTTTGGAAAAAAATTATTTGAAGTGTAATTTGATTGTTTAGTTTGTCTCACATCCCATTAGATTACATAGAGAGGGCGGGGTTTATGACCTATACTGGGACCAACCACTTGGGGGCAATCGAGACACTTTGGCTTCACTTTCACTTCTGGTGCGGCTGTCACAGAGACTAACTCTGTGATTCCCTCCTCTGGCCATCAGAGGCTCCCTCACCCGAATATTAACCCTCACACTTACACACTACATTTCCCATCAGCCCGTACCTGGCACTGATTACGTGCTCAGCTGTAGCTCATTCCTAGCCTATATAAACTGTCTCTTCACCATTCCTCTTTGCGAGCTCTTGTATTACTCTGGTTTGCATTTCTGAGCATTTATTCTTGTTTTGCCTGCCTGTTGTGACCCAGTTTGTTCCCCGTTTATGATTCTCTGCTGCCTGCCTTTTGGACTATTTGCTTTGTTTCTGATCTGTGATTGTTCTCCGCCTGCCCTGATCTAATGCCTGTTTATCGACTACGACTGTGTCTGCTCTCCGTTACTGTGTTTGCTGTCGGACCATTGCCTGTTAACCACGATTCTAATAAAAGCCTGCTTGGATCCCACTTCGTGTGACGCCTTGTTACAGAGGCACACTTCAGCCTAACTAAAATAAGTACTAAAATAAGAACAAACAGTAGGACAAATAAATGCAACAGAACTGTATAGTTAGAGAGACCAAAAAACAACATAAAGCTGTGTGTTGGCCTTCAGAATGTTGGATCATTCGCTGATATGCAAACTTTCTTGCTTCCAGCAAGTTTTTAGGAACCAACCTGTGATATGACAATGCCTTCATCTACCAGCTGATTTAAAACTTTAAACCTGCTCAAAGTCACATGGTAGAGGGAATAAACATTTTCAGGTGAACTACCTTTAAGAAGAAGAATGACCAAAAAAATCATATCAAAAGCATTCCCTCTATCCTGCAGTAATAGCACATCTCCGCCTCTTGCGAGGGTGTAATGGTAACATTCAAATAAAAGCCTGAGATCGACTCGCCGTTCCATTACATCCAGAGAATCGACAGACGCAAAAGAAACAATCATCAGCGGCAACAAACGGTAAATATGACTTTTATATATAGATTATGTTTTCTATGTGACCGTATTAGATGCAGGCAATTTTGGGATGTGTCTTAGTTATAAAATATTAATATATAGAATATGATTTTAAAAAAAACTGAAGGACATCATTTTATTTCATTGTTTGTCTCATCTAAATAGTGACCTGAGTATGGCTTCCAAAACTCAAATACTACTACTGCTGCTAGTGGCTGTAATGATTGCAAGCTATGGTCTAACCAATGCCATCACAAACAACGACACAGCAACCACACAAACAGCAACGCCACAAAAAACAACAGCCAACAGCACCGCTGGATCTCTTTCTCCTGTGGGGATGGTGGGGCTGCCTGGTCTTCTGATCTACACGCTCACCTCCGCTGCGCTTCTCAAACTCTTCCAGCTCATCTGATCATCATGATCATCAACTCCCTGAATCGGTCACGCAGCTAAACCTACGGAATGTGCCTGTGACTGTGTCTGCACATGTTTTTAGCAGATTTGTTTTTACAGATACTTACTGCTCTGATAAACAATGTATATTAATCAAAATCTATAAAAATTTAGAAAAAAATATGTATGATCGTATATGAAGACTTAAGAATAAAGAAGGAAAAAAACACTTTTGTTGACTGTGCTGATATTTCTCAAATGACCTTCCACCTGCAGAATGGTTAAGACAGGTGTTATAGGCAAATTATTAAAAAGGGTATGTGTGTGTCGGAGGAGTGGGCATTTGAGTCATTTTATTAAAGTGAAAAAGGTGGTTTTTATACCAAAATTTTAGATCTCATTGAATTTTCACAATTTTTTATACCCATTTTGATATTGCAGAAAAAAATAATACTAATATAATTACTTATTGAAGACAATTAAATAATCAGTACTAAAATAAGAACAAAGAAAAATTATAGGACAAACAATAGGACAAATAAAGCATCAGAACAAATGTACAAATCAAAATAAAGATGCTTTCAGTTCAGGTAGGTCTATAACAGAAGATTACTAAATCAACTAATCAAATGTCAAAATAAAAACTGCATAGTCCACCTGTATAAATTAAATATACATTGATATTATTAAAGCTACAGAAGATGTTAGTCAAGAGCTGCTTTAAAGTTTGATACAACCTTTGTTAAAAAAGTATTATACCACAGGGCTGTTGAATGCTTGATTCGGATTAGTTGATGAATGCTCTAAGATGTGCAATTAAACACAAGTGTTCCAGGTCTGTTAACCGCATTACAGACATACATCACTTTGCTAAATATTAATTTATTTCATAGGCCCTTACAGCCTACAACAGCAAAAGAACCACAACGACATTGACAAAGCAAATAAATATGCATTTCCTTGTTTTCCCTACTAAACTACCTTTTGTTATCTATGGAAATTGTGCTTTGTTTCTCACTCTCTCTCAGACGCATGGAAACACACGCAAAGGAACTTAGAGAGCATTTGATTGGACAAAATGATATATGTATATTGCTCAAAATAACTGGCCAGGTTTTTGAAGGTATGGAAATAAAGTGAAAGACAGTTGAGTGCTGGAAGGATGCAAATAAAGACGTCACACTTGGCATTTAATGCTCACTGACTGTTATTAACCATAGCCAAGTTACTAGCTAGTAGTGCATCAAATGTACACACACAGTACAAGCACACATTACCACACACTCAACACACAAAATAAATGCTTACTAATAAAAAAAAAAGTTTGCAGAACAATATGTAATGGCACATACACACACACTATAAGTGATATTCATGGGAATGTGTCTAATAATTGAGCACTTCTGGCCCAAACTCTTTTTTGGGGACTCAAATATTTCCATCACAAGTGACTTTAAATCACTCTAATTAGATTGAGATTTAAAATATGCTATATAGTCTATGCTCCTATGCCTATGTATCAGGCAGCTCCACATCCCACAATGCAACACAATTGTGACATCACAGGAGATCGCGCTTAAGTCACCCCACACAACTTTAGTGAGTGATACAGTATCTGAATTATTTTAACTGTATACTTGTAGCTACCTTAAGCTGAATGCTTTTTCCACACCATTAGTTTGTTTTTGTTTGTGTAATGTTATATATTTTCTCCAGCAGCCCAAGCATCCCTAGCATGTCTCTCTAGAAATTATGACAATTATGAAATTATGACTGTTTTATAGTAGAGTTGTGGGTATTTCTCAACCCCCTCACACATGCATCTATTGTTGCAGTCTCCAATAGTTTGTTGTTGTTGTTCCGTGATTCAATTTACAACACTTTTCATTCATTTCTATTATCTCCACAAACAGTTGTGACTGTTGCACAACTCTGAAAGAAATTCAATGACATGAAGGCTGTAATTAGGGTTGCCACCCGTCCCGTGAAATATGGAATCGTTCCGTATTTACAGGCAAAATGACGCGTCCCGTATCAAATCAATACGGGATTTGTCCCGTATTTTACATAGGTCCACATTATGCAGCATCCCATGGAAATCACCCCACCCGCATTGTGTGAAGACACGCCATCGTTGGTTTGATTGGTTTGTTTCAGGTTCACGGGCCGTGAAACGCGGCCAATCAGAGTCAGAGGAGGGCGGGACGCCGCCTCGCCGGTTCTCTCCTGAGGAAGATAGTGTAATGTTTTTTTTTATCACCTCAAGTTTTTGATTAATAACGTTAGATTTCATATGCTGCCTATTAAGAAATAATGTTAATAATGTACATTAATCATGTTATGGTAGGATTTGTTTATTAAGGTTAAGTTGTACAGTCAGACACATAAGCATTACTTTAATAAGAGATAAGAGAGATATATTTAATACATATTTAATCAAAATATAGTACCTATGTGAATAAAATAAACAACTATTGTTATGCTTAACCAATTTAAATAATTGCATCATTCAATACTATAGAATTAACAATAGACTATATAAAAAATGGAATAAATAAATAAATACATAAATATATTTACTTACTAATAATAAAAATGTTGTTAAGTGTTTTACTTAAATAAGAAATGTTTGTAGATATTATGTCATTTACAGTTATTTAGGTGTGGTTTCACTGTGTGGATGGTGTTACTGCAAACAGACAAATATTTTAGCCAAAATTTGTTCACAACAAATGACAATTTACAATTTGTTTAATTTATAATTACTAAGTTATGGATCTGTTAATTTAATAAGTTAATAAAATATGGTTCACATCTCACAAGAGCTTATTTTTTGTGGTCTCAGTCACACTTTGTTGGCCTATGTTTATTATTGTCATAGCTGTGTATTCAATATGACCACTTAAGTTGTGATAGTGAGAGACTGCATCTGTTCACACTGATTTTAATAGCAGATATCTTATTATAATGTCCATTGGTATCAATCTTAATATTTTTATGAAAACATGTTTTAAGTTATGATATACCACCACTGGCACGCCATCGGGACTGTGGTCATCGTAGCCCCGAGGGGTGTGGCCCCCGCTGCGGCAGGCTTCCCTTATTTTTCTGTATTGAAGGTGGCAACCCTAGCTGTAATGTGATTGGTTATCAAGGCACACTTCTGGAGATAAATAGTGCAGACACTGGATAAGGATGAAACTTGTCACAATGTCAAATGGAGTATACTTTGAAAGGCTACATTCAACTAAATGCATAAGCGTTTGCATCAAAACTGAATGTACTTTGGCCTTCATATAACCTATTAGCTTAATTCCTATTGTGCTCCAATGAGGGCTTTAAAGTGTTAAACAAAATGGAAGCTTAACAAATCCGTCTCCCGTCTAAGATCATGGAAGTCTTGGCAAACAGCTAATAGTAGTTGATCTTTAGCAAAGTTATTATTTCCAGTAGCAATTTATCTTGATGAACTATGTAAACTACAGGAGAGAGTGGTGGAAGAAAGTAAAAATACTAATACCACACTTTGAAAATACTCCACTACAACTAAAAGTCTTGTATTCAGAAACTCACATAAGTTAAGTATTATCAGAATAAATAAACCGGAAATTCACAGATTGTGTTTGGACATGGACTTCTTTTGCTTGTGTATACATTACGTGCCTGTTGTGCATTAGTGGTTTGGTTCATTGAAGTTTGAATTTGATTAAAGACTCATTGGCTATTTTGTTACATATTATAATGTAGGCTCATGGTGCGATAATGCAGACATTTTCTGAAGATTAGGAGATGGACAAATTATTTATGTCAGCTTTTCCAAACATACACTCCCCAAAAAGGACAAAAACAAAACCAAACAATACAAAAACATAAAACAAAACAAAACAGAAAGACATTCACAGTCATTCACAGCACTTAAGACATTTTACAAAAGCACATGTATCATATCGATCATGAGGCCTTAGAAATGATCCCAGACTTACTAAAAATTTCCCTTTTGTATTGTTCTAGATATTGAGTATTCAAAGGTCATAAATTTAACTCATTCAGTAAATTCAGATGTTTTTGTGTTCTTCCCATAGTTTCACAATAAAGTTCTTGCTGCAATAATGAAGCCTGTCAGTATTAATCAAAAATGTGCTTTGCTGACACCCTGTGGTAGAAGTGTTTATCACCAAGAAGACATAAGTATGAGGTTATATTTGTTAAAGGGTTAGTTCACCCAAAAATGAAAATTATGTCATTAATGACTCACCCTGTCGTTCCAAACCCGTAAGACCTTCGTCATCTCGGAACACAGTTTAAGATTTTAGTCGATTTATTCCGAGAGCTTTCTGTCCCTCCATTGAAAATGTATGTACGGTGCACTGTCCATGTCCAGAAAGGTAATAAAAATCATCAAAGTAGTCCATGTGACATCAGTGGGTTAGTTAGAATTTTTGAAGCATCGAAATACATTTTGGTCCAAAAATAACAAAACTACGACTTTATTCCGCATTGTCTTCTTTTTCCATTGAATTCCATTCCATTGAATTTGAATTGATTCCACTGAATTGATTCCATTGAATGATTCCATGAACTGATTCCCTGAACTGATTCACTGAATTGATTGCTCTACTATAAAACCTTAAGGTAAGTGAGACGACACGATTGGCTCCTTAGTTAGCAAGTGTTGTCAGGTTTCACCCCCCTAGTGCACTTACAATATGAGATGAAATTACTTCACATGCACTGTACGCATACCCTAGTGTACATGTAAAAACTGAAGGGCTTTAAACTGAGACCAGATGCAGATCAAGTATATCCCAAAAATGAATATTCTGTCATCATTTACCCTCCCTCATGTTTTATGGTATTTGTCAAAAAGTATCTTTTTCTGTTCCATGAAAGACAGTCATATGGGTTAACCAACATGGGTGAGTAAATGATGACAATTGTCATTTTTTGGGTGAATTATTCCTTTAAAGGGGACCTATAAAGCCCAAGATGTACTTTAAGTCTCGGTGTCCCCAGAATGTGTCTGAAGTTTCATCTCAAAATACCCAACAGATCATTTATTATAGCTTGTCAAATTTGCCTTATTTGGGTGTGAGCAAAACACGGCGTGTTTGTGTGTGTCCCTTTAAACGCAAATGAGCTGCTGCTCCCGCCCCCTTTCCAGAAGAGGGCGGAGCTTTAACAGCTCAACAACAACAAAGCTGGAGAATCTCACGCAGCCAAAATGAGGATTGTCAGTAACGGTGTTTCAGCCTTACATTGTTCAAACGGAGTCGACTGATGGAGAGAGACTCAGGAAGAAGTTACAACTTTAGAATGAAACTGGACGTTTCTGAATGGTTAGTGGATAAATTGATGTAGTTGCTGTGGAGTTGATTCAACTCATCCACTAGCATGTGCCGTCATGTTCATCTTTTGTGCAAATCCTCGTTTGTGAAGCAGTCCGGTGTAAAATGGCGGCATGTCAACAACTCTATTACAACAACTTTTCCTCTTCTCTAAAGCAGCCCAACATGGCCTCACCCCCTTTGTTGTGTGTTCTTGGGGGCGGGTTTATGTAGTCCCTACAGCCGTTTGTTGTAGTCCTTAAAAAGATTTCTGTAAAGAAAATATCTCCTTTGCATTGCACTTTGAGTGTCGTAACTTTGCAGATGTTGTTTATGATCAAACAGCAACATTACACACTAACTAAAGTTAAACAAGTGAAATCATAATCAATCACCCCTTTAAGGTTGAGACCTTTAAGGTCTGAAGTCTGGTGAGATCTCAAGACCAAGATCACAAGATCAAGACTCTGTTTTGGAATAACATGTGAAATCACAACAGTGGAAAGAGACTCGTGCTGTGAGCATCTGTTTATTACACAAATAAGGACTTTGTGCCATGAAAACACACTGATAACATCATGATAACGAGATAACACTGAGTATAAATATATAGCTTTGAACTACATGAGGACCTCCTTACGTTACGACCTGTGGAGTAAATCTAAGACAATAGAGAAGGTTCATCGCACAACGCCGACAGAGTGAAAAACAAGTGCAGATATCTTCTGCTAAGGCTGACATCCCATTAACTGCTTTCAATCGTAAGCTTCATTTACATAGTCGCTGGAGAATCAGGTGGTGCCATGCATACTAATCCAGTCACTTACAATGGTTTATGCTAAAACAGTAGTAGTAGGGTGTCACCACCCATCAAAATTGAGTTGTTTCAAGTTAGATAGTGAGACGCCACGACAGAAGACAGGGAATACAAACAGTGTCCATTCACAACACAAACATTTGAGGAAGACATGAAGAACATCCACTCCGTGATGATGAAAAGTTCAATGTAGTTCCCGTCACTTCATAGTTGATGTCTGCATGACAATTCTAATACTTTCATGGTTTTCTGGTTTTAAACCAGTCCGTAACACTGAGATGATAATAGTTTCACACGATGGCTCCTCTGACATGTCGTACTGTAGTCTCAGATGCGGGCCCCTGCTTTGGCCCCTGTGCTGAAGGTTTGGGTTCCTATAGAGCGGGAGTTTAAACACTGTTGAGAAGCAGCACTGCTGGTGTGTTGGAGGTCACAGTGAAAGAACGAGTGTCTGTGTCGTCTGCGGTTTGGAGAGATAAACTGCGCAGGCTCTTCTGCAGGTGGGAGCTTTTCTGACTGCTGATGCTGTTTGTACTTCCGGGTTTAACTTCTGCGCCCTCTGCCCTCTCACCTGTTAGAAACCAATCAGCTGTTGAGAATCTGTTCAGAACAAATTAATGTTGGCTAATGTCAGAAAACTGTATCTGAAATTGAAGGAATTTCTGGGTTCAATACAAGTAAAGGGCATAATTTTGAAGGCATTTCCTTCAGCCTGAGGCTTATTCATTTCACTTTTGGTGAAAAATATTACTTTTTTTTTGTTATTATAAAACAAACAAGCCCAACCCACGTGAGAAAAAGTAATATAACACATTACTTTCCATTAAAGTAACTAAGGTAATTGAGTAACGCACATTGTAACATTACTTTTAAAAGTAACTTTCCCCAACACTGCTTGTGAAATTATATTTTAACTTATCGTTAGCCTCATAGAAATTGCCCAGATCATTTCAAAGGCAGGATATCACAATTTGGCCAAAAAATGACTTAGGCAATTATGCTATGAAGCTAACATTATATTTAAATAATATTTAATATTCACAGTAAGCCAGATTTTTGCTCTTTTTATTTAACCCTTGTAAGCTATTCGTTTGGGATGTACACTCAGGCTGCTAAATGTGATTTTTGTAACAAAATAATGTTGTGGTTGTTTTTTTTTTAAACAAATGCAATTTACTTACTTATTAATGTTTTTGCAGTTACATTTGTGCAGTTTTAGGAGGATTTATGGCATGTTTTAAATTTATATAAATAAACTAAATATAATATAATATATATATATATAATTTTTTTTTTTTTTTTTAATAACAATTTGAAAATTCACTGTAAAAAAAGACCCACATTTCTACCTCCATTCATAGAGATAATATGGACAATTTGCTATGGGTTAGTGTTACGATTTTTGCCATCTTATGGAAAATATAGTTTTAAAGTAAAAAATTATCACTTTACAGTAGATGCTGCGAGCTCACTCTTGCTATTGCTATTTGAAACATCTGCAAAGTTACGACGCTCAAAGTTTAATGCAAAGGGAGATATTTTCTTTTAAAAGAATTGCTTTTTATGGATTACAACAAACGGTAGCAGGGATACACGAGCTTATTCCGGGTTAGTCCCTACACCATTAACACTAAAATTTACATAAAACCGCCCCCGAGAAACACAAAACAAAGGGGGTGAGGCATGTTGGGCTGCTTAGAGAAGAAGAAGAGTGTGTGTAGTAGAGGTGTTGCTCACAAACGAGGGTCAATTCAATGCTGGATTTGCACAAAAGATTAACATGACGGCACATGCTAGTGGATGAGTGAATCAACTCCACAGCAACTACATAAATGTATCCACTAACCATTCAGAACGTCCAGTTCATTCTCAAAAAGTTGTAACTTCTTCCTGAGTCTCTCCATCAGTGTCGACTCCGGTTTGAACAATGAAGGGCTGAACACCGTTACTGACAATCCTCATTTTGGTGCGTGAGATTCTCCAGCTTTGTTGTGTTGAGCTGTTAAAGTCCGCCCTCTTCTGGGCTGGGAGCAGCAGCTCTGTGCATTTAAAGGGACACACACAAAAACATGTGTTTTTGCTCCACCCAAATGGGGCAAATTTGACAAGCTATAATAAATGCTGGGGGTATTTGAGCTGAAACTTCAGAGACACATTCTGGAGACACCAGAGACCTACTGTATAGTACATCTTGTACCCTTTAATTTTTGTGGATAATCACCATTTGCCTCAAATGCTGTAATTGAGCTTAACTGTATTGAACAATATAATCCTTAACACTCAACACATGTAAGTAAAATTGGCTTTGACAAGTAAACTAAACTGGCTGATAACTTTATTACTCCACACATTGATGTGAGTCGGTTCTGATCATCCTCATGGTTGAAGGACTTTTGGTTCTCACTCTTTCCTGTTCACAGTCTGGTGACGAGGCCCCGCTGCACTCACTGCGAGGGCCAACACCGGAGACACCTGCTCGAAGCCCTCCAGAGACCCCGAGCGGGCAGCTGGAGCAGGTCAGGACCGGCAGAGGGGACGGCGGGGGCGAGGAGGAAGAGGAAGGGTACGGGAGGAGGACGAGAGCAGGGGATAGGGGAGGAAGAGGAGGGGAACGGACAGGCAGGTCTAGAGGAGCAGACGTGGAGCTCAGGCTGCAGGTGGACTGTGTCTCGGGATCGTCTTCTGATGTTGTGCCGTTGCAGCTATCCTCGAAATTCACAGACATCACTGTAGTACAAACACAGTTTAGTGATGACATCAGTATATTGAATATTCTTGCATTTCTCTTCTTCTTTAGCTTGCTTCCCAATCTAGTTGTCTAATAAACCTGGAATTGTATATTACAAATATTGTTGGTTTTATTGGATCGGATAACAAAATATCATATACCACTTTAAACCTAATGCACTTATATTTGTGAAATGGTTTGGTTTCTTTTCAGCACTGCTGTATGAATTACAAATTGGATTATGGATGATCTCACTTACTCGATATGCCGTCAGACTCCATTTTGAAGTTGGCGATGTCGTCAGTAGCGGCCCCGTCATCTTCAGCCCCCACCCCTCGGCCCCGGGGCCCCATGGCAGACAGTCGGCGGCGTGCGTGGATCTCATCCGAGATGGTCTCCAGGTTCCGAAGGGCCGTCCGGTACTCGGCTTTGGCCTGGGTCAGTTTAGCCTGACGCTCGTCGACCCGTCTCTTCAGTTGCTGTATGGGAGATGGAGGACAAGGTAAAGCGGAGAACAGGTCACATATGTGTATAATCAAAATCAGATCAAATCTACATGTTAGTTTGTGTAGAATAAAGGAATATTCTTGAATTACTAAAAACATGCAAACATTGACTAAAGAAATGTCTAAAGAAAATGAAGGCTACTTTTGGATCATTAAGATTTTGTCATTTGACATTGTGACATTATTTTAATGACAAATTAGTGCATTTCCCCCCAAATTTTATTAGTGTAATGTGCCTGGAATTTTTATGTATGTATTTACATTTATTTATCTATTAATTAATTAATTCCAACTATAATGGTGATTCTCCTGAGATTCTCATTACTGTATTACATACTGTATTTTTAAATAAAATATATAATATATTAAAACACATAATATTTAAATATTATATATTTAAATATAATTTTAAAATATTTGTAAAATATTGTTTTAATTTATAATTATATTAACATTTAATTGAAGCATTCTCATTATTGTAGTGCATTGTTTTTTTTTTAAATTATATTATTTATTTTTTTAATGTATTCTCATTTTTCCTAATGGTGGTTCTCCTGAGATTCCTATTACTTTATTACACTCTGTATTTTTTAAATAAAACATAAAATATATATTAAAACATAATATTTAAAAAATATTTTAAATATAATTTTTAAATATTTGAAAAATATTATTTTTAATTTATATTCACAGATTTGCAGTAAATACTGTAATAAATATACATATACATTTATATACATCAACATGAATTAAATTCAGTACAGCAAAAACTATAAATTTGTAAAATTGATGTATGAATTTACAATTTAAATTCAGAATTTAAATAATTTCTGATTATATAAAATTAAAAGTAAAAATGATTTTATTCACATTACAGTAATGAGAATTATGGGTGAAATGAGTACTTATTTGACATGAAAAGCAAAAAAAAATTAATGGTTTTAAAACTAGCCTTCATTTTCTTTAAATAAAATATAAATTAAAACTAAAATAAAAAAATCAAAAATAAATATGAATGAATAAAAAATAAATATAAATATATTTATATAAAAAAGTAATCTTTGACATTTGTATGAAAAGTTCTTAAAATATTATTTTGTGCAAAATAAAAACTGACGTACCTCGAGCTGCAGATAATATTTCGCCTTTAATTCAAAGTACGGCCTGCAGAGGGAGAGAAAGAGAAGCGTTTGAACAGAGTGAGTCTCAGAGCTGGTTTCCATGGCAACAACAGAGCTCTGTGAAAGAACCGGCACATTCCACCAGCAGAAACACATCTGGAGCACATTAGAGACGCCTCACACTGAACTACACTTCCATCCACAGCCCAGCGACAGCAGAGGCCCGGGGTGGGGCGGAAAAAGACAGAAAGACACACTCTCCTGAAAGAGTTCTGGTCATTTACATGTGAGAGAGGAAATGTTTTGTGGGTTTTCTGAAGGAAACATCATTTTATTTCCAAATATTGACATGTTTGAAATGATGTAAGGCCTGCAGAACCTGTGCGTGCACAACTTGTTTCAGCAAGATTTTAGGGTGTCTCCTCTTTATGTCCATTGTGACATGATTTATATGTATGATCTCAGATTTGTTCTTGATTTTTCTTTGCATTGCAATGCACTGTATGTCATCATAATCATTATGTGGACTTCTACATTTTTGTTACTGTTTTGACATCAAAACAGAAAGAAAAATATAATTTCAGTGTAAATACTAAGTTTTGGGTCTGTAAGATTTTTAATGTTTTTTAAATAAGTCACACATTTCTGATTATTATCAATGCTTCATATTTTATGGAAACTGTGATACATTTCTTTCAGGATTATTTAATGTTCAAAAGAACAGTATTTATTTGAAATATAAATCTTTTGTGATATTAATTTGAACTTTGCATGAAAAAAAATTAATTTCTTTTTTGTAAAAAATTCTTAGTGACCCCAAACTTTATAAGCGGTAGTGTATGTATATCAAAAACACTGACTGATGGATGGAAGGGTGGGTGGGTCAATAGATGGATGGATGGATGGATGGATGGACGGAGGGAAGGATGGATGGGCAGAGGGATGGACGGAGGGATGGATGGAGTGGGTGGATAGACAGACGGACGGACGCATGGAGGAGGGGTGGGTGGGCGTTTAGATTGATGGATGGATGGATGGATGGATGGATGGATGGATGGATGGATGGAGGGAGGGAGGGGTGGGTGGATGGATGGATGGTGGGGATAGATGGTGGGTGGGTGGGTGGATGGACGGACGGATGGATGGATGGATGGATGATGGATGGAGGGGGATGGAGGTGTGGATGGGCGGATGGATGGTGGAGGGAGGGAGGGGGTGGAGATGGGTGGATTGGGGGGTGGATGGGATGGATGATGGACAGAGGGATGGATGGATGGATGGATGGACGGAGGGATGGATGGAGGAATGGGTGAGTGGATGGATGGATGGATGGATGGATGGATGGATGGATGGATGGATGGAGGATGGATGGAGGGATGGAGTGGATAGGATGGAGGAGAGGGGTGGGTGGGCGGATAGATGGATGGATGGGTGGGTGGGTGGATGGACGGATGGATGGATGGATGGATGGATGGATGGATGGATGGATGGATGGATGGATGGATGGATGGATGGATGGATGGATGGATGGATGGATGGATGTCCTCTGACCTGGACTTGTTGATGGTGCGTTTGAGCTTCTTCTCCAGTTGTCTCATGTGGCTGATGGCGGCGTTGTATTTGGTCGCTGTTTCTCTGTGCTCAATTTCACTGCGTGTCCTGCTTTGCTCCGCCTCCATCACCTGGAAGAGCCAATCAAAGCAGTTCAGATCAAATTAACTGCATAGCATAGAGACAGAGCATTTAGGCCACACCCTCACTTGGGGGGGGGGGCAATCCAGCCGTCTCCATTGACTTTATATAGTGTGAGGCGGCTCTTTGTCATTTCTGACTTATAACAAAAAACAGAACAATGTCTAAAAGCTGCTGTGTGACATGGTGTACAGAAAACAAGCTAAAGTAATATGTAATAATTCTTATAGTAATATGACCCGTTGCGCTCTGTCTCACTGCCTGTATCCACTTTTGTGTCCTTAAACATTTGTTTTTTGGGGTCGACAGCTTATAAAAACTTAGTTCTGGGTTTTTAAGCTTGTTTTCTGTACACCTTGTCACACAGCAGCTTTTAGACATTGTTCTGTTTTTTGTTATAAGTCAGAAATGACAAAGAGGCAGCCTCACACTATATAAAGTCAATGGAGACTGTTGGACTGTTTTCCCCCCCAGGTGGGCATGGTTTTCAGATTATGACGCGCGTCGCTCTGTCTCTATAGAACAGTAAACTGTGGTCTACAGCTCCCAGAATTGATCTATAGTGTGTTTATGGTCAGTGGTCTTGTGTCTCTCACCCTCTGGGTGGCGTGGTTGAGCATCTCCTGCCAGGCCGAGTCAAACTGCCTGCTGTCCTCTTCTAACAGTCGCTCCTCGGCCAGAGCAATGGTCTCCTTCGCCGCCCGGAGGATCTCGATGGCTCGCTGATACTCCTGTGTGGCTCTCTGAGCTTCTACTTGAGCCTGTAAGACACGAGAGAGAGAGACTCGGTTATGACTTCAACACCACTCACAGTTGGTATGAACACAATCCAGAATAATTTGCTGAAGTGAACCTCTGCTGCTGAAGCATCATTTGAAGACTAATATATAATTCATGTCTAAGAAGAAACTGCCTTCAGAGAGCAGCTCACATTCTTCATATCTTGCAATGCACGAGCAGCTGACAGATTCAAGTGTGCACATGTTGTTACGTAAAATGATGATGACACATCCTTAGTGTTACCAAGATACAGCTGTAAACAGCTGCTGTCAATACTCACTCATTTCTATTGATGACGCAAATGTACCACAATTCAGTGCCAAGTAGTACAATGTGAGACATTTCTACTTCTGAAAGAATTACAATGTGATTTAAGAGTGTTTAAGTGAATAACACTTTACATTTGTTAACATTAGTTAGCATAACTTACTGTAAGCTGTTACCACACAATCTAATCTTTAGTTTTCTTTTAATTTCCCCTCAATGAACCATAAAGCTTTATCAGTCACAGCATTAGTCGCTCAGCTTTAATAGATCACATGACCAGGCTCTGTCTCTCTGTGGGATGAGCTTCTCATTTACAGACGATCCCTCTTACATGCTGAAGAATTCAGAAAGAAAACTAGCAGAGCTTGAGACAAGAAGCTGATGTATTTTTCATAGAGCTCAATCATCTCCCCCTCAGTCTGTGCAGACAGACAGCAGATTAGCTGAAATCCATGAGGATTTTCTCAGTTATAAACAAACTCAGATCCTGAAGGAATGTTTTAGGTTCAATACAAGTTAATCACAGATGCGGTCTATAGAGTTTAGCACAAAACAATTTGAACTTAGATTATAAACCCAAACAAGAACTGTGTTTGCAGTAATGAACTTCAAATCTATAGGGTTTAAAGCAGCTTGTGCTTTTGTTTATTGCTTACATATAAAATATGATGTACAAAAATGAAATGTTTTCAGAATTGCCATTTTCATCTTTTGTAGGCAAATAAATTTCTATCTATCTATGATAACAGTCTATTTCTTATATCCTTCACTCTTAAAAATAAAGGATTCAAATGGGGTTTTCACAGTGATGTAACAGAAAACACATTTTTGTTTCCCCAAACCTCTCAGTGAAAAGTTATTTTTTGTTTCTTAGTATGAAGAATGTTTTAAAATTCTAAAGAACCTTTTGTGGAATGGAAGGATTCCATGGATGTTGAAGGTTCTTCATGGAACCATCAATGGCAGTAAAGAACCTTTATTTTTAAGAGTGTTGTACAAATGTAATCAAGTCTTTACTGTCATGACGGGAGATTAAAAAAACTGTATATAACTTTACACAGACAAGGATATAAGCAAATTTATCAAACTAGTTTCATATTAACTTGTATAATATTTAATATTTTTCTTTACTTCCTGCTTGCTTGCTTTCTTTATCTGTGTCACAGTCCATTAAAATCACAGTGGCTTGGTGAACATCATTGTATATTTCTGTTTTGCATGGAAGAATACAGAAGTGCTAAGTGAAGTGTACAGGTAGAGAGAGAGAGACGTTGTGCGCTTCTCCAGACAGATGACTCACACGCTCAGACGTCACTTTGCACTGGCGAGATGAAGGGCATCATGAGTTCATGAGTACGTTAGGTAAAGCATCACGTCAAGCGTGTTCAGAACTGACCTTTCTAACCATTGTTCAAAACTGACCATTCAACATCATGAAACAATGCATGTACTGCACCACACAATAGCTCCATTTAGGCTGCTGCTAATGTAAGGATGTGATGGCATGTCTGCGTGGGCAAACGCTGGACACTGAAGTCTGAATCAGTACACTGATACATTAGCCAGACTGATAATTGAATTTGCATTGAGGGGCAGTTTTATTAGTGATTTTTAAGAAACATTTTAATAGCAAAGATTTGCCTGAATTTAGCCATTTTCTGTATCATTTAACTGTATTATATTAAATTAGTACGCTAGCATTTAAATTTTTGGGGTCAGTAAGATTTTCTGCTCACCAAGGCTGCATATTTAGGCATATTTTGAACAGCAGTGTAAATTATTTTAATCTCTATACCGAGCGTTGTGCACACTGCTTTTTTTAGTATTGGCTATTACAAAATCCATGACTCAATCAACACCCAGTTGTGCATCACATGACCACAGAGAGTAAACCAGAACGGCTGCCTACACTAGATGACGAGAGATGATGCATTTCTCCTGATCTGTCAACAGTTCATTGTGTGTCGCTCATAATACTGTGATTTTGACTGAGCTTCTCTGTCACAAAGAGCTACAGTGTCGGCCCGCCGGGTCTGGAGAAATGACAGCCATAAAGCCGTCACTGTTGTTGTGTCATGATGACCTGTGCTCCTGAAGACCCTGCAGACCGAAGTACGGCCCACTAAGGGATTCTACACATACTGATGCTCAATGAGAGATGCTGCAGTCTAGGCTGATAAAAGATCTGTGCTGAAAACTGAAAGGTTGCAGGTTCAAACCATTTTATGCATTTCATAAGTGTAAGTTCTTCAGTGTCTCATGATACTTCAGAAATCATTTTAGTATGATGATTTGCTGTTCAAGAAACATTTCTGATTTTATCAATGTAGAAAATAGTTGTGCATATGGAAAGCAGCAGCTTTCATTTCTGCTTTGACAGACGCAAGACGAGTGTTTGTTAGAAATCAGGAATGGTGAGAGAACATTGTGCTTGGTACGGTTTTCACCTTCAAACCAAACTTGGGACTTCAGTTGACAAAGTTTAAATCCTGTCTGGTTAGCACGCTTTCCATAATGTTTACGCGTTAGCTCAGTAGGCCTAGAGGCTTTATTGGCTGTTTGAACACATCCCACCATATGAGAGTTTACACTAGGAAAGCAATCCAGTCGAATGCATTTTTGACTACCTTTAGAAGTGGTAGAAAGTGGACAAGTTCAAAAGGTTTTAGACCTTGTTTACACCGGTATTTAGCGTCGTCCACTTGTGAACTGATCGACCAAAATGCTTCTTAATACCAGGTGCAAACAGGGCCATTGTTAACACAAGCCTTCAGACACTTTCACTCATAAGGTCAAGGTTAAGGTCAGGTGAAGCTGAGCTCTGTAAACACTGTAATGACAGATTAGAGTTACGTCAATAAAGGTTCTCACTTGCTGTGGAGCTTTTAAGGTCAAAATCACACACACACTCGCTCATCTGCCTGTCTGTTCACACACACTTGCTATGTTCTGTGTGTCTGGACTGAGAAATGTCTGTTTCTTATACTGTCTATTTTTTTCCTCCTGGTAATGTGTTTGACAGGCAGCACAAGTATCTGATTTTCTCTGGTTTTCTGACCTATTTTCTTCCCAAACTCGGTCAGACATGATGTATTTTTCATGAGCAGCGTTCACTCTGCGGCAAAATCATGTTCAATTAACATTTAATGACCTCAGTATGATCTGAAGATGCAGAATCACCTCGACACACCCTAAACTCTTTCTGACCTACTAAAAACTGACCCACTTCTTCCCAATTTGACAAACAAAGCAAGTTCATCCACCCAAAGAAATGGAGGAAACAAGCTGCTTTACTGACACAATAACTCTTCTTTAAACGCAGGAAACTTCCCCGTGTTTTTATTAGCATTCGCCGTAATGCAGAAGTATGTTCATTGTCTGTAAATAATCTATAAACTTCCTCCTCCTGCTGCATTTAGCATGATCACACAGATTAATTGACTTCCCTTCATGCAAACACATATGAAAATCTTTCATGCACGAGTGAGTCTGTCGATCTCCCAGCATCCATTAAGCAAACGAGTGGAATTCCACAACCTCATCCAAAATGAGACAAAGACGGCTGTTTTCCATCTGCACAGATCCGCAGGGCTCAGAGTAAACAATCCGGCTCTTTCTTCATGACTCTCCATGATTTATGCAATCCAAGCTCCCTTTCTTTCTTGCTATCTCCCTCTGTTCATTCATTTGACATAAAATTAAAATTTTCTTGCTTTTACAGAAAAAAATATGGCGCCCTGAATTGCCAAAGAAAAAAAATCATAGCATAGTTTACTATTAACTATTTGTGTCTATTTGATTTTATTTAAACAATAATATTTTTAAAATGCATTTTTTATGGCTTAGAATCAGCATAAATATGTTCATTCATTGTGAAAAATGATTCAGTTGAACATGGCTAGCTGTAGAAAACAATATTCAGTTAGTTAAAATGTCTGCGATTAAAACAAACTGAATTCATTGATGATTAATATATGGTTATTGTGCATTTAAAACACATTCAGCATTCAGCTCAGAAATCCTGTTTATGTATGACTGACAAATATGCATCACATTAAGGTGTATTAGTTTATGTTATAACTGTTTAATAAATGTTAAATTGAAGCCTGAATATTTGTGTAGAAAACAGGAAGTTCAGCATTTCCGGTGTTCCGAAATGGAACACTAGTTCACTGAATACTACATTGTATCCTGCATGCTGCCTGCTATTATTTTTAAATTGCATGTGATGCAGTGTGCAAAAATTAATAGTAGTATTCTACAAATGTTGTCATATGACCTCAATTCAGTTATCATAATTTTATCCAATTTTAATAAATGCATAAACTTTTGACAAATCAAACATTGAGTCCAGGAAAAGATGTTTAAAAAGCTCGATATTTGACTCATTCATCACGCTGTAAATGCAAGGTGAAGTCAAGTGCAATGCATTATCTGATACAATGAGCTGTTTTATATGCATGCTCTTTTTTTGGCAAATGTAGTTGGTCATCCAGGTATTCCATACAGAAAATGTGCACATTTGCACTGTATACATAATGCATACTGAACAAATACTATGAGTAAAATTGGTCAGATGATAGTAATAAGATTATCAGTGGGTAATTCTGCAATTTGCAGCAAATGTAGCATGTCGTGTGCATTTTATACATGTCAATACTATGCACATTGTACTGCAGAAACAGTATGAGTAGTATGGTGGTATGCCATTTTGACCATAACCAATGTCAGCAGAAACTCAGAAATGTTTGAATATTTTAATGTCCAACTGTGCGATGAACTAAAATAGTTCTACATTTGCATATGAGATGTTGCAGCAGCAGTAGCAAATCAAATGCAGTCTCAGTCTGGATCACACCTTCATGTACTGTCTGCTCAAATGACCTTGATTTGTCTGTGATAGTGTGTGTGGTGTGTGTGTGTGTGTGTCTCTTTTATAACCTCTGCTCATCTCTAATTAACACTCACAGACTCACACCCTGTGAAGGGACATGAGGTGTGAGGTCAGCTGACACGTGCCGCAGTCGTCTGTCATTGATGTCTGATGCCTGCTGCTCACATGCCACAGGACAGAACAGATGCCAGCAGAATGAGAGGTGAGAGTCGCGCCAGAGCACACCGAACACAGGGAACTGTTCAACGACACACCCATCTGTCTGTCTGTCTGTCTGTCTGTCTATCGCTCAGCTGTAGGTCATTGAAGGTGTGATCGTGCACTCTGTTCTGATTGGATGTAAAGTGGGCGTTGGCACTCTGACTGAGAGACAGCTGGCACTGCCAGTCTTAGCTGTGTGTCTCACCTATTGACACAGACAGATCATGGTGGTCTTTTAAAGTGATGACAGGACAGTTACACTAGACCACCTTCATTTAATTACCAGTGCAGACAAATGTACACACACACACAGTTCAAGCACAGGGATATAATGCATATTAAGATTAAATCAAACCACTAAATCACATTAGCTAACATTTATAACTGTGTGTGTGTGTGCTGCGTATATTTCTGAATTATTACGCATCGCTGTGAGATTCCTTTGATATATTGTTCACAATAAGATAGTTCATGAATTGAGCTTGACTTACAGATGTCTCACAGACTTGGAGGTTTAAAAAGATTAGCTGATGATGTCTTTTTCTTTGCGGCACTTTACTCACTCGTGACTCATGTCAGATCATTTTGTTTTAATGCGTTTAAAAATAGATGAGAATATGAGCGAGTGACTGGAGCTTCTGTCTTTGTGAAGGTTTCTCACAGCTTTCTCGTGAGAGTCAATCTCTTCATCACTTCAATTGAGAATAAATGAGTTTATCTAATGAGAACTCTGAAAGTGTGCTGCAAACTGCTATAGTGAACACTAACCAGCCATATAAATGTTGAGCAGCAAGCTTATTGGCTGCATATGTGACACAATCAGCTTGCCGATGTAGTTAACAATATAAAACTTGATATGGTAAAAGTCTAGGTCAGATCTTTTTTTTTTTTTAAAGAAATTAATGCTTTTATTCATCAAGGATGCATTAAATCGATCAAAAGTGAGAGTAAAATGTTATAAAAGATTGATTCTATTTCAAATAAATGCTGTTCTTTTGAACTTTCTGTTCATCAAAGAATCCTGAAAGGAAATATAAAGCAACACAACTGTTTTCAACATTAATAATACAATTAGAAATGGTTCAGCAAATCATCATATTAGAATGATTTCTGAAGGATCATGTGACACTGAAGACTGGAGTAATGATGCTGAAAATTCAGCTTTGATCACATGAATAAATTGTTTTAACATACATTCACATAGGAAACAGGTATTTAAAGTGTAATGATATTTCACAATATTACTGTATTTTTGATCAAATAAATGATCTTAAATTATTTTAATATAAATAAAAAAACATTTGAACGTTTGAATATAAACACACTGCACTGCACTTCTGTTTGGTTTTGACTGTGTTATAATTGCGTTAGAGCCAGAAGCTGAGCAGAACTCTCACTAAAGTCACCTCTTGGATATAAAAAGCTCTTTTATGACTGTTTGAGAGTGACATTTGTGCTGATTTATCACTGTCACAAGGTGATAATATGGAGAATTTCATGGCTGAAAGCAGCAGCGATCTCAAATCCATCCTCACACACATTCATATGACACTAACGACCAGGGTTTTTCACAACAAAACCCACCCAAATGCTGCTCAAAACTTGTGTTCTGGGGGATAAAATCCGCATTCCTGCTAAAATTTGCATTTCAGGGGAAAAATATTATGTTATTTGGGCTCGCTTCAACCTGTGGACGTGAAAAACAAGTCGAGGCAACAGTGTTAAAGCAGCTCAATTCTGCAGACTTGGCAACACTGCTAACGGCAGATGCTTGTTCATATTAAAAACTATATTTTGGATGTAATAATTTTCACTATACAAAGGTGTCGTGGGTAGTTGCTAAGATGTTCTGAGGAGAAGAGGCTTTTCATAGAAGGACGTCATGTTCAGTCTTCTCTCCTTAGCCGTTTCTATCTATAGGAAATGCCAAGGCCTGTTTGCAAACAAATTAGCCCGCGTCTGCACGCTGGACTGCAGGTCATTCATTATTGAGAAGCTGACAGCGCAGGCTGTGTTTGGGGCTGGAAGGTGGTCATGTGATTATGAGAAGTTAAACTGGGGCAAACATGTTTTTCTTAAAAACTCGTCCTCCAAAATTTGAGTTGTATTCTTTCAGAGCATCATACTTTTTTTGAACATAGCACACTGTTATACAGTACGTTAATAATGTAAATCTGCTGTTTTACAAAGATTACTCATGTTACACTCTAAAAAATGCTGGGTTAAAAACAACCCAAGTTGGGTTGAAAATGGACAAACCCAGTGATTGGGTTGTTTTAACCCAGCAGTTGGGTTAAATGTAAACTATTGTTTAAAAATTTCTATATGGCTAGCTTAAAATGAACCCAAAATAGTTGGGAAATTAAAAACCAGATGCAATTAGAGACAACAATAATAGACAAAAGGTGAATGTTTATTAATAAGCTTTAATATTTTATTAATATAAATTTAATAGTTTAATAGTTTATTAATATACATTTATTAATAAGCAATTTACTAAATGTTTATGTTTAATAATTATTCATTGAACATTAATAAATGTTCATTTCCAACATACTTTGGGTTAATTTTAATTAAGCAATACAGTAATTTTTTGTTTTTAACCCAGCATTTTTTAGAGTGTACTCAAAGATTACTCAGTTCATGCAACTTTACAATGTAAAGCAGATCTATCTATCTATCTATCATCTATCTATCTATCTATCTACACTCTAAAAATGTTTGGTTAAAAACACCCAAGTTGGGTTGAAAATGGACAAACCCAGCAATTGGGTTGTTTTAACCCAGTGGTTGGTTAAATGTTTGCCCAACGTGCTGGGTAGTTTTATTTAACCCAACTACTGATTAAAAATGACTATATGTCTGGCTTAAAATGAATCCAAATAGGTGAGAATTAAAATCAGACACATAATTACTAGAGGCAACAATAATAATCAAAAGGTGTACATTTATTAATAAGCAATTTAATAAATGTTTATTGTTTATTATTCATTATCTTATTAATAAATGCTCATTTATTAAACATATTAATAAATGTTAATTTCCAGCATATTTTGGGTTCATTTTAAGCAAGCGATACAGTAATTTTTATACAACAGTTGAGTTAAATAAAACTACCCAGCACGTTGGGCAAACATTTAACCCAACCACTGGGTTAAAACAACCCAGTTGCTGGGTTTGTCCATTTTCAACCCAACTTGGGTTGTTTTTAACCCAGCATTTTTTAGAGTGTATCTATAAAAAAAGACAATTAAAAGCTAAAAAGCAAAAATCATTGCAATATTCATGATTTTGCTTAATTTTATATCACAAGCATAGGAATTATGAATATTTTTAATATATTGTCCAGCTCTAGATATGCTATGGTATTTTCAACATAGTTTACTTTGCACATAGATTCATAGTTTATCCAATTATATACATACTGGTACAGTAATATTATGTAAACCAGAGTCATGCCAGGTTTTCTAGTGAACGCCCGCAGAACCGGGTCATCAGCTGTTTCCTGCTGTTCGACAGGCCTCTATGGCAACGGCCAAACCTTCATTGCATAATTCTGCTTTCCCTTTCACAGTAGTGAACGACTACAATCCTTAAGGTTTAAAAGGCTCTAGATGTGTTTTCCCTAATCATTCATTCCCTAGACGAGATTCCAGAAGATTCCACACCATGCAAACTCCAGCAAAACACACTGCTGTGACAAAACAAACAGCTCACCTGGCGGGCCGCCCTTCTGGCCTCCCAGTACGGTTTTGAGTCTTCTACGGCTTTACCGATCTTCTTGACCTGCTCATCCAGCTTGACTGTGGCCTCCATTAGGACGGCGCGAAACTTCTGCCGGGAATCCTGCAGAACAGAGTGAAGTGGTGAGTGAATCTAAAATCACAAGTCAAGTGTCTCAAGCAAAACTATGAGTGTTTGCGTGGTCTGTGGCACTGAATCTCAATATTCAATGGCACAGACCTCACAAATCTGTCATATTCAGTGGTTAGTTCTTCATTAAAACCACTGGGAACTTATCACAACTTTGTTTCCTGATAAAATGCATTCACACTCCTGAAAACTGAATAAAGCTAGCAAATCTGATTGATTTTTTTTTTGTATCAGTGAACAGTGCCGTCTAAGGATGAACTGACTCCCTGGACATCACAGTATTCTGATCTTCAGCTCGATGAACTACTGAATTCTTGTCTTTGTGTTTACAGATATACTGAAGTGTGAATTAAAGTACATGCAGTCTGTGAATCCTGAATAAATCGCAGTGCACTGAAAGGCTCATCATATCCAAGCAACATGCACTGTATGCTCAGGAATCTCTGAATTATGTGTTTCACAGTAATGAAACGCTTCAATAATCAGGCTTTTGTTGCTCCCTGAAAAGCGCTGCTTCAGCTAACTCAATTCAGCATTTAACCCAGTTAAGAAGGAATCTACACCCTGCTTTCTAGACAGAAAACTCCCCCCTCAGCAGAAAGAAACAATCACGTTTGTTGCATAAGATGAGCAGTGGGACAGTGTTTTTGAGTCGTGCGTGCATGTGTATATCGTGTCCAGTTCTGCCGGTCATGAATCTGTCGTAGGGTGGGTTTGGTCGCTCAAATGCCATATTTAAAAACACTGACATCTACATCCTTCCACACAGGACCTCAATGACAAAAGACACGTCAGAGGGATTTAGACTTCCTCTGACAGAATGACACTTCCTGGTTTGTTGTGGTGATTAACCACAGGCCAAATACAGTGAAATACACAGAACTGTGAGTAAGTATTCATCATTTAAAAAAAAAATATGAGGATGAGGAACAAATAGTCATGAATCTGAAATAAGACTTATGGGTAATATTTTACAATAACATTAGTTAACTGCATTAGTTAACATGAACTAATAATGAACTGCACTTCTGCAGCATTTATTAATATTTTTTGATGTTAAATTCATCATTTACTAGTACATTATTATAATCAAATGTTGTATTAGTTAATGCACTGTGAACTAACATGAACAAACAATGAACAGCTGGATTTTTATTTAACTAACATTAATAAGGATTAATAAATACTGTAACAAATGTATTGCTCTTGGTTAGTTCATGTTAGTTAATGTTAACAAATGAACATTTTTTGTAAAGTGTTACCGTCTTATAAATGTCTGAATTCTACACAATGTTATTATTGTTAACTAAAACTATTTTTTTTTTTTTAATTTGTTAATTGACATAAAGCTGAAATAAAATCAAATATAAATATTAGATGAAAAACAAACTAAACAAGTTATGTTGCCTTACCACATAAAAAAACACTAAAAATGAAACTCAAATTAAAATAAAAACTGAAATAGCAGCTATAATTGAAAATATGAATAAAACTATAATAGTATAGAAAAATACTAAAAATAACATCTACATCAGTTGAGATAAAATGTTTTTACAAAAAAAGATGTGATAATCACATATACAGATATATAACACAAATTTTACAGTAATCCTTACACTGTAAAAAGCCCATTGAAATTAAAAATTTTAGTTAATACAATGAAGGCGATGGGTTTAATCAACAGAAACTCAAAATATTATGTTCTCTGAACCACATTAATTAAGTTGATTTGACAAAAGAAAAAATGTTGTGATATCAAATTATGAAAATATTTTTTTACAGTGTACCAGTGTTGGGGAAAGTTACATTTAAAAGTAATATGTTATAATATTGCGTTACTCCCTAGAAAAGTAACTAATGCGTTACTTAGTTACTTTTTATGGAAAGTAATGTGTTACATTACTTTTGCATTACTTTTTGTCACCTGAGCTGAGCTTACATGGTTTTTAATAACAAAAAATAAAATACATGTATATTTCTGTAATTTAACATATTTAATTAATTATTGTAGATATGCAGATTTTCACTGTTTTTATTCATTTTGAGGAATACTGAAGAGCTGCCAGTCAATACATGGGAAAACAAAGTTACTTGTGTTACTTATTTAAAAAAGTAACTCATATTTTGTTGTAAATTTAAAAGTAATGCATTACTTGAAAAAAGTAATCTGATTACATAACTTGCATAATGCATTACTCCCAACACTGCATTTTGCTTATTATTTCTTACACTAACAAAAGGGTTTTTTTTTTTTTTTGGTATTATTTTAAATACTTCAGACTACCATGTTATTGCCATCTGACACCTTGCCTTTACCATGGTACCAGCACATTATATTTGTAAGGGTATATTCTGTATGCTGTATTCAAAAAGGAAATCATAAATCAGCTGAAACAAAACATGGATATGGATATTTCTTGTGCCAGTTTAGCAACTGGCAATTTACTACTGTTTGCATCTCCTTTGTGTTCCACAGAAGAAAGTCAGTCATGGGTTTGGAATGGAATGAGGCTCAGGACATTTTCCTAAACTACTCCTTTAGCGGTTGAGGCTTGTGGCTTTCAGAGCAGAAATTCCAGACTCGGATAGGAGAGATTTCCTCTGTCTGCTCAGCAGATAGAAAGGGTGTCAGTCACAGGAAAGAAACTTCTCATTGGTCAGTGCCGGAAGGGGGAGGGTGCTGAGCGTTTAGACATGTCTTTGGAATTCTGCCTGCAAGATTTTCAGTAAAAACAGTGACAGCAGAAAGCAGGCATGTGAACCTTACCTCCAGTTCTGTCTCCCATCTGTTGATGTTATCTGTAGACTGATTCAGTTTCTCAAGTTCACCCTGTTGAAGAGATAAAGCCAGTTGAGATCGCAGTAAGATGTGTGTTGCAATGCCAGCAACATCTGGAAAGTGTTATTCAAGTAACCCAACACTCATATGTATGTTTTCCTCCGACCTTAGCTACACGTTGATGACACACAGATGTTTCATGCCGTTGTTTTCATTATGAAAATATTTTCTTTCATGGGTGGAGGATGAAAAACCAGTTCATCTAGCACAACTAGCATAGTCTTAGATATAAAGGTGTTTCCATGGTTCTTTGCAGCAATTTCTTACCAAGATTAAAAGTGTCAGTTACTGTAAAGAAAGTAAGTGCACTTTTGAAGCAAAATATTTGCCAAAAGGATTTCCAAGGTTTCAAATGATAAAACGATAGATAATGTGTTAAAAAAAGACACTGAAATCATGCTTAAAAATATCTGCATGTCACTGCATTAGAAAATGTGTTTATGACTGATATTTTGGTGATTTTTTTTTTTTTTTTTTTTTTTTTTTTTACATAGTGCAGGGTCAAACAACCTGGTATTGAAGGTTAATCATTTTAAATAATAATCGACTCTAAAATCTGTTATACCATAATGTCCAAATACTTTTTCACCCACTGTAAATCGTTTTCTAACGGATAATAATAATACAAAAACATTATTATTCTAATAGGAATCTAACGCTTCATAAAGGAGTCTTAATTCTGCATGCAGTGCACGTGAACTGTTTTCTCTAAAAAGGAAAATAAATTCTAAATATGACGTCAAATGACTCTGATTGTCAACGCGGTTCCTAAATGTAACAAACAATGAAACAATGTAACAGAATTGAACAGATGATGTCACAATGGGGTTCCCCTGAAAGAATCAAACACCAGCTGTTGAACAATCTGAACAAACATTATCTGATCGGATTATCGGTGCCTATAGACTTCTGATGAATTCATATGATACGATCTGATCGAGCTTTAATCCAAAAAGAGTTTGACCCAGTCGAACTTCAGTTCTGGTTTAGGGAAGGTTAAACAGGAATTACTCATAAAATTCGGCATATAGAACAATAAAACATATCAATACAGCCAAATAACATAGCCTATACGTATTCAGTCGAGTTTCGTTAATCCGGTTTAAAAGGATTTTGTCGATGTGAATTCTCAGATGCAGCAGTCGAAATGGATTTTGTTGCTCTGTACCTGAATCCTCGGGTCAACCTCCTCTTCTTCCAGAGATTCCGAGTCTTCATCAGATTTATTCTCTTTCTCCGTGTCGTTCATTTCGATAGTAGACGTGATTCGTTTATTATTGGCCGAACAAAGCGGGTCTCTGTCCGGGATAACGGGCTCCGATGATCCGCGCAGAGCCGCGCTTCTGCGGTCACTCCATTAGTTCATCCAGACAAACGCGATTAAAAGAAACACACACGATCCCTCATGTCCGAAAGATACCGAATCTACTGAGACACAAACACACACAAAACACCGGCAGACACGAGAATGAGGAGCCGCTCGAGCTCTGAGATCTGCGGAGATCTCGCCCGCCCCCTCCGGCACAAACACCCGCTGTCCTGAACGAGGGTCACTGCAGTTCAGCTGAGAGAGATTGATACATAGATATAGATCTTTTTGAGTAAGAGAAAGAAATGGTTATTAAAAATCTATGTTACATTGTATATATAAATATAAGCATTAAAGTATCTCTCTAAAAATAGACAATTTAAATCATTTTTAACAGATGCCAAATTAAACTATAAAAATGTCAATCCTGTTACCTTTGTGAATGCATAGCTTAGTTGAAGACATGTTCAAAAGAATTGCGTTACTATTTTAATTATGAGGAATGGCAATAAATAAACTATTTTTGTAGCACTTAAAAATCTTATTTTCCTGGCTATTTCTGTCTGTCTCTCCTCTGGCAGTTGCTAAACAAACTTCCTATTCCTAGTTATTCCAGACCAGTTCGCTGTTATTTGCTGTTAAAACAAAAATACTGTGTCAAACAAACACACACACAGTACGGTTACCTGATGCTCAGATTAAGTCTTGTGTTGAATCAAGATTAAAATTTAAAATGCTTGAAAGTTTTCTGTGGTGGATAGGTTTAGGGGTAGGCATTAGAACATACAGTTTGTACATTATAAAAATCATTATGTATATGGAAAGTCGCCATAAAACATGAAAACTCAGCATGTGTGTGTGTGTGTGTGTGTGTGACATATCAGGACACAAATGTGTATAATGACATGGTATGACATAGGTATTACAAGAAGATGTGATTTATGAGGACATTACCCCATTACACCATTTTTCAAAAGGCTTATAAATCATACAGAATGAGTTTTTGTGAGAAAATAAAAGTGTGCACAGTTTCCTATGATGGGTTGGTTTAGGGGTAGGGGTAGTGTAGGGCGATAGAAAATACAGAAGGAAACCAGAGAAAAAGGATTGGGCAAAAAGGTTAGACATTTTTACACAAAACTGAATAAAAAATTATTTTTTTATAGGGTGATAACTAGATGTCACTCATTGAATTAAAGATGCATTAATGAGGTCATGTGACAATCATTAAAATATTTAATATTATTAATATCATTGCATATTCTCTCTCTCTCTCACACACACACACACACACACACACACACATATATAAATATATATATTGTGTTAGTAAGCAGCATATATACTGTGCATTAAGCAGTGTGTTTATATTCCATTCTGAACAAAGCCATCTGTCCACCTGAGAGAATGAAGTACTGAGAATGACTTGAAGCTGTAAAACTGATTAAGAGAATGACTCTGCTGGCCTCTAGTGGTGTAAAACAGGACTGAAATGCTACAATTTCAGCCAGATCTGATAGTTTCGCATGACCAATATTCAATTCATACTCCAATGAGAATTTGAGATAAAAGTATGATTAAAAAAGAAATTAAATCAATATTAAAGAGCTATAGGCAGGGGCGGCGCCAGCCGATTTTGCCGGGGCTTCAGCTCCGAAAGTTTTGAGTCAAGCCCCGAATGTAATGACTGTCACTGAGCAAATATGAAACTGGACAATAGCCTATGTAAACCTCCGAAATCATAAGTTGCTTTATTTCATTGCGCTTTGGCTTTGCATATACTGCATACAGCCTGTAAAAATAGACCTTAAAAATAATCTAGCCTATAGAATACATTTCTTTGCTGTCGGTAGCCTATGGGCTATCCGACCATACACCTGCAGCGCTTTCTCTCTCTTCTCTCCGACAGCGAGTTCACGCACACCGCAGTTGTACAGAGCCACGCCTTCTGTCACTGTCACAAATTTAAAAGATACTACGTTTGCCAACGAGCTAAAATCGAAACTGTGATATGGCTTTGTGCCTTTATAAAACAGCAAAAGACAGAAATTAAGTATATATACAGTCTGTCTGTGCTGGGTGTTTTAAAGAGAAGTGCGCACATCTGCGCACGCGATCAGCTGGTGATCTAGTGATCAAAATAAAAGCCCAAGGATTTATCTTTTAAAAAGAAATGAGTACAAAAGTATTGTAAAAAAGATGTTTGAACCCTTTTTAATGTCCAGGTACAAGTCAATGCTGTTTCTTTGTTGAATTTGCACACTGTTCATGGGTTGAAGCTCTTAATTTTGAGTTTCCAGAGTGCACCAGATTGATGCATTTAACCTTAAAATGTACAAAATTTTCTTCCGGGGGGGCATGCCCCCGGACCCCCCTAGAGGAGGTACATCCAACAAAGTTTTACAAATTACAGTGTCAAATAATGACAACAAAAGCTCCTTTAATTAAGTCTTTGGACAAATATAGATTTGGGCTAAGCCCAATGTTTACAATGTCTGGCTCCGCCCCTGGCTATAGGCTGGCGTTTTTAGTAAAGCATTTTTAATTAAGCATTTTATAGGCCTATGTTGCAAAATTAAAAATGTAAGACCCAGGTGACTAGGGTTAAAAAAAAATGAGATATAATCATACGTCCTCATTTTATTGATTATATTAACAATTGCAACAATTCAGGTTTTCTGAAATGTTATTTTTAAATATGCAAATGAGGCATTATCTTATGATTTGCATAAATTTCCAGTACAGAAACCTAAACATTGGATAAAGCCAGTGTTATGTTGCTGTTGGAGATTTTAGATCTCTATTTCTATCACTTCATAAATCAGGAAATACTGTCAAAAAAAATACTTTCACCATGTTTATAGGAATAGAACTGTATATATATATATATATATATACAGTACAGTCCAAAAGTTTGGAACCACTAAGATTTTTAATGTTTTTAAAAGAAGTTTCGTCTGCTCACCAAGGCTACATTTATTTAATTAAAAACACAGTAAAAACAGTAATATTGTGAAATATTATTACAATTTAAAATAACTGTTTTCTATTTGAATATATTTCACAAAGTAATTTATTCCTGTGATCAAAGCTGAATTTTCAGCATCATTACTCCAGTCTTCAGTGTCACATGATCCTTCAGAAATCATTCTAATATGCTGATCTGCTGCTCAAGAAACATTTAATGTGTACAATTGTACAAAATATTTGTGTACAATATTTTTTTTTCAGGATTATTTGATGAATAGAAAGTTCAAAAGAACAGTGTTTATCTGAAATCTAATCTTTTGTAACATTATAAATGTCTTTACTGCCACTTTTGATTGATTTAATGCATCCTTGCTGAATAAAAGTATTCATTTCTTTAATTTCTTTTCAAAAAAATAAAAATAAATATTCTTACTGACCCCAAACTTTTGAACGGTAGTGTATAATGCTACAGAAGCTTTGTATTTCAGATAAATGCTGTTCTTTTGGACTTTCTATTCATCAAGGAATCCTGAAAAAAAAAGTACACAACTGTTTTCAACATTGAAAATAATCATAAATGTTTATTGAGCAGCAAATCAGCATATTAGAATGATTTCTGAAGGATCATGTGACACTGAAGACTGGAGTAACGATGCTAAAAATTCAGCTTTGCATCACAGGAATAAATTACTTTGTCAAATATATTTAAATAGTACACAGTTATTTTAAATTGTAATAATATATATATATATTAAATCATGTGAATTATATAAGCAAAACCTTAAGAATATAGATGTGAATAATACCGCGAAGAAAACCAAATATCTCAAAATTGACCAGTGCATGAAAGAAAAAAGAAAAAAGTTTTTGCCTGCAGTTTCTCACCTTAACATTTAAGCCATTATCTTTACTGAAGAAAAAAAGCACAAAAACATTCTACTCCTGAAAATTTATGATTTAGTGACACCTCTGGTAATGACAATAAGGAATGACAATGAAAATGTAAAATAAAGGTACTTAAAATTAATCAAAAGCAAAAACATATTGTCTTTAGATGCTTTAAAATTTTGAATGCTTTGAGCTTGTCTAATCTGAACTGTGAAAGGTTCCAGACATTTGGATTAAACCTTTATCTGATCTCTTATGGTTTTGAGCTTATTTTAACAGAGTCAGAAATCTAGTCTCTGAAAGTGCCCATGAGTGACCTTGTAATTTGACCGAGAGTCATGTTTTTTTAGCTGTTACACCTTTAACAAACATAGCAAAGGATTAATGGAGCAGATTAGTGCTTTCAGCAGTCTGGATTCAGATCATAATCACACACTAGAAGGATGGAATTGATACGTTCACGGAAATAAATGAACATGCAGATTAGATTGAAAAGCCCTGGGCAGTTTCTGGTGCCTGTGGTCCTTTCTGTTGCTTCCTGTACAGAAGCATGTGAACAGACAAACACCAGTGAGATGTCTAAAATACATATTTGATACAATTACAGATTTGTCTTAGGAACAATCTTAAGAAAATAGATAAGAACACATTCTTTAGAAATGTTACAAAAGATTTACATTACTGATTTATAATGATTATTATTATTTTTTTCTTAAGTCACTTTTTCAAAACTCTTCACAGTTTTCATCTTTGAGCTGCCACAGCAGTTCATTTCACATTCAAAATGTACTAAAACTACCAAGAACACTTTGTCAGTCATAAATCCATGACCTAAAAACACTAACAACAGATAGCATTGCATGTTTTCATTTGTAATATTTCAAAGAATTCTAAAGAATTTGACCTCTTTATTGTTTTGAATTCATGGTACATTGTCCATGTTTATATTACACTACAAAATAATTCTTAAGATGAAGATGATAATGAAATTGATGCTAAAGAAATTGTTAGGTGTTCAGCTACGACAGGAACTTGCTGTGGCTGGTTTAACTGTTTTGATAATATTTCTTTTTTTAGATTTGTATTACTGATGGTGTCTAAGAGAAGAATTCATTTCATTTGCAAGATGTAGTCACTGAATGAATGCATGCATTTTGTGCCAAAGCAATCAAAAAGATCCAGTTTCACACACACAGAGAATGCTTTATTGCTCGGAGAGCTCTAGAAAAGTGACCTAAGTAAATGTGTAATGACTGTAAGGAACATTATAGTTTATTCCTGCATTTCAATGAAAGGGGAAAAAAACGTCACAACGTCACTGCATGCATTTAAAAGGCAGTATCGTCACAGGTATAAGAAGTAAAAAAACTGGGACGTAACTTACAGACTTACTGAAAGCCACTGAGGCAACAGCGAATTCAAATCAACATGTTCATAATATATCTGCTTAAATTGGTAAGAACATTTTATTAACTAAAGATGTTTGTGTTAATTATATTTATATATTAATGTGTGGAATATCACAACAGGATTGTACACATCTTCGGTCATGAAAAAATTGCAGTTACATTATTCTGTATACAAGTAACCTTTATGGTTTATGGTTTATATTGTAAAGCACTAAGTGACAACTCTCTAGCTCAATATAGACAGTTGTTGGTTTTTTTACTTTACTTTATATCTTAATTGAGAAAGGCACTATGGGAAATGCTGGTGTTAATATCAATGAGTCATAGGAAAATATTGTAGCTAAATGAAAATGAATATTAAGAGAGTCATAACAGAAAAATATTGTATAGCAGAATAATCAGTTGGAATTTGATTTGATTTTTGTTATATCTAAGAGATCATAGAAAGTGAAAATCTGAGTAAATCATGTAGTAGATAACAAAGGTCTTAAGTAACAATTTTACATCATTTCTTTTTTTTTTTTTTTTTCTTTTTTTTTTTTTAAGACATTAGCTCACTATATATTAGCATTATTTGAACAGATGTTGCTTTGATCTGAGTAGATGTTGACATCTCTCATCTTGTCTTTCCCTCTAGGATTGTTTTTTTTCATTATAGCCTATGTTAAAACTATAGCTTCAACAGGTTACTTATCTTCAGTGACATATTGCTCACATTGCAGACTCACTGGACGCTCTCCATGATGGAGAAAAAAGCTTTTATTATTTTGTACATTTTGATCGGTAGGTGAATCAATTTCACAACAGTTGAGATCAAAAAATATCATAAAAATAATTCACTTATATGTAAAATATACATAATTGTTCCAGCAACTGAGTCCACAATAACAGACTCAACATCATCTACAACAGCCACAACAACTCCTGCTGAATCTTCCTCCACAACAGCAACTGTCAATTCCCTGAGCAGAAGTACTCTTTCTGACACAGCTAATGATTCAGGTAGGTCTAGACAAAAAAAGTAATCTTATTTTATATGTGTTCAGTCTTACATAAAAATAGGAAAGTACAAAATAAACCTAGTATAGTTGAACTGGAAATTAATTAAACATGATACAATGACTTTTCTTTTGTCAGTGTTGACATACAGTTCGATCTAACCTGATCATCTTTTTCTAATATCAGCAGTTACAATCTCTACAGCTGAACCAACGACTCTTCCTGACACTAGTGCATCTACAACAGCATCTAAAGCCATTGCCTACTTCTGCTCATGAAACGCAATCATCCCCAATACCAACCACAACATCCACAACTAATGCAACATCTACCACAACAGGATCCTCAAAAGCCACATCAACTCTTGCTGGATCATCCACTGCTAGTGCATTTAATGCAACAACATCTAAATCATTATCACCTACTTCAGCAGCCTTTCATAATACAACTGAACCATCCACAACACCAACCACAACTAATGCAACATCTACCACAACAGCTTCACAACCAACAGCTTCTACCTTAATTTCAGCCGGTTCTGTTTCACCAGCTTCTGGAAGTTCAACGCTTAGTATGAGCAAAACATCCACAACACCTACAACAGTATCCTCAACAACCACATCAACTCTTGCTGCATCATTCAACACAACAACACCACAAACCATACTCTCTTCAACTGCATTAAAAAGTACAGCTGTTAGTGTAACTAATACATCCACAACCACTGCAGGACCCACAACTGAAGTGCCTACAGTACCTGAGATAGTAACAGATCTGGAGTTTCACTCTTCTGACACATTTACAAGCGCACTCGACAATTCAGACTCTCAGGAGTTCAAGAATAGGTCTAAGCTGGTGACAGATCAGGTGAGTTGTAGTTACTGCCTCTCTGATGACAAATTTCTTGACTTTAAACCTGTTTTTAACACGAGATAATATTTATTACCAACACTTCCACTGTGTAATATTGCGTATCCTTTTAATGTTTGTTTGCTATTTGTTCCAGCTTGAAGCTGTCTACACCCAAATATGATAACTTTCTCAGAGCGATTGTCCAAGGATTCAGGTAAATACAGCATATTGCAATCATGCTTATTTTGTGTGTGTGTGTGTGTGTGTGTGTGTGTGTGTGTTCACAGCTTTGGCTACTTATGAGAACCAAATGTCCTCACTTATATAGTGAAATATTATGACAACCGACTAGTGAGGACATCATGTTTTTATCAAAATCTAGTGTTTTGCATTTTCTGTGTTTCTTAGGGTTAGGTCATAGAAAATATCATTAACCTGATATAAAATCAATGGAAGTCAATGAAATGTCCTCAGTAATATAATGAAACAAACGTGTATATGTGCGTGTGTGTGTTTCAGACCCGGGTCAATCATCACGAGAACACAACTAGTTTTCAGCTCCAACACATCTGTACCTTCCAGAAAAGAGATTTCAGACACCCTTTTGAAAGCAGTGGAAACAGGAACTATCAATGCACTGAATATAATTTCTCAAACAATTTCCGTCAATGGTTCCAGTAAGCACTGACTCAATAGATATTCTCCTGTAATGTTAATATCATGGAACAATTAAGACACAAAAAAAACTTTTTTTATACTAACATTTTTCCTCAGTTTGACTTGAATGAAGCAAAAAAGGTAAACAAGGTATATTTGATCTGTTCCAGCTAATCTGTTAATCTTTTTATTACAGATTTTGCTACACCTGCCGCTCCTTCCACAGAAACTACAGCTTCAAGAGCATCAAAGATTGAATTACATCTGCTCCAAGCCACATGCCTCATTATTATGTCAAAAATATCTAGACTTTTCTTGTAGATTCCTTAACCATATATCAACCAAACCTGAGAGATCTGCAAAATGTGTAATAAATTAAACAGCATATATATTGTCTTATATGTAATATTTGCAATTATAGCACATTCTCAAGGGTATTTAAAGATCAGCTTATTTTGCACTATTTCTCAAGAATATATTTCAGTGAAATTGCATATATTAATTCAAAAGGCTGTTTAAAAAATGAAATGAATTTCTATTTTCATGCTATCTCCTGGGTGGGAGAAGAAGATCTTTTCTGCATGTAATTCCTAATGTTTTTATTATTTTATTATTATTATTATTATTATTTTCAAATTTAAATGCAAAATTTCGTTCAGCTGTTTTAATGGTAAATATACTGGTTATACTCTTTTTTGGCTTTTTTTTCTTTTTGGTCATATTATAATCAAACAAACACTTAAGATTATGTGACCCAAAATATTTTGGGCTTCATGAAAAGACACACTTCACAAATGCCTTAAATGCTGAACATTGTGTCTTACTGTGCAATGAACGATATTCAAATGCAGCTAAGTTTACTTTTAGTTTTAGGTCACTCTTTCTGAGGCTTGTAAACAGCAGAAGATCATCCAGAAAACTGTAAACTGAGAATGGGTATTTTTGTGAAATGTTGATAAGATACAGTGATAATGGAGGTGTGTCATTTACTCAACATTGCTCCATGCTGCCAATAATCATTCTTCTGGGATTTTGGCAGTAAATTATGAAGCCGTAGATTGAAATGTCACTTAAGCTGTTCTGGTATGAGGATGAGAAAACAGAAAAACAGACACTCTGCTACTCAAATGTTAAAATCAGCTAGAATGACTCTAAACTCTGACACTGCTGCAAATACAAGGATCACTGTTTGTTTGTTTGTTTGTTTGTTTGTTTTTGACTGACAGACCTAAAGCTAACGTCACAGAGGGTCTGTATTACAGTTTTTTCAATTGCTAACATACTTTTGTCCAATCTGTAGTCACATTTTCAAAACTCTAAACACATTTAGCAGAACATCCGTCTGTTGTGACCATACCATTAACACAATTCATGTCGTTTTCACACAAAATGCAGTCAATTAACACGTTTTTAAAATACTTACATTTTCTTTTCATATAAGCTTACCCCATACAAAAATCATGGATCTTTCTTATCTTATTTGCAAATGCTTAAACACAGCAAGTCAGAAATGAAGACCTAATGTTCCAATCTTTAAATATAGGATAAAACCTCTACTTTTGCAACAACATCAGTACTGGAAAAGCACTGGAAAAAATAAATAAAACCAATACTGAAACAATTGATAAGCATTTTTAATTAGCAGATCACTGAAATATTGAGAAATAGCAGATTCCAATCTCAGTTGAGGCATAGTCAGGTGTTGAAGTTATTTTCATTACATGGACACACAGTAAAATAGGACTCTTTGAATTGTATTTGTTCAGTGTGTATGAAGAACAACACAAAGGAGCAGAGAGAAATAATATCTGGGTAAGGGAGAGGAATAGAAGGAGGAGAGGAAAGTTGGATCAGGACAAGGGGAAAGAGTTATGGGAGAGGAGGAGGAACTGTGATGGATTGTGCGTCTGTTTTTTTTTTTTTTACTTACACGTGGAACCTATGAAAGCGTATTTCTGCCATGAATAGAAAATAAAAAAGGTAACTGTGACTTTTTATCTCACAATTCTGACTTTTTTCCCCCTCAATTCTTAGTTTATTTCTCACAATTCTGAGGGAAAAAGTCAGAATTGTCACAATTGCAAAATAAAAAATATTTTTGATAAAAGTCACAATTACCTTTTGCTTTTTTATTCTGTGGTGGAAAAAAAGCTTCCATAATAACCAAAGACCATGTATTTTGGATTTGTTGTTGATCAATGGCAGCAATTTCCTGTTTTGATTTCAGTAAAACCTTCATACTACAACGATTTTGCTGCAACAATTCCACTACCACTGTTCCATATTTACAAACATCAACATCAACATCAACACCACACACCCAACCCCAGAAAGAGATTTCAACCAAGAGGGACACTGTAGTTCTGCACAGGGGATTCATTGCTGCCCTGAGCAATTCTGTTACTTTCTTCTTCTTCTCTTTTTCTACTGTACATTCTATAAAATAATGACTCACTTTTGTTGCCAAGAATGCACACATTCAACACTCAACCAAACATGTAGAATGGCTTACGTGCATTGTAAACTGAATTTTAAAAACTATGGATTTCATATTTTCTGCAGGTAGAATTGAAACATGACAGTAATGCAGTTTTCATAATGCCATCAACTGTTAGTATTTTGACAGTCATTGCACTTTGATTGACTATATGTTCATGTTAGATAGAAAACTAGTGAACGATTCAATTTTGAATCAGGTTTGCTGTGTTTTGATAGAGTTAGTATGTGTTGAAAAAGGTTTTTAGCATTTTGAAATGTAGAGTTTGTGTTTATTTAACAAACTATGGTTTTGGGCAGAAAATTAACTATTTGGCTAATTGTGATGTGGGTGTGTTGCTGTGTTAAGAGTTTAGAAAAAGTACTTTAAAGGATTAGTCCACTTTTAAATAAAATTTTCCTGATAATTTACTCACCCCCATGTCATCCAAGATGTCCATGTCTTTCTTTCTTCAGTCGAAAAGAAATTAAAGTTTTTGATGAAAGCATTCCAGGATTATTCTCCTTATAGTAGATTTCAATGGGCACCAAACAGTTGAAGGTCAGAATTAGTTTCACTGCAGCTTCAAATTGTTCTACACAATCCCAGATGAGAAATAAGGGTCTTATCTAGTGAAACCATCGCTCATTTTCTGAAAAAATTGAAAATTATATAAGTTTTAACCATAAATGCTCATCTTGAACTAGCTCTCTTCTTCCTCTATTAGAATTCCAGCAGTGTAGACGCTGCTAAGCGTAATACTGCCCTCCACAGGTCAAAGTTTGAACTAATTTTTATATGCAATATGCTAGTTCAATAGTATATAACAATTAGTTCAAACTTTGACCTGTGGAGGGCAGTAATACACTTAGCAGTGTCTACACTGCTGGAATTCAAATAGAGAGAAGAAGAAGAAGAAGAAGAAGAAGAGAAGAGAGCTAGTTCAAGATGAGCATTTATGGTTAAAAATTATAAAATTTTCAATGCTTTTCAGAAAATGAGCTGTGGTTTCACTAGATTTGAAGCTGCAGTGAAACTGATTTTGACCTTCAACAGTTTGGTGCCCATTGAAGTCTACTATAAGAAGAATAATCCTGGAATGTTTTCTTCAAAAACTTTAATTTCTTTTCGTCCGAAGAAAGAAAGACATGGACATCTTGGATGATATGGGGGTGAGTAAATTATCAGGAAAAGTTTATTTAAAAGTGAACTAATCCTTTAAGTATTGGTAAACGCTTGTTAGCAATTGAAAAAAAAACTGTAATGTTAACACTAAAGATAGCTATTAGAAATAATAAACATAATAAATTAGAGTTTATCTGAAGCAGGCAGGAGAGGAAGGCTGGATGTGAACATCATTGAACAGGAGCTGGGTGAGGAAACAGGCTTGGTGTTGAACAGGACCAGTCTGTGCAGGATGGGACCACCAGAGACAGAAGAGGTTTGTGGGCTGGAATCGGGTGCTGGAATGACCAGTAGATGGCTGCAGGGGACCACTCATTAGCTCATTTGACATTTACACTTCGTTTCTTAGTTCTTTTCACATTTATGACATTGAACTACACAGTTGCAGATATCATAATCTATCAATAAATACACACATATTGTCCTCTTCTTTTGATGCTGGCGCTGCTGCAGATTGAAGAACACACTGAATTACGGCGACTAAAATACGTGGATGAGCTGAAGCCTGTTTTAAAGGGGACAGAGGCAATAACAAATGAGTGTATATATTACGGAGATATTCTCAAATATTTATAGGGGGGCTAAAGCAGTGTGGAATCCAATCATAATCACACACTGGAAGGATGGAATTCACGGAAATAAATGAACATGATGCAAATAAGAATTGAAAAGCCCAGGGCAGTTTCTGGAACCTGATCCTTTCTGTTGCTTCCTGTACAGAAGCATGTGAACAAACACCATTGAGATGTCTAAAATACATATTTCTCATAACAGTGAGGACCTGTTTTTGTAAGATCATTCTTTGAATTCAAATTCTTAAAGGCAATCGAATTGAAAATTGAATTTACCTTGGCATAGTTGAATAACAAGAGTTCAGTACATGGAAATGACATACAGTGAGTCTCAAACACCATTGTTTCCTCCTTCTTATATAAATCGCATTTGTTTAAAAGACCTCCGAAGAACAGGCGAATCACAACATAACACCGACTGTTACGTAACAGTCGGGATCATTAATATACACGCCCCAATATTTGCATATGCCAGCCCATGTTCAAGGCATTAGACAAGGGCAGCCAGTATTAACGTCTGGATCTGTGCACAGCTGAATCATCAGACTAGGTAAGCAAGCAAGAACAACAGCGAAAAATGGCAGATGGAGCAATAATAACTGACATGATCCATGATATCATGATATTTTTAGTGATATTTGTGAATTGTCTTTATAAATGTTTCGTTAGCATGTTGCTAATGTACTGTTAAATGTGGTTAAAGTTACCATCGTTTCTTACTGTATTCACGGAGACAAGAGCCGTCGCTATTTTCATTTTTAAACACTTGCAGTCTGTATAATTCATAAAATCAACTTCATTCTTTATAAATCTCTCCAATAGTGTGTAATGTTAGCTTTAGCCACAGAGCACTATCAAACTCATTCAGAATCAAATGTAACATCCAAATAACACTGTACTTACGCGATTAGACATGCTGCATGACGAACACTTTGTAAAGATCCATTTTGAGGGTTATATTAGCTGTGTGAACTTTGTTTATGCAATGATAGAGTCGAGAGCTCGGGAGGGGGCGGAGAGCACGAGCAATTAAAGGGGCCACAGCATGAATCAGCGCATTTCTAATTATGCCTCAAAATAGGCAGTTAAAAAAATGAATAAAAAAAACTATGGGGTATTTTGAGCTGCAACTTCACAGACACATTCAGGGGACACCTTAGACTTATATTACAACTTGTAAAAAAACTTTCGATGGCACCTTTAAGATTTCTCTTAGAAACAATCTTAAGAAAAGAGGTAAGAACGTTCTTAAGAAATGTTACAAAACATTTAAAGTATTTATTATTATTATTATTATTATTATTATTATTCTCAATACCTTTTTCAAAACTTTTCAGTTTTCCTAACCAACTTTAAGCTTGGCACAGCAGTTAATTTCACTTCCAAAATGCACTAAAACTACCAAAAAAATCAAATCAGCTTCGTAACACTAGCAAAGGTTTCACCCACCAAGTACACTTTGTCAGTCATAAAATAATGACCTTAAAAAACTAACAACAGGTGCCATTGCACATTTTCTTTTGTAACATTTCTTTTAATAAAAAATTAATAAATAAAAAAAATAAAGCAATAAGCCTCAAGAAGCCGTGGTTTACAGTGAATTTATAACAGCTAAGGTTTTTTTTTTTTTTAACAACGCCCCTTAGCTGTTATAAATTCACTGTAAACCGTGGCCTGGGGCTTACTGACTTAATTGTCCATGTTTACATTACACTACAAAATTATTCTTTAGAAAAAGATGATAATGAAATTGATGCTAAATAAATTGTAAGGTTTTGAGCTACAATCCGCTGAGGCTGTTTTTTAGTATTCCATTTTTTTATAAATATATTTGTAATATATTTTCAGTTTGTGTTATGTAGGTTTTGAACTTAAGTTTAACAGATTTAAAAATAACATGTGATCGTACAATTTGGCCTGCAAGTACATAGTACAGATGATTGCATCTGAGAGAAGAATTCATGTCATTTGAAAGATGTAATCAACAAATGCATTTTGTGCCAAAGCAATTATAAAAAAATGTTTCAACCACACAGAATGCTTTTGTGCTCTGAGAGCTCGAGAAATATTACCTAATTATTGAGAAATGTGTAATGACTATAAGGAACATATTAAGATCTTAACCTCTAACATCTTAACCTGCAGAAAGATGTATCGTTACTTCATAAGAGCTCGTGTCTTAAGCTTCAGGTAAATATATTGTAATGCTACATATTTTAGAGAAAGTGCATGTAGTGTGTGTGTGTGTGTGTGTGTGCGTGCACATTTTTTGCCATTAACTGTAGTGGCCAAATTTTTGAATTATAAATGAACACATATAATAATAACACTGCTTCTGAATTGCGTTCCAGACCTGGGTCAGTAATTACAAAAATAGAGTTTGTGTTCACCCCTTCACAATCTGAGATACCAACCAGTGAAAGATTACTGGCTGACCTGATAACTCAAAACCTTACTGTTTGTGTCACAGGTAATGTTTCAGGTAGGTCTGCTTACATCTGAAAAAAAAATCTTGTTTTACATGTGTTTAGTTTTACAGAATAAAAGGAAAGTATAAAAATAAACCTAGTATAGCAGAACTGGAAATGAATTAAACATGATACAATGACTTTTCTTTTGTCAGTGTTGACATACAGTTCGATCTAACCTTATCATCTTTTTCTAATATCAGCAGTTACAATCTCTACAGCTGAACCAACAACTCTTCCTGGACCATCCAACACTAGTGCATCTAACGTAACATTGCCTACTTCAACCATTACCTCTTCAGCTGCTTTTAATACAACTCAATCATCCACAATACCAACCACAACATCCACAACTAATGCAACATCTACCACAACAGGATCCTCAAAAGCCACATCAACTCTTGCTGCATCATTCAACACAACAACACCACAAACCATACTCTCTTCAACTGCATTAAAAAGTACAGCTGTTAGTGTAACTAATACATCCACAACTAAAGTGCCTACAGTACCTGAGATAGTAACAGATCTGGAGTTTCACTCTTCTGACACATTTACAAGCGCACTCGACAATTCAGACTCTCAGGAGTTCAAGAATAGGTCTAAGCTGGTGACAGATCAGGTGAGTTATAGTTACTGCCTCTCTGATGACAAATTTCTTGACTTTAAACCTGTTTTTAACACGAGATAATATTTATTACCAACACATCTACTGTGTGTGTATTGCGATAATCTTTTTAATGTTTGTTTGCTATTTGTTCCAGCTTGAAGCTGTCTACAGACCCAAATATGATAACTTTCTCAGAGCGACTGTCCAAGGATTCAGGTAAATACAGCATATTGCAATCATGCTTTTGTGTGTGTGTGTGTGTGTGTGTGTGTGTGTGTGTGTGTCAGGTTTGGCTACTTATGAGATCAAACTTTCTCACTTATATATTGAAATATTATGACAACCGACTAGTGAGGACATTTTAATGGTCCTCACCAGTTAAAAAGGCTTATAAAACAGCTAAATCATGTTTTTATTAAAATCCAGTGTTTTGCACATGTTTCTGTGATGGTTGTGTTTAGGGTTAGGTCACAGAAAATATCATTAACCTGATATAGAAAAATTAATGAAAGTCAATGAAATATCCTCAGTAATATAATGAAACAAACATGTTTATGTTTTGTCTGTGTGCATGTTTTGTGACATATCAGGACACAAATGTGTATAATGACATGGGTATGACATAGGTATTACAAGGAGAGGGTGACTTATGAGGACATTACCCATGTCCCCACTTTTCAAAAGGCTTATAAATCATACAGAATGAGTTTTTGTGAGAAAGTAAAAGTGTGCACAGTTTCCTGTGATGGGTAGGTTTAGGGGTAGGGGTGTAGGGGGAGAGAAAATATGGTTTGTACAGTATGAAAACCATTATGTCTATGGAATGTCCCCCACATTCACAAAACAAACGTGTGTGTGTGTGTGTGTGTGTGTGTGTGTGTGTGTATTTCAGACCCGGGTCAATCATCACGAGAACACAACTAATTTTCAGCTCCAACCAATCTGTACCTTCCAGAAAAGAGATTTCAGACACCCTTTTGAAAGCAGTGGAAACAGGAACTATCAATGCACTGAATATAATTTCTCAAACAATTTCCGTCAATGGTTCCAGTAAGCACTGACTCAATAGATATTCTCCTGTAATGTTAATATCATGGAACAAGACACAAAAAACTTTTTTTATACTAACATTTTTCCTCAGTTTGACTTGAATGAAGCAAAAAGGTAAACAAGGTATATTTGATCTGTTCCAGCTAATCTGTTAATCTTTTTATTACAGCTTTGCTACACCTGCCGCTCCTTCCACAGAAACTACAGCTTCAAGAGCATCAAAGATTGAATTACATCTGCTCCAAGCCACATGCCTCATTATTATGTCAAAAATATTCAGACTTTTCTTGTAGATTCCTTAACCATATATCAACCAAACCTGAGAGATTGGCAAGACGTGTAACAAATTAAACAGCATATATATTGTCTTATATGTAATATTTGCTATTATAGCACACTCTCAAGGGTATTTAAAGATAAGCTTTATTTTGCACTATTTCTCAAGAATATATTTCTTAAATTGAAAATTGCATATATTAATTTAAAGGCTGTTAAAAAAAATATAATTAATTTCTATTTTCATGCTATCTTCTGGGAGGGAGAAGAAGATCTTTTCTGCATGTAATTCCTAATGTTTTTATTATTTCTATTATTATTTTTTACATTTAAACATTGTAAAAGTTTGCTCAGCTGTTTTAAGGGTAAATACTGGTTATATTCTGTTTTGGTCTTTTTTGTCATATTTTATTGTAATGATATTATGTGATTATGTGGCCCAAAATATTTTGCCTTCCTGAAAAGACACACTTCACAAACATTTTAAATGCTGAACATTGTGTCTTACTGTGCAATGAACAATTTTCAAAATGCAACTAGACTCAGTTTACTTTTAGTTTTAGGTCACTCTTTCTGAGGCTTGTAAACAGCAGAAGTTCATCTGGAAAACTGTAAACTGAGAATTTATTGTGAAATGTTGATAAGATACAGTGATGATGGAGGAGCGTCATTCACTCAACACTGCTCCACGCTGCCAGTGATCATTCTTCAGGGATTTTTGGCAGTAAATTATGAAGCCGCAGATAGAAATGTCAATCAAGCTGTTCTAGTATGAGGATGAGAAAACAGAAAAATAGACACTCTGCTACTCAAATGTTAAAATCAGCTAGAATGACCCTAAACTCTGACACTGCTGCAAATACAAGGATCACTGTTTGTTTGTTTGTTTGTTTTTGACTGACAGACCTAAAGCTAACGTCATAGAGGGTCTGTATTAATATTAACACTAAAGATAGCTATTAGAAATAATAAACATAATAAAGTTATTAGAATCCTCTTGGCCTAAATCCTCTTGGCTGCTTTTAATCCAGAGCAGCTTAGAATTCAGCCGACACGCTCCTGTGAAATAACCTATAGACAATATTACACCCATTTAGTAGAAGGGAGATTCTTGAATTGTTTTAACTGGGTTTAACCCTGACCTTTTCTTGCACATTGAACCCAACATAACACACGCTAGCAGTGGTTTTGCTTCAGGACCCAGATTTTGGGCTTCACATGCATTCTAATATCAAACTGTAGGCCTACTTTGATTGTACAAAGCAATAGACATTTATTTTTATTTACACTGTCGTAGTACTATGATGGTAATGAAGGGTTAGAAAATAGTGCAGGACTAATACATATCATAAATGTATTAGTCCTGCACTATTTTCTAACCCTTCATCCTGTAGAAGAACATCATAGTGTTTTGTTGCTTAAAGAGCCTAGCAGACTGTTAGCTTGCTTCTGCGCATGTGCGTGAATGTGCCGCGATGGAGAAGTCTGGCATCTTTTTAAAGATCATTTTTCATAACCTGAACTTCTGCCTTCACACTTGTTATACAATAACGATGAAGCTCTGTCAACAAAAACAATATATTTCCTCTTAACTGCTGTTTCACTATTAGCATTTTTTTCTGGGGAAAAAAGGTTAGGATTTGAATACTCTTAGATTGTGCTTAAGTCAAAACTTAAGAAAAAAAATTTCTGAAAAGAATTTTCTTCTTTTCATCGTAAATGTATAATTTTTACGATAATATTTTCGTGAATCTGGCCCACTGCTCCAAAACCAAACACTGGAGTAATGACGCCCTCTAGTGGAACACAATAGATACAAAATTACACTGCCATTTCAAAACACACACACACACACACACACACTAATAATAATAATAATAATGTTAATAATAATTCATATTTACTACACAGCATCAAAATGGTATAATCATTTATATATTTTTGAACAGTTTAGAAAACGTGTGTCTCTTTAGAGATGGTTCCTTATGAAGAAGATGATGACGAGGGGCGCATGTGTTGTCATGTGACGTCATCCTGCTAGAGGACAGGCGTTGTTCTCCGCACAGGAGGGCTGAACCGGGTCCGGTCTTTTAGGTCCAGTTCAGGAAGACTAAAATTACAGGCCGATATGAGACAGTGAGACCACATCTGAAGCAGAATCATCTCTAATCACCATGACGACGCAGCGTTAGTGCTCAGCATCCGCAGCATCAGCATCATCCGCGGCTCAGGTGCGCCGAGTCCGTCAGGAAGGATGGAGTTTAAAGAGCTGGTGGACACCGCCGAGAAATGGTGCTCCGGGAACCCCTTCGACCTGATCTTCGCCGAGGATGTGGACGAGAGGCGGCTGGACTTCTACGCCGAGCCCCGGGATCTCGTTCTACGTGCTCTGCCCGGACAATCTCACGGGAGGAACCGACAATTTTGTAAGTATGACATAATCGAGTAATATCCTCGGGGGGAGGGGGAGCGGTGCGCGTGCCCGAGTGTGTGTGTGGATGCTGCTGTGTTCTAAATAGTCTCTTGTGTCAAAAGTACCATGGTTTTTGGACATGCTACTATGGTATTAGCATAGTTATTATTAGACACAGGGTAATACTATGCTCTTCATTGGAGTACTACGGGAATATGAAGATGGAAATTATTCAGTAACGCGTTGCATGTTGTGTACTATCACTGTATTGCCGATGTACTTTAAGCGTTTTAAGGCCTCTATCTGAAAGCCAATGAAATGATGTCACTGTTTTGTTGACTGCAGTACTTTTTCTACACATGCTTGGTTGGATTTTTTGGATGCTGTAGGGTTGTAGGATGCGTCTGCCAACAATTACATTCTTATAAGTCTAATATTCAGTGTATAGACTGATGCATATGTTTTGGTCAGATAGGCATGGGTCATTATTGCATCAGCAGCACCATTTTGGGGCCATAATGTGGTCTAAAGCTGCACAGTTCACCAGACACCGTCACTGAGGGATAAATAGTGCAGATATTCTCTGTTTTTGGTGTTGTGATGTAGTAAAAACCACATGCTGGATTTGCATTAATGCTCCCCTTGCGCATGTCTGTTTGAAATGAAGCACAACAGTTTACTGTAGTTCCCCTCACATCACATCACATGATCAGACCGCATCACCCTGCACCAGAGTCCCAGAGCTCACTAAAATATCAGCGCATGCAGCAGCAGGACAGGGCTCTAATTACTCAGACTGATCAATACAGAGTTCAGCAGGAGCACTGATCGAGAGAGAGAGAGAGAGAGAGAGAGAGAGAGAGATTTTACTTTATTAACAGCTAAAAATACAGTATAGGGCCAAAAGTCTGAGACCACATTGAAAATACCCCACAGATCATTTATTATAGCTTGACAAATTTGCTCCTATTTGGGTGTGAGCAAAAACACGCCGTTCTTGTGTGTGTCCCTTTAAATGCAAATGAGCTGCTGCTCCCGCCCCCTTTCCAGAAGAGGGCGGAGCTTTAACAGCTCAACAACAACAAAGCTGGAGAATCTCACGCAGCCAAAATGAGGATTGTCAGTAACGGTGTTCAGCCTTACATTGTTCAAACCGGAGTCGACACTGATGGAGAGACTCAGGAAGAAGTTACAACTTTTAGAATGAAACTGGACGTTTCTGAATGGTTAGTGGATAAATTTATGTAGTTGCTGTGGAGTTGATTCAACTCATCCACTAGCATGTGCCGTCATGTTAAAGGGTTAGTTCACCCAAAAATTAAAAAATTCTGTTAATTATTATACTTACCCTCATGCCGTTCCACTCCCGTAAGACCTTTGTTAATCTTTAAAATTTTTGTTGAAATCTGATGGCTCAGTGAAGCCTTCATAGCCAGCAATGACACTTCCTCTCTCAAGATCCATTAATGTACTAAAAACATATTTAAATCAGTTCATGTGAGTACAGTGGTTCAATATTAATATTATAAAGCGACGAGAATATTTTGGTGTGCAAAAAAAAATAAAAAAAACGACTTATTTAGTGATGGCCGATTTCAAAACATTGCTTCAGGAAGCATCGGAGCATAATGAATCAGTGTGTCGAATCAGCTGTTCGGAGCGCCAGAGTCACGTGATTTCAGCAGTTTGGCGGTTTGACACGCGATCTGAATCATGATTCGACACAGAAGATTCATAACGCTCCGAAGCTTCATGAAGCAGTGTTTTGAAATCGGCCATCACTATATAAGTCGTTATTTTGTTTTTTGGAGCACCAAAAATATTTTCGTCGCTTTATGATATTAATATGAGCCACTGTACTCACATGAACTGATTTAAATATGTTTTTAGTACATTAATGGATCTTGAGAGAGGAAATGTCATTGCTGGCTATGGAGGCCTCACTGAGCCATCGGATTTCAACAAAAATATCTTAATTTGTGTTCCGAAGATTAACGAAGGTCTGACGGGTGTGGAGCGGCATGAGGGTGAGGAATAAATGACAGAATTTTCATTTTTTGGTGAACTAACCCTTTAATCTTTTGTTCAAATGACGGCATGACAACAACACTCTACTACAACAACTCTTCCTCTTCTCTAAAGCAGCCCAACATGGCCTCACCGCCTTTGTTGCATGTTCTCGGGGGTAGGGTTTATGTAAATTTTAGGGTTAGTGATGTTACCAACCCAGGAAGAAGCTTGTTGTAGTCCCTACCAGCCGTTTGTTGTAGTCCTTAAACAGCAAATTCTTTAAAAGAAAATATCTCTCTTTGCATTGAACTTCGAGTGTTGTAACTTTGTTTATGCTCAAACAGCAACATTACACACTAACTAAAGTTAAAAAAGTGAAATCAAAATCAACCACCCCTTTAACTTTTCACTCAGATTGTTATGATGATAATATAATATGTAACAAAATTAGGGCTGCACGATATATCGCATGAGATTGTCACGCGCATTTCGTCAGTAAAGCCGGTTCCCTGATTACCGCTAAATCGCCATCACCTGCTTTCAAATGGAGCGGCATTTAATAGACAGAGCCGTAGTTCACTGATAAGCCACGCAATATCGCGTTCATTATCGAAGGCGATACATCTGCGATATGAACGCGATATTGCGTGGCTTATCCGTGAACTACGGCTCTGTCTATTAAATGCCGCTCCATTTGAAAGCAGGTGATGGCGATTTAGCGGTAATCAGGGAACCGGCTTTACTGACGAAATGCGCGTGACAATCGCATGCGATATATCGTGCAGCCCTAAACAAAATACTAGAAAAGAATGCATAAAGAAGCATTTTCGCTAGTGGTCTCAGACATTTGGACTATACTATATAAAATGCGGTGCAGATGATTGATAATAGCTGTTTAGACATTGTTTTAGCAAGCTTGCATTTGGTGGTAACACTTCACAATAAGGTTTAATGTGTAGTTAATTACATTAGTTACATGAACTAACAATGAAAATACATGTAAAGCATTTATTAATATCAGCTGATGTTAATTTCAACATTTACCAATACATGCTTAAAAATTGTATCTGTAAAATTATTTAATTGACCTGAGCTGACGTGAACTAACAAGGAAGAGTTGCATTTTTATAACCAATGATAACAAAGATTGATAAATACTGTGTAACTAATGCATTGCTCATTGTTAGTTAATATATAACCAACAATTACTAATAGGACCTTATTGTAAAGTGTTATACATTCAGTCTGGCTACATTCTGGTGACTTCTTGTACATTCGTGTACTTTTCACTGTCCATTTGGAAATATGTTGAATATTGAAAGTGAAAGGGGTTTGTGAACAGCCACTAATGTTGATTTTTGAATTAAATATTTAAATGAAATTACATTTTAACAGATTATAGGAATGCTGCCTTGTCAGTACTTCAGACTAATACAACTGAACTGAATTGATTTGAATTGGTAGAGCTCCTCTGGTTTGGCCTGCGGAGGTTTTTCCCCTCTGTTCCTGTGAGCTCTGGACCAATGCATAAATAATCTCTGAAATCAGTCAAAGAAAGTTTTCTATCCATTGCTTCAGGCATTTCCTCACAACACAGCTTGAGCTGAGATCTCTGGAGAAAGACAGAGTGTGTAGAATTTGTTCACCACAGGTTGACGTTCTCTGTTGAAACAGGACATTAGGGTGGGACATATCAATATTAATAGACTTTAACCAGTAATTGAGCATTTTAATTATTTTAAACTTTAAAATACTTTATTTTTTCTAGTACACATGCACGTAGATGATAGACTTAAAGTGACATGCTATAATAAAACGTTTGATTTGATAAGGTTTGAGATAATCATTTATTTTCCTGTGAGGTCCAGAGAAACCAGAATGATTGAAATATCAGCACAATGTCATGTCCTTCCAGTGCATTTTAGAGAGCATTTAGAGCAGCACACATGCACTAAAACTGTCCTTATATCATTTTGCATTAAGTGTACAGCATTCAACACACAAAACATTGATTTATGTTAGTTATAACAGCACAGACTTCAGCGATTATTGCTCTCTCAGATACTCTGAATGCCAGTAAAATATTAGTAAACAAACAATAAACAACAGAAATGTATTGTATATCACAATTAATTTGACTTTTGCTAACTGACACCATAAGGTTTTACACAAATGCACAAACTGACAGTGTAAACTTATTTAGTTTTAGAACTCTGTCTATTGCATTGTATTTGAATCTGATTCTATTTCCTCATTAAACATTTTTCTCAAATGCCATTTGGGAGGAGAAGATTATTTGGGCCATCCACTGAAAAACGGTCCCTCTCGCTCGGATAAATATAACGGGACAAAGAGTTTTAGTGTCCCAGATTCTTTGCAGGAAGCTCAACTTTGACAACTTCAGAGAATTCCTTTTATCCATATACTGTATGTACCTATTTTATAAATCCAGAAATAAATATACCAGGGAGTTTGTGTTAATCAAAATATTTTTACTTGTGCATATTTGTAGTCTGATTTTCCAAAGGAGATCGATGCTGATATATGAATTGCATTTCATTGCATATGATTTCTAGATGTGTAAACATTTGTCATAAACATGTAAAACACTGTTTACTGGGCTTTGTGACTCCATGGAGCAAAAATATAAAATTAGACTCATGCATTTGGCAGACACTTTTTACAAAGTGACTTTGCATTCAAGGCATATATGTATATATAAGTTCATCATTCCCTGGGAATCGATTCTAACCCATGATCATGACATTGCTCGTGGCATGTCCTATCGTGCTACAGAAATTAAAAAACCAGGTTTAGTTAAATAAGTATTTGAAAATAAAGCAGTTTTGAATATATATTCATGCACACACAATTAAATATAAAATAAAATCTTAAATAAATATCAAAATTCTAAATAACAAAGATGAATCTTAATCTATCTCAACTATAAATCTAAATGTATGTGTTGCACTGAATATTTGGATTTCTGTAAAACTGCTGGTGAAATGATGTGTTTAATCTAATCCTGTGTGTGTGTTTTCAGCATGTGTGGAGTGAGAGCGAGGACTGTCTACCGTTCCTGCAGCTGGCGCAGGACTACATCTCCTCCTGCGGGAAGAAAACACTGCTGGAGGTGCTGGACAAAGTCTTCAGATCCTTCAGGCCTGTAAGTCTCTCTCGCTTCACGTTTATCAAGAATAATAAACAGAATGAACAATTATTCAGCCGTGTATATTTCATTAGTCCACGTAACATTTGCTAAACACATTATTATAAAATTTGATTGATGTGCAGACACAGGTGTGTGTATATTGCCTATTTTTTAGACATTTCAAACTTGGCTCATTCAATCTGATTTTAGAGCCAGATCTGTTTACAATCTTCTAATGGAATGTCTGGAATATGTTACATCTGAACATTCTATTTGGTTCTGTTCTGGTTTGATTCTGTATGGAATGACTGTGAAACTGTCCTGCAGCTCCTGGGTCTTCCAGATATTGACGACGACACGTTCGATCAGTATCATGCAGATGTGGAGGAGGAACCAGAGCCAGACCACCAGCAGATGGGTGTGAGCCAGCAATAATGGCCAGCAGTGAGGCTCGGCGCTGGGCCACCGTCTCTGCATCAAGCCCTGCTCTCCTAACCTTACTCACCTGGCTCTTCTCCTTACACACACACACACACACTGCACCATTTCACCCCTTTAATATTTGGACAGCTTTTCCTGCACCCTGATTTTAACTCAAATGATCATGTTATTTTGATCTATATTATTTGTCATGTCATGATAACTCTCATCACATTCAAGCAGAGAAAAAAACATCTCATTCCCAGCTTCCTAAAAAATCTCCCTAACCCATCATGTGACTGGAGGTGACATCATAAGGTAGTAAATATGTTCAGAATGGAATACTGCATACAGCTGTCACATGATTACGTTGCATGTTTAATTCAGCATGTGGTGTGTGGTTGTCATCTTCAAAAATTAGGATATTTTGAATCTAATGTGGTAAAAACATTTTAGTTCTTCATAATCAAATTTAAAAAAAAATTGCAATTTATATCAGTTCCTATTCATTCATCAAATTGCAAATGGAAGGTAAATGCATAGCATTATGGGATACAGTCCGTAGCGTCAGTACTTCACATTTTGATAAATGTTGTATATCATCAGGATATTCTGCAAATTAGTAAGAGTAGTGTGCTATTCTGAACATAACAATTGTGAATTTGCTCAAGTTGAATAATTAAAGATGACATCATAAGAAAAGTCTTTATTTTTGGGGGGAATAATGTGCACCAATGAATACGTCACAATAAGACCAGGAACATGTAATAAAGAATTTTGATTTCATGTTGGCTGTAGAGAATCTAGATGTTGATTGTGGATTTATTGTACCCTTGAATGAGACATTTAACCCTGGGTCACTTCTTTAGGATTGTACTTGTATTGAAATGTACTTTAAATCACTCCTAAATGACAAATAACCAAAGCTGATTTCAAGCGCAAACAAAGCATCTGTGGTTAAAGATCAAATTAAAGAAGAAGATCACAAGTCTGATAATCACTGAGACAGAGGTTATTGTGTTTTTGAGTGGGGTCCCCTCTTATTTTAATCCTCTCTTTGCCTTGATTGTCTTTTGATTGTATTAATCGACATAATGTATTTAGTCCTCTGAGTTAAGAAAGCTCAACTGTGAGCTTAACCAGAGAAAGCTCAAACTGTGTATCTAAGTCAAGAAAACAAGTTCTGTTCCACACTCTTAAAATAAAGGTTCTTTCGTGAATCCGCTTCTTACAAAAAACCTTATTTTGACCTCGTAGGGTTCTTGAAAACACTGATTAGGCCAATAATGACGTTCTTCAAATCACCAGAACTTTCCAGAATGTTCTTTTACAGAACTAGAGAATGAAAAGTTCTTTGTGGAATTTTCATGTAAATCCCTGGATCTAACTGGAACCTTTATTTTGAGTTGATTTATCAACTGATTCATGTCACTGATGTTGCCATGACGTGGTTAAAGCATCATTTATCTATCTGCTGTCTCATATCTCATGATGATGATGATGATGATTGAAGGACTGCACACACAGGCCGTGCCGCAGCAGAGGTCAGCAGAGGCAGTGCGTGTCTCTCCAGGACAGACTGTACACTACAGTGTGTGAATTTGCTGACTAAACTTCCGCTGTTTTCTGCTTCCATAGTGTCTTCCTGCACACGTCCAGTCTAAAGTCAAGCGTAGAGATGAATTTACCAACATTATATGGAAGTGTGTTGCTGAGATCAAAGCTGCTGTTTTTCTGTCTTGTTATGTAACCGTTAAATCTCTGTACCAGATTGTGATTTGATTTTGTTTTGTTTGTCTCATAGTCTTCAGTGATAAACTTCTGACACTTTTTGTCTAATTTTGATTACTTTTGCTTAACCATTTTTTTGTCTTTATGTACTTCTGTAACAGCTAAAGCTCTGCACTGCATTTGTGATTTCTGTTTTATTCATATTATTTTATTTAATATTATTTATCAATATTTATCTATTGTTTATTTATTATAGCTTACCCTTTTATTATATTTATTTATTTACGTACTCCTTTGTGTGTGTAAATCCATTTGTGGATGATATTTTAGTCACCTTTATAACTAATAATTTAATTTCTAAGAAGATTGTTCACAACCTACAATGTGGTAACTGGAAATATTGTTATTGATTTAGGTGAATATTGATCAGCCTGTTGTTTAGAGTCATTTAGAATTAAACTGGAGTAAACTTGTTTGGGTCAGCATGTACTGTAACCTAAAATTCAGCAATTAAATTTGAACCTTATGAGTGTATTCTGTATTTCTTACCCTAATTTCATCTCTCTCTGTGTTTTCATAATTATTCGACACAAGCTGTAACCTTCTTCAGCAGATCACATGACAAGTTCTTGGACTTTGGTTGGGTGAATATTTGACATTTAATATGCACGTAGTAAAACTTCTGACTAAAGGCAACAAGGCTTTGAATGTTATGATGTTTGGTGGGATCATGGGAATGGGGTTGCAACTTGCATATAAAGTCAGTAATTGAAGTGTTAATGACTACACTGAGTAGAAATATAGTAATATGACAAATCTATTTACAGATGCATCAAATGATCAAAAGAACGAAGTATTTAATTGATTTAGGTGGCGCTAAAAAACAATTCAAGAGGAAGCATCAGCAGATCACGTGATCTTGGCGTGACTCTGTTTGAGTTTGCAGTGTGCACTGCAGGATTTACTCACATTATCTTTGGGAAGTGTGAAAAGTTGTTTGGGCTTGGCGCTTTTGCGCGTTTTTCGGTTTTTATTTATTGCTTTTTTGAGGCTGCAGGCTCAGTTTGTGGCTTCTAGGATTTTTAAAGACTGATATTATAAAGAATGGGTCCGAAACAGAGCAGTCCATCTGTGAGTGTTCGGGTCAGGTCTTACTCCGGTTCAGATGTGAACAGCGGGAACGCTCGAGCTGCGGTTCTGCGCTATTACGCGGGCGGTTCGACGGGACAGATCGGCGAACGGGTCCAGTATTCACCGCACAGACCCGGTTCATTCATCCAGAGCGCCATTATACCCACCAGCGGCCGGAGAGATGAGACAGACGGGCAGAGAACACTGCTGATCGGCTCCTTACCTGCACACCTGACGCCTCACCTGCTGGGCGGTAAGAGCTGGGGCTATAGGCTGTTATTAATATGCAATAACATGTATGCTTTTTAAAGTATTATAATGAATATTAATACATATATATCATCATTATCACTATATATAATTTCTAATAATTATTTATAACGTAGCTAATACTCATAAGCGTTATAATATTAATCTTTTTGACCATATATGATTAATTGCCTGAGCTTATCATAGTCACAAGCTCACATATGTATTATTATAATGTTGCTTATTGGCCATTTATTTTGATTATGATATGGTATAATGCCAACAATTGTATCTTATTGGCTTAATATGGTTATTCAACTTATTTATATATTATAATTAAAGTCTTATGCATTAATCATTAATCGGGTGAGTAATCATTAATGACATTTCTGATGAATTATAATCACATGGTCATGTATGTATTATGATATATATTATAATGTATAGCTTATCAACCTTATCATTAGGTTATATTTGATATGTGATTATGATATGGTCATTTATTGATGCTATTATGTCCATGTATGCATTATATTGTACCTTACATGTTTTATATGATTACTTATTGTATCATGACAATATTTATAATCACAAATGCATTATAATAAAATATCATTTATGCATTGTAGGATAGAGGGAGATTTCTAATACATCGATTTAGTTTAGTTTTACAAGACCACCTGTGCTTGACTGAATATTTATTTTTAGTCATTGGTATATGTGTGTGTTTCTGTACATCATGTTTTGAACAGTGTGATCTAGAGCGGAACTGAACGCTGACTGTTGTTTTGTTGTGGATTTGTTATGGTAACTATAAACACAGAGACTTCCTCATACAAGAATTAGAGAAGATGGAAATAGAGCACAGTTCTTTAACGGTGCAGATGTTTTTATGTTGACTGAATTACTCTGAAATATATATTATACTTTGTTGAAAGCCTGTTCAGATTCAGGCCAGGTCGAATATATAAAATGTTGTGTTTTTGTGACCTTTGAGTTGCAATAAATATCAAACATTTATTGTGTTATGTGGAAGGTTACAATGGTTATTTAATATAATCTGATAATGACGGATTATATTAAATAAATCATTCATGAATTTTCTGGTGGTCATATGTAATGCATTGCTTTTCATTATTTGACAGTTATTGTATTTGTTAACGAGACGTTTACGAGCCATAGTTCCTGTTGGAATCTAAGTCGTGTTGGAAATAACTATGAGCAAGTGTTTGCATGCCAGCTTTTTGATTTAAGGCACAGTCTGACCTACAAAGTGGCCATTTTAAAAGGTTTTCTGCTGTTGTAATTGCAGCATCAAACCGAAATGGAAAAAAAAAAGTCAAATTTAAACTAATGACTCATTTCCCGAACACTGCTTCTGTCAGGTTAATGTGTTAAAAGTGTCACAGTGTTTATACTTTTCAGGAAAATCAACCTACAAATGGTGTATTTACAGCAAAGATTGAAGAGACAATCTGCACTTACTGTGTCAAATTAGAGTGTGAAGGTCAAAGTGCAAGAGGCATATGTGTGTGTGTCATGTGTTTGCTCCAGATGCACTGTGTTCAGTAAAGCCCTGTTTACACCTGGTGTTAAGATGCATTTTGGTCGATCGGATCACGTAGGCGAGGGAGACACATACCCGTTTACATTTTGTCAACCTTCAACCACTTCTGTCCTGTTTTTTTTTTTTTTTTGTTTTTTTTGTCTATGAATCAGGTGTTCATTTTAACCTATAATATTATAGTACCAACTGACAGGCTTCCCTGTGTAGCATGTGTTGAGAATTTTTTTTCCCTGTACATGTACAGTTCCTAATGTATAAAAAATGAATCGATTTTGATATAAATTTAATTGAAATTGGACCTGAATCGCATTGAATTGTGAAATTTGTGTCAGTCCCCAGCCCTAGACTAGACAGTGTTGTTTGGACAGCAGTAATCCTTAAGCAACCTTTGCCGTCATAACTCACTCAGGCATGTGTTTCAGTTTGACCTTTAACCCCACATGCCTCCATAAAGTTGCCCTACAGACCTTGATTCCACTGAGCTACAAACACATAACACACATGCACACAGCTGTCTTATGGATTGACTTTCTGTTGACTGTGTTTGTCTGTAATCAGTCTTGAGCTGCTGCTGTGTGTCTGAAGGCGCCTTCCCATGAACACACAGCTGACCTGTTTTTTGTTTTGTCAGTGCAGGCTGAGACTGATAAACAAGTGTGTGTGTGTATGTGTGTGTACACTGCAAAAAATTATTTTTTTACTTAGATTTTTTGTCTTGTTTCCAGTAAAAAATATCTAAAAATTCTTAAATCAAGAAGCATTTTCTAGACAAGTAAATTGTTGTCTTTTCATAACAAATAAATCCAAATTAAGTGAGTTTTTCTTTAAAACAAGCAAAATAATCTCCCAATGGAGTAAGCAAAATAATCTTGTTTTTGGTTTTAAATAAGATTATTTTGCTTACCCCATTGGGAGATTATTTTGCTTGTTTTAAGGAAAACTACTAATTTTGATTTATTTTTTTCTGAAAACAAGACTTGTCTAGAAAATGCTTCTTGATTTAAGAATTTTTAGATATTTGGACTGGAAACAAGACAAAAATTCTAAGAACAGCATTTTCAGTGTACTTGTACAGTTATCTTTGTGAGGACCAGTTCATTCAGAGGGAACTTTGGCCGCTCCTCACTTTCTGTCACCCCTTTAAATGACTATTTGTGGTTAAGACTTGGTTTAGTGTTAAGGTTAGAAATTGGTTAAGGGTCAGGCACTTTAGATGTGATGTTTAAAGAAGACCTATAATTCCCCTTTTACAAAATGTAATATAAGTCTCTGGTGTCTCCAGAATGTGTCTGTGAAGTTTCAGCTCAAAATCCCCCACAGATCATTTATTATAGCTTGTCAAATTTGCCCCTATTTGGGTGTGAGCAAAAACACGCCGTTTTTGTGTGTCCCTTTAAATGCAAATGAGCTGCTGCTCCCGCCCCCTTTCCAGAAGAGGGCGGAGCTTTAACAGCTCAACAACAACAAAGCTGGAGAATCTCACGCAGCCAAAATGAGGATTGTCAGTAACGGTGTTCAGCCTTACATTGTTCAAACCGGAGTCGACACTGATGGAGAGACTCAGGAAGAAGTTACAACTTTTAGAATGAAACTGGACGTTTCTGAATGGTTAGTGGATAAATTTATGTAGTTGCTGTGGAGTTGATTCCACTCATCCACTAGCATGTGCCGTCATGTTCATCTTTTTTCATCGAACTGACCCTCGTTTGTGAAGCAGTCCGGCGTAAAATGACGGCATGACAACAACACTCTACTACAACAACTCTTCCTCTTCTTAAAGCAGCCCAACATGGCCCGCCCCTTTGTTGTGTGTTCTAGGGGGCGGGGTTTATGTAAATTTTGGGGTTAGTGATGTCACCAAGAAGCTCGTTGTAGTCCCTACCAGCCGTGTTGTAATCCTTAAAAAGTGATTTCTGTAAAAGAAAATATCCCTTTGCATTGAACTTTGAGCGCCATAACTTTGCAGATGTTGTTTATGCTCAAACAGCAACATTACACACTAACTAAAGTTAAAAAAGTAAAATCATAATCAACCACCCCTTTAAGGTTAAGGGTCTAGGGATTGTATTATATCAATGAATGTCCTCAAAAGTGTGTGCTGTAACCCAGCACTCAAGTGTTTAGACTGAGTAATAACATTTGCCCTACTTATCTAGTTAGTGATTTACAGGTCAATGCATAAATGATTTCTCACTTTTAAGCCTGAGACTTCAGTGCTGGCAAAGAACAGAAAACCTGTTCAACACAGTTGAACTATCAGGACTGCTACATATCTCATTACAAAAAGGACTGAATTTACTACTTTTGTGTAGTGCTCAGTTTTTACTGTGCATGAATATCAGAAATGCATTATAAGTAGTAAGCTTTCTTTATTGTATTCTGTTGAATAAGCATATCTATCTGTACATTGATGTGTATATTGGACTTTTCATACACATAATTATACATAATGTTATAGTGATTCCCTTCAGCTTGTTAGAAATGCATAAACATGATAATAAATTAATGATGATTCAAAGCGTTTTAGGTGGTTTATTCTTATGTAATACATTAATAGAGGGAGAGACAGGATACTCACCACTGGGAGAGTCTGTGTAAGAGATTCAACGAATGCCTGCATCGAAAGCGAGAGTGTATTGCATCAGAAAAAAATTAAAGTTTACAGAGTTTCAGTAACAGTACTACATTAAACTACTATAATGTTGAAAATAAAGTATAATAATGCAATGGGGGAATGGTTGTGGGTCCTAATAATGCCTCCTAATGTCTGATTATACCAGTAAAATGGGCCTACATTATTTTAAATAACTAGTCACTGACAGAGTGCAAGAATATGGTCTAACATAATTTTGTGTTTTCAGCTTCAGAATAATGAATATTTTTATTCTGGTGTCAGCATTGTCCTGTGCATTGAGGATCAGGATCAAGTCCAGGCCTATTCACGTCTCTGATGTAGCCTAATACCAAATTTAGCTTCTTAATCAACAGTATGTCTTTGTTAACTTTTTACCATATGTCTTGGAAGTACTTCTAATAAAAGTAAAACTTTATTTTGGCTTATTGGGATAGTATCGAATTGTGACATGAGTGTGTTGTTACACCCCTAGAGCAGACCTCTGAATGTGTGCAGAGGCTTCATGGTAATCATAATGAACTTGAACTTTATATGAACTTCACTGGAATTGAAATAAAATCCACATAGTGACAAACCCTGCTTTACAGTCATTCAGCCATGTGCGGCTTGAGCACGTGCTGTGGGTTTTATATATCAGATATTGTTCATATTGTGTTGATAACCTTGTAATGCACATTACAGTAAATAGACTATCAGAGGAGTTTACAACTCTTCCGAAATGGCTTTATAGCCATGTAATCTTATAATTGCTGTTACTGAAAGGAAATAAATAAGTAGGTTTTGTTATCTTTCAGCTGACCTACATGATGTAGGAGAAATAAATCATACAAGTATGTCAATAGTTAAGAATGAATTTTGTCTGTTCTGTTTGTTTCAGCTGGATTCGACTGTCCCATCTGCTCAAAGTTTGTCTGCTCTGATGAAATAGATGAGCATTTGCTCATGTGTTTCTCCAAATACAGACTCTGTTATAATGGTGAGAACAACCTTCACTATCACACACTAGATCATTGGCTTGTTAGTGCAATCCTGAGCTCTCAGATATGAAAATATATTACACTTATTCTCATGCTGGACTGGCTTGTTTTTGTTCTCCAGTCTATTTTAATGCTCATTTGTTTTGTTGTATAACAGCGCCCCCATGTGACATCATCTGACTTCTGCTGCTCTCAGTTTCTCTGATAGTGATGTTGTGATGTTTTATGTTTCTGTAGATGATGTTTTATCTCAGGACGCTGGTGAGTGTTCGATATGTCTGGATGACATGGTTCAAGGGGACACCATCGCTCGACTGCCCTGTCTCTGTGTCTACCATAAAGGGTATGAAAAACATTCAATGGCACTCAGTGTGTGATTTCAGTCAGTTTGAGTTTATCTAGCCTGACAGAGCCCCCACCCCACCCCCAGTCATATACGCACTCATACCTGCTGTTGTCTGTGGTAATAATCTCATCTTCTGCTCCTGCAGGTGTATTGATGCATGGTTTGAGGTCAGCAGGTCATGTCCAGAACATCCCACAGATTAACTTTAAAACAGGTCAGATGTTAGACACTTTCCACAAATACAGTGATTTCAGATTACATACAAATCACATGTTTTTGTTGTGATAACTATCAGATAGCTAAGCTATTTTCTAATTAATTAATTAATTTAAAAATGCTATTACATTTCATGCTCAGTGCCCTACTCATACCATATTCCACTCAAAACTGTGCATTTTACTCCTGCAGATATTTCCAGTAAAGAAGAGCAGCAGAAAGGGGCTCAGCTGATATTTTCTCCAGGATCTGAGCAGCTTTGACACTAAATGATGAATCCATCACCAACTGAGACCTTAAATATGGACCTTAAACCTGCTGTGCCAAATCTGATAATGAAAGCATAAATATACTTTGCACAGTTCTGTTATCAGACCCGAAGGCTGTTTAACTAGAAATCTAGATGCTGCCATCTTATATGAAGCTCTTTAGAGATCAGATGGTGGACTACAGTATTACTGCTTCATGTCCAGAAACTGTGGTTTCATGATAAAAAACCCACATAATAGATTTTCCAACAGATCTTCTGGTAAACTCTTGTTGTCCAAAGAAAAAGTTTTTATTGAAAAGACACAACTATAGAGGAAGATGAATGACAGAATGTCAGGAAAAGCAACAACATGAAAGATTAAATAGTTTTTTTGTACTCTTTTAATTTTTTTAATTTACTTTTTCAAAAAATTGACCTTTATTGGTAATTTGTTTACCTGATATGTTTTTTGACAAGTGCTGCTAAATGTCTTAAGTGTGTTGCTATGTAGCCTATAAATAACCGATACTTGTGATAGCAAAATAATCTATAGATAATCTATATAATATTCCCACGATTTGTTATCTGCCAAGCATAAATTCCATCATTTAAATTAAAAGGGCCTGTGATGTAAAACGTCTGTCCCTGTTCTGCTTGTTTTTTAGACACCATTATTCTATCCTTTTCATATATTGCCTTTTTTACTATTTCACAGCTCACAGGTTTCAAAGTCTGCAGCATGGTTGAATTCATTATTATGCAGGAATGTGACGTTTGAATGCAATTTACTGGCATAAAGCTACCTTTTTTGTTTTGTTTTAAGAGTTTCTAAAAATGTCAACAGTCGTATTGGTGTTGCATCGATTATTTTATCCACTGCCTCGCAAATCCCAGCAACAACAGTGACCAATATCTTGGTAGGCTATGTCATTTTCTTCATTCACCTCATTTAGCCTACATGCGAGAACTTATGTCTATGAACATCCGATTACACTCTGCTCCTGCAGGTGTATTGATGAATAGGTCAGCAGGTCGTGTCCAGAACATGCCACAGATAACATTCAAGGTCAGAAGTTAGACATTTTCCACTAAGAGTTTTTTCTGATTACATACAAATCCCATGTTTTTGTTGTGATGAGTATCAGATCTAATTAAGCTATTTTCTAATTACTTAATTTAAAATTTGCATGTTGCCCAGTGCCCTATTCTACCATATTCCCACAAAACCTTTTTTTTTACTCCTGCAGATATTTCCAGTAAATAAAGCAGCCCAGAAAGGGGCTCAGTTGATATTTTCTCCAGGATCTGAGCAGCTTTGACACTAAACGATGAATCCATCACCAACTGAGACCTTTAATTATGGACCTTAAACCTGCCTGAAGGCTGTTTATCTAGAATCAAGCTGCTATCCTTTATCCACGATGCTTTTTAGAGATCAGATGCTGGACTACAGTATACTGCTTCATGTCCAGGAACAAAGTGGTTTCATGATCCATAACCACAAGTTTGAATCAATTGTTTTCCAACAGGACTTTCTGGTAAACTGTTGTTGTTTATAGATAGTTGTTATAATAATCTCTATGATAATGTAACGTAGTTCGTAAATGTGGGAAGAAGGAGGCGGGAACCGGCGAACATTCAACAAAACTTTAATATAAAATAAACAAAGAACAAAACGAAAGTAATGCCGCAGAACCCTCGCGGACGTCTCCGGCCACACAAACATAATAAAACATAAAATAAAGTCCAGGCCTGGTCCTCTCTCGTCCTTCACTGACGTCGCTCCTCCTTTTATGCCTCCGGAGCTCCTCCGTGAGAGACTCGAGGCCGGCGCGCCTCGCAGGTGATGCTCATTATCACTCGCGTCACCGGCCTCGCGCCGTTCCCTCACGGCTCTCGCCCGCCCTGCTCGTCACAGATATTCTCATCTCTTCAAGCATAAATCCATCATTATAAATTAAAAGGGCTCTAGGATGTAAAGACATCTGTGCCGTTCTGCTTTGTGTTTGAGTGACCATTATTCTGTCCAACACCTTAAGTGTTCTCTGCAGTCATATTCACATAATTTCACAGCTCTCAAAGCATGGTGCAGCAGGGTTGGAATTCAGTATTATAAAAATTTCTAAAATTGCAAATGAGAAGAACTCACTTCCTGCACAGTTTAAGAACATAAAAGCATGCTTTCAACTCCATGTACTGGCAAACAGCAAAAATCTTTGTTTTAAGAGTTATAAAAATGTCAAAAGTGGTATTGTTGACTGATTTTAACCACTGGCCTGCAAAATCCCAGTATTCCTACAGTAACAAATTTCTTATGTCATATTCACTTATTTGTTCAGTACCCTACATATAACTTGATTTATTGCCCCGACAAATGGTAACACTTTATAATAAGGTTCATTAGTTAACTACATTAGTTAACATGAACTAATATGTACTGCACTTATACAGCATTTTATTTATTTTTGTTAATGTTAATTTCAACATTTACTAATACATTATAAATATTGTTAACATTAGTTTAATGCACTGTGAACTGATATGAACAAACCATGAACAACTGTATTTTCATTAATGTTAACGAAGATTAGTAAATACAGTAACAAATGTATTGCTCATGGTTATTTCATGTTAGTTAATACATTAACTAATATTTAACTAATGAACCTCATTGTAAAGTGTTACCAACTGAACTTAATTTTATGTGGAAAAACTGCAACCCCTATTCTAGTGAATTAATGTTCAATTTCAAGATCTTAAAAAGCTGTCACGCTTATAATTCCCCAAACTTGTCTTTATTGCCATTACTCTTTGCCAACATATCATGTGTTTTTTATATTTATGATTAATTATCAAACTATACTTATAATTTTATTTATTGATTACTTATCAAAACTGATGAGTTATTAGGTTATTAGTATTATTAATCTCTTTCATGACCGCTCTTTGTGTGAACTGGAAGAGCGGGAATCAGTGGCGGATCTAGAATTTTTTAAAACAGGTGCCACAATGGGGCCACACTTTACAGAGAGGGGCCAAGTTTAACTTTATGTGCAATTATTAAATTAATGAGTTTTGTATACATTTTACCTCTATCCTTTGCTTCAGCGCTTTAACTGTCCTTTAATAAAAAAATATGAACCTTTGAAGAAAAAAAAATTTGGAGCTGTTTTCACATTTTGTTGTGTTTTGGGTAAGAATATTCATGAGCATTAAATAGGTATAGCTTAATGTTGTTCTGACCATTTTTTATTTCAAATCTGAAGATAACTAAAGATAAACTTTTAATTTATGCTTTTTTTAGGCCATGCCATTGATTTTGTTTAGAGAACACTAAAATGTCAACTAATAGTTACATTATCTAAGCATGCAGTTGCTTAAAAAAAAATTACGATCTGATGAGGCTTCTTATTAGAAAAAAACGTGCAAAAACGTATTCTACTGCGATAAAAGCTATTACGAGCATTGCATTCTCAATATACTTTATTATGAAATACTTGAGATGATGAGTCTCACTTTTATAAGTCTACTTTGTACTTTTCTGAGCGAGGGCGCCCGCTGGCTTCGAGTATGAATTAAACACATACATAACCACAATAATCGAATTCAGTTTTAATGCCAATTAAATGTGAAATAGTACTAACCGTCTGAAACTTATCGTGAAAGCGCTTTTATTATTGCAATGTATAAGACTCTGTTCTCTTTCTGGCTCATGTTTTGATTGCAATTTCAGTGAATTATTAACAACTATACATATATATATTTTTTAACACACCTCTACACAACGTGAGTGTCTTTATCTTACTTTAATTTAAAACAAATTCCTTAGGTTTTTCTACCTGTGTGTCGATAATTCTGAAAGAAACGCACCTGGAAGAAACTTAACGTTGCCATATACGCATCTTCCACTCGCGCCTGTTTTAAAAGATAAACGCTCTTATTAGCATATTACAGGTTAACAGCATTAAGTTATATAATCAAGCTTTATCATCAACTAATTGTGCAGTGTGCACATTCATTAGACACTTACGTTATGCTTTGCGCGTCTTTGAAAGATGCGTGTTTTTATGTGGGTTGAATTGGACCAATCTGTGGGAAAAACGTACTCTTTGGCTTTAACTGACTATTCTGATCACGAGTACAGTGCTTTTACCTAGTTAATTTACTTATATTGTTAACCAAATTTCACATTCTAAGTGCAAATTTACCAATAAGAAACCAAATTTTATGATTTTGTTGACTGAAATATCTTTATATATTGACACTATCAGAGACTCTTTAAACAGAAAGCTTTAAAGAACTTTGAAGCTTGTGAACTTTCTAATACATTTATTTGATTTGTATATGTATGTGTATATATGTATGTATATGTGTATGAATATGTATAGCCATATATGTATATTTTCTATCTATGTTTTAACTTTTTTATTTACATCCCCCTGGCACTCTGTTTTATTTGTTGTAATTTGTTCTTTTTCTTCTTTTCTTTTTTTCTCTTCTTCTTTTCCTTTTTGATATTGTTGTTCTTTGAATAAAAAATCAAAATAGGGGGCCAATCAAATGTCAGATTACCGCCATGGCTGAAATGTTCTCTCGAATCAGAGATATACGAATCAAAACATTTTTTCCCTTATAGCTGCCAGCACGAAAGTGAAAGTAGTTTTATGTACATATCTATTGTGTTTTGCCTGCACCATTTTACACCAGAGCTTAACGTTCTTTACATCGGAGAAAACTAAGCAACACATGTCTAACTGTAATTTTTTAGTTGTTAATGAAGAAATGTACGTGCACTATGGGAATTAAAGCATGAGCATGTTGAGAACCTGTGTCTGGTATTTCGATCAAGGTGTGTCTTAAGGTGAGGTAAGAGACTTCCGCATTAAACAAGCCTATCCAAAAAATACAAACTTAAACATGAAGTACTTAACGAAACATGAACATCTTCATGTTATTATCCAATTTAACGTTACTTGTTCTAAATCATTAGCCTATCGGTATAGAATAAGGAACATTAGCTTGTTCGTAGGCAATAGGCCAGCCGGGTATCCCCAGTATGTACCATTGTTTATTTCTGTAATGTAACGTTATGTAAACGTCAGTCTCGTTTTTATAGGCCTATATGTCTGTTAAGCATTGTAATGATTAGGTAAAACCGGACGGATTCGGGAGCGTCAGGCTACTTAACGCTGCATTTATAATGGTTTTGTTGCTGTTCTATCCCTGAGACTATAGGCTATAATTGACAAATTTGTATTTGTAAATGCCAAGTAAAACGAAAACTGTTGTTACAACCTTCTAAAGTGCAGTGTTAACACAGTTTTAACCCTGTTGCAGAGACGTTATCATGTTTTTTTGTTATGCACTTGAGAAGTTTATTAATATTATTGCCACATCTGACCTGTTAGCACATGCCCTAACCATTTTTTGTTACATACTTTAAAGTAATCACTTTAATGTCAGTAACATTACTTAAAAAATACAAAAGATGGCAAATGCAAGAATAAGTGTTATTTTTATATTTCTTCTTCATAATTATTTTTTACTACAAAATTAAAACATCTAACTTTTCTTGCAGTTTGGTATGATGATTTTTGTTACCCAAATACATAAACTGTTATGGTTACATGAATTATTGGTATGGTTTCTGTAACATTTTTTTTAAATATACTGTTCCGTAAGCTTGCTTCAAGTGGAAAAAAAGAATTTTAAATACTTTCTGTATGTTATTGTATGTCATTGTGTATCATCAGATTTACCTTTGTAGCTCCATGAAAACTGCATGGATCATGAGAACAAAGAAACATTCAGTGTGGAGATCTTCTCCAGGATGCAGGTACAGTAAAGTCTTTATATGACTTAATGTTATAGAAATACATTTTATGTCTCGTAACAGGGGTGGTTTGCCAGGGTTGGTAAGTGATGTGAGTGGTTTTCTCATATTGTTGTGCTGAGATATAATTAGGACCTTGAGGGTATCAGTACACTGGGTCATTATCTTTGTGCAATGTAAATTATAACAATCTTCAACTTTTCTAAAGCTTTTCTTAGATAAGATTATGTAAATGTTTTACATGTAAAATTATAAGAACTCTGTATTCTATTATCTGTATTCTAAAATTTGTAATATTGTTGATGCCACAGTGACAGATCAATCTCATTGGGGCCCAGCTGTGTGTCCATGAAGAGTGACCAGTCTATGGACAAACCACTAAGATTTACTGGTGGACTCACATCAACTGAACTGAGGTATGCTATTTCTGGATGGATGCCGGCCTGGTTCCAGAATCAAATCACTGAGGGTGCTTCTGAAATTGCTGAGGATGCTCTTGTAAAGTGTAGGTGTAGGTTATGCAATGGCTCCACCATAGTAGTGTACAGTGAGACATTTAAGATTATTTATAAGTCATCACGTTTTTTTTTTTCCTCTTTTTTTTCCTTTTTTTTTTTTTTTTTTTTTTTACCAATAATTGGAATAGAGTTTAAAAAATATTTTGCTACTAATATTTTTCTATTGAAATATTACTCTGCTTTTACATCACTTTAATGCGCTACTATTTTAACATGTCATATTTCTGTCCTTTGCAGAGTGAATACAGCATTTATATGTAGATGTCACTTCCAGAACTTTGGAGCATGCAATTGGCCATCAATCCTCTTAACAGCATGAGAAACAATAGTATTAAATAGGTTGTAGCCTCGAAAGCAAACCAAGACCCCTCCCTTTACAATCACTAAAACGCTGTCGCTTTGTCAGTTCATCGCAATCTCACAAAGTTCCTTTATATTCAGTGAAACTGCCAACACTAATACTGCAACAGTATGCAACTTCAAACTCTTTCTAATCAGTCTGTCCTAATTCAACTCATCAGCTCTTTAATAGAAAATCTAAGAGCTGACATGGTTGGATCAAATAAAGGTTCACAGCCAAGATGTGGGCTATTGGAGGTGTGCCTCCAAGAACAGGAGTAACTTTGCTCTATTTTATAATCTCTAATTCTAATGTCTCTACTCAATTCCAAAGGAAGACATCAAACTCACCAGAGCCCAGATGTGTGTCCATGAAAAGTGACCAATCTGTAGACAATCCACTAGGATTTACTGGAGGATGCACATCAACTGATCTGAGGTACAACATTTCTGTTTAAAATAGGCATGTTTGATTTAATGTAGTGCTGTGAAGTCCGATTGCATGTCTGTTAGAAATTTTGTCCAAATTGAGAAGGCACTGATGCCATGTCACACAGCACTATTACATATTAGCAAAGTCCATTTAAGACAAGTCATTTCACTCGGCGGCCATCTTTGAAACACCTCTCGTGCATCCAAGTGCAGCTCCTATCTCTTTGAATGGGGAAACATCAAATTCTCCAAAGCTTTTTGCCAAGCTTTCGAATAAATTTCATATTTGAAATCACCAATTAAATCTGACAACAACTGTGTCATACATTTTGTTTCTAGACGCTAGAATCATCACAAAAAAAATTGTATTTTCCAGGCTGGATCAAGCTAATGTGCATGCGCAATCCTAAATGCGCGTCTCTTGTGTCTCATTTCGGAGGTGCGCGTCTGACTTGTTTTTATAGGAACCAGAGCTTCTAACGGCTGCTGCAGTGATGCGATGACTTTACCAATCGGCGATTGGCTCTTATTTAGAAGGCAGGACTTATTCCGCCATATTGCACGTTTCACTTTCTCCCATTCATAATAATACGAGTGATGTGTCTTGTGTTATTCTATAGTCTTTGATATTAGTTACATGTTTAATTAGTTTATTCTTACTTAATCTGTTATCTGTCCTGTGTTAACTCTTTCAGGAAGTTCAAATTTTGTGTGTGGGTTCCTTACTTATGAGCTATTTAAATGTTTGTATGCAATTGAGATTTTCAATGGTGATTATTTTGTGTGAAAATAAATATTTTAAATAAATAACTATTTTAGTTAATATCTTGGGATCTATTATGAATTTTTACCTTTAATATTGTAGTAAAGTACAAAATAAGAGAGTTTTATATATAGTTTACAACATTAGTTGACATTATTTTCCTTAAAAATTGACGTGTACTTGAAATTTCCCCAAATAAGAATAGAATTGAATGATGCTCATTGATGCAGCTCAAATGGCTAGTGCAAATGAGCAGATAACGGCAGTGCAGATATTCAGACCAACAGCACTTCACTTGCTTGTGTAATATTGTGTAATTATTTTAATGCGTTCTGTTATTTTAATCTTTCAGTCACGATTCTCAACTGGCCCAAAGCACACTTAAGTCAAATCTGATGAAGAAGTTTCAGTGTCTGTTTGAAGGAACAGCAAAGCAGGAAAACCCAACACTCCTGAATGAGATCTACACAGAGCTCTACCTCACAGAGAGTGAAAGTGGAGAGATCAATAAAGAGCATGAGGTCAGACAGATTGAGACACAATCCAGGAGAGCAGCAACAGAGGACACACCAATCAAATGCAGTGACATCTTTAGACCTTTACCTGGACAAGACAAACCCATCAGAACTGTGCTGACAAAGGGAGTTGCTGGCATTGGAAAAACAGTCTCTGTGCAGAAGTTCATTGTGAACTGGGCTGAAGGGAAAGAGAATCAGGACATCCAGTTCATATTTCCACTTCCTTTCAGAGAGCTCAACTTGATGAAGGACAAAAAAATCAGTCTTTCAGATCTTCTTCATGTCTTTTTTCCTGAAACCAAAGAAATTGAAATATCCAATGATGAATATAAAGTGTTGTTCATCTTTGATGGTCTGGATGAGTGTCGTCTGTCTCTGAACTTTAATGTGAAACTGTGTAATATTTCTGAATCAGCCTCAGTGGACATGCTGCTGCTGAACCTCATAGTGGGGAATCTGCTTCCCTCTGCTCTCATCTGGATCACCTCCAGACCAGCAGCAGCTGATCTCGTCCCTTCTGAGTGTGTGCATCGAGTAACAGAGGTGCGAGGCTTCAATGATCCACAGAAGGAGGAATACTTCAGGAAGAGAATCAGTGATCAGAGTCTGGCCAATACAATCATCACACACCTGAAGTCATCAAGGAGCCTCTACATCATGTGCCACATCCCAGTGTTCTGCTGGATCTCAGCCACTGTTCTAGAGAAGGTGTTGAGTAAAGCAGAGAGTGGAGTGATTCCCAAGACTCTCACTCAAATGTACACACACTTTCTGATCATTCAGACCAGCATCAAACTTGAGAAGGACTATGAGAAAAAAGTAAAGGATGAAGACATGATTCTCAAACTGGGGAAACTGGCTTTTCAGCAGCTTGTGAAAGGCAATCTGATCTTCTATGAGGAAGACCTGAGAGAGTGTGGCATTGATGTGAAAGAAGCATCAGTGTACTCAGGATTGTGCACTCAGATCTTCAGAGAGGAGTTTGGCTTGTATCAGGGGAAAGTCTTCTGCTTTGTTCATCTGAGCATCCAAGAACATCTAGCAGCTCTTTATGCTCATCTCTCCTTTAAAAACAAAAACAGAAATGTGTTTGATCCAAACAAACGTTTTTCCTTTAAAGTTTTAAATCGGAAGAAATATGATTTATTAGCTGGCCTTCATCAGAGAGCTGTGGATGAGGCTTTGCTGAGTAAGAATGGACATCTGGACCTTTTCCTGCGTTTCCTTCTGGGTCTCTCACTGGAGTCCAATCAGACTCTCTTACGAGAACTACTGACACAGACAGGAAGCTGCTCTTTGTACTACAAAGAGGGAACAGTTCAGTACATCAAGCAGAAGATCAGGGAGAATCCCTCTCCAGAGAGATCCATCAATCTGTTCCACTGTCTGAATGAACTGTGTGATGATTCTCTGATACAGGAGATCCAAGATTATCTAAGATCCGGAGAAATAAGAGAAACTGAACTTTCCTCTTCACAGTGGTCAGCTCTGGTTTATGTGTTGCTGACATCAGAGAAGAAGATGGATGTTTTTACTCTAAATCAGTTTATTGGTGTACAAAATACGGCAGATGAAGTTCTTCAGAAGCTGCTGCCTGTGGTTAAAGAATCCAGATCAATTCAGTAAGTCACACTGACGACAATCACTATACTGATAAAACATGATCACGTTTATGATTTTACTTTCTTACAAAAGCAACGGCATGTGTAAATTTTCACAAAATCCCATTCATGGCAGCAGGGATAGATTATTACTGCCAAATGCCCTGGGGCCAATTATCTCTAAGGAGAGGAGAGGATATACCATTTGAAGAATGAATAGATGGATAGAGGGATCATTCTTCTCTCTACCAGTCTAATATTAACACTGTTACAAGGCTCAGGTAGTTAGCTGCACAATGAACATTCAACAAAATGGAAAATTAGATAATGAAATGGATGTCTTTATTAACAGTCAAATTAACAAGCAGCTTTCACACACACACAAAAAGTAAAATGTGATTTACTATAGACAGATTAATGCATTTATTAATCTCATTATCATCATGCATGTTTTTAATCTCTACAGGTTGTTTGATTGTGGTGTTACAGATGAAGGTTGTGCTGCTCTGGCTTCAGCTCTGAGATCAAACCCCTCACACCTGAGAGATCTGGATCTGACATTAAATAAACTAGGAGACGCAGGAGTTAATCTGCTCTCTGATGGACTAAAGGATCCTCTCTGTAAAATGGACATACTGAGGTAAATAATTTCTCTGAAGATCACAAACACCGCTACTCACAAGATATATTAACAAAGAGTTTATGGTTGGAACAGTTCTGACATGAATGTTGATACACACCATAGTGTTAGTATTTTAATTATATGATTGTAAAGTCTGTTGTGCACTGTGTTTGAGCATAGGGCAGCACTGTTCATTTACACACAAGCAGTTCATGATCTGGGAGTATTCAGTATTAGTGTCTTGTTCATAGTAAATCTGGCCTGAGGAATCTCAAACAGCAGAGTTTCAATTAAAAAAGCTTTGACAATGGTCAAAAATATATTAACTTACTATTAAGTTAATCTTAAGGTACTGTATTAAAAGTTAGAAATTCCTATATTGTGACAGCTCTAGTGTATCATCTGCATACTGATGAAAAGGGACACATACATTGAGAAATATGTCCATTAAAGACACAATATTTAGGATTTTTGCATTAAAATATCTAAAAATCACTAGCACAGTCTTATATATTTTGTTCAATTGTGTACATACATTATCCCATGTCTCTAACGATGTCCAATCCAGAATCCAGAAAAATTTGAAGTTTTGACCAGTGTAACAGCCTGTGTCACTGCGTTGCATGAGCTTTACGTCTCCAAGCAGTACATCACAATAACTTTCAAAATATATTTTTAGTATGATGGTTTTGACCAAATAAAATGGTGCTGGGTTACCCAACAATTGTAATTGGTCAGATAAAGTGACCTTTATTGGGTAGTAATTAAGCACTTAATTAAGCACGACTATTTCATTAGAATGAAATAAAATAATGTAAATTTAAGTGATCACTGAATGTAACTGTAACAAAGTTCAAGTTCAGGGAAGAAGGAGACTGGAACCAGCATACGTTAAACATAACTTTAATTGTTCTGCTTCCTCAATTCTCAGCTCCATTCTGCTTCATACCACAGTAACATTAGTAAAACTTTAATACATTAGCTTATCCATGAACATGATTTCTACCTGAGTCCCTTTGGATTGCTTTCCAACTGCTATGGATGTAAAGATAACAACTCCCATGATTCCACACTCATTCACACATCATCAAGCTACGCCTTTGTTATTGTTTTAAATAAGCAACCTCTTGCAGCAAAACGTATATATTGTGCCTTTAAATGTGGCAGATAGTTCCTCAGAATAAATACATCAGACCCTAATGTAGGAGATCATTATCCTGCTTATATAATGACTACTTAACAAATATATTATAGATTAACATGAAACATTGATTTGAATGTAAATGATCATAATAAATTAGAAATATAAAATAAATCTAACAAAACTATGTTAAAAATATGTAGCTTAGGTCAATTGTGAATAACATTTGAATAATAATAATATTCAATTACTAATCGACATTTACAATATATTCTGATGCATATCTCCATGTAGAAGATGGTCACACTTGACCTGTTAATCGTGCCATGGATTAAGTCTCTCTTTCTGATTGGGAATTTCCTGCTTATCTGAGCTGTACTGTATATTCTGAACTGAGAGACTGAAGTGTGTCATTGTTCTCTACAGGTTGAGTTATTGTGGAGTCACAGATGAAAGTTGTGCTTCTCTGGCTTCAGCTCTGAGATCAAACCCCTCACACCTGAGAGAGCTGGATCTGTCTAGAAATGAACTAGGAGTACCAGGAGTGGATCTGCTTTCTGATGGACTGAAGGGTCCTCACTGTAAACTGGAGATACTGTGGTAATTTAAATATTAGCTGTTTGTTGTATGTTTTGGGTTCTAACAGAGCGTTTGGACCTAGAAACTATGAAAAGTGACATCAGAGTTAACAAGTGGATGAGCATAAGGGAAGCTGATGTCTCTGTTGGCCAGTGTCACTTTAAAAAAAAATGAGTGAAACACTTTTTAATGCCATATTTTGTAATATTTCTATTATTTATTTTTGTGCTGTGGATATTTTTTCATCCAGTTTTTGAGGAGGCACTGTTTCCCTTGCCTCCTCAGAGGAAATGACTCTGTATTAATCATGCTGTGCATCAAGTCTCTCTTTCTGATTGTGAAGTTTCTGCTAATCTGAGCTGTAGATCCTGAACTGAGAGACTGAAGAATGTCATTGTTCTCTACAGGTTGAGTGATTGTGGTGTCACAGATGAAGGTTGTGCTGCTCTGGCTTCAGTTCTGAGATCAAACCCCTCACACCTAAGAGAGCTGAATCTATCTGGAAATAATCTAGGACCGTTAGGAGTTAATCTGCTCTCTGCTGGACTGAAGGATCCTTACTGCAAACTGGAGAAACTGAGGTAAAACATCTTTTTGAGTTCAGACACAAACTTGAGATATTCACAAAGGTCAGAATTATTGCTTTGTACATATGAGCAAAACAGGCTGTGAAAATAAATCTGTATTGTTTATTCTTTTGAAAAATGTACAAATATCTAATGTTTCATTGCAGTAAAACAATTGAAAATGGGGGGGGGGGGGGGGTCTTTATGATCATATATGTCAGATGAGGTTGGAAAACACCTGCCAAGAGATCAGAGAACATTTACAGAATTTCTCAGATCCTTCAATTTTCCAGGTCCATGTTGATGCACTGATCTCTTCAGTTCACCACACCAATTTTCTATAGGTTTCAGGTCCGGGGACTGGGATGGCCATGGCAGAACCTTCATTTGTGCTCAGTGACCCGTTTTTGTGTTGATTTTGAAGTTTGTTTTTAATCACTGTCCTGACAGAAGATCCAACCACTCCCCATTATAACATTTCTAGCAGTGGCAGTCAGGTTTTAATTATTTGTCTTTTGGTATTTGTTGAAATATACGTTGTATACTAATAATAATATAGAAATAATAATCAACATTTATTTTATATTCTGTTTTTTCAGACTGAAACTGAGAGACTTAAGGGTGTTGTTGTTCTCTACAGGTTGAGTTATTGTGGTGTCACAGATGAAGGTTGTGCTGCTCTGGCTTCAGCTCTGAGATCAAACCCCTCACATCTAAGAGATCTGGATCTGTCTGAAAATAAACTACGAGACACAGGAGTGTTCCTGCTCTCTGATGGACTGAAGGATCATCACTGTAAACTGGAGATACTGAGGTAACTTTCTTTTCATTGAAACTTTATAAACGTAATTCTGTAACTATGTAACTTTGTTGAATAATGATGACAATTACCGCAAAAGTAAAAAAAAAAATAAAAAAAAGAAGAAGAACTAAATAAAGAACTGAAAAAAACAAAAAGGGTCCTGCTAGAAAACTGGACATTATGATGTTCTAATCCTCATTAGATTCTTTAAAAAAGTATTTTTATCTGCGTGTTATAAACATGATTGGATGATGTGAAGATGTAACATTTGTTTTCATATCTGACAGATTTGTTGAGGATTTTGGGGTATTAGTCTCTCTTTCTGATTGTGAAGTTCTGCTTTTCTGAGATTTTTAGCATGAACTAAGAGACTGTCATTGCTTCTGACAGGTTGAGTGATTGTGGGGTCACAGATGAAGGTTGTGCTGCTCTGGCTTCAGCTCTGAGATCAAACCCCTTACACCTGAGAGAACTAGGTCTGTCATGGAATAAACTAGGGGACTCAGATGTGAAGCCGCTTTCTGATCTGAAGGATGATTCACATTATGAACTGAAGACACTTCTGTAAGTAGTGATGATTAAAAATGGTCATTTTAAGTGCCATTCATAAAGCCGCCTCTCAAAAAGCTAGCGAGTACCAAATTTACTTCTTTTTCGTGGCTTATTGCACTTAAAGGATTAGTCCACTTTTAAGTAAACTTTTCCTGATAATTTACTCACCCCCATGTCATCCAAGATGTCCATGTATTTCTTTCTTCAGTCAAAAAGAAATTAAAGTTTTTGATGAATACATTCCAGGATTTTTCTCCTTATAGTAGACTTCAATGGGCACCAAACAGTTGAAGGTCAAAATTAGTTTCACTGCAGCTTCAAATTGTCCAACACGATCCCAGATGAGAAATAAGGGTCTTATCTAGTGAAACCATTGCTCATTTTCTGAAAAAAATTGAAAATTATAGAAGTTTTAACCAGAAATGCTCATCTTGAACTAGCTCTCTTCTTCTTCTACTCTATTAGAATTCCAGCAGTGTAGACGCTGCTAAGTGTATTACTGCCTTCCACAGGTCAAAGTTTGAACAAATTTTTATATGCAATATGGGGCTCAATAGTATATAACAATCTCCCACCACCTCTGTCAGCCAGTTTCTCAGCTCCATCTCCGCTGATGTCCTTTAGCTCCTCTACATCTCCTACATGCCATGTAGAGCTGCTTAGTGTCTTCAGGCAATCATCTCCGCCCAGCACAAAGGATCCACTGTATCTGCCTCCAGCCTCTGTGCCCTCTGCTCCACCACAGCCCGTAGAGCATCGGATCTGCCTTGGCTCCTCCCTCCCTCGGCTCCACCGGAATCCAACGTTCATACTGCTTCTCCAGGCTCCCTCATCTCTCTGGCTCTGCCTTCATCAGCCGTCGACCTGCCTGCACCTTCGGCTCTGTCTGGCTCCGCCTTCCCCCCAGCTCCACCTCCATCCTTGGTCCCACCGGCTCAGCCTCTGACCTCTTGTCTTCTGCCTCCACCTCGGACGCTCATCGCCACGGCTCCTCCTTGGTCTCCTGGAGCATCAACTATGTGTGGGCTCATCAGCTTCATCTGGGTCTCCATCTTCGGCTGCATCTCCGTTGGTCGTCCCCAGGGTGTCGTCTTCCATCAAGTCGACTCCGCCCTGGGGAGGACTTTGTGTTCCTCAGTCAGACTCTCCAACGGCACAAGGATGCGCCTTCCAGGGAGGGGGCAATATGATATGTGTATAGTCTGTGCCTCCCTCCTTCATTGTGTTTTTGGTTTAGTCCGTGACCTAGTTTCTCCCCAGTCTGTCTAATTAGTAATGTCATTTGCCTGTGCCTTGTTAATCACTCCTCATGTGCTCTAGTATATATTCTCCCTGTGTCTTTCAGTTCTTGGTCCGATCTCGTCAATGTATATGTGCGTTCTGGTGTTTGTTAACAGTTTCCTGAGATTCATCATTTAAAGATCCTGTTTCCTGTTATTCCTTGTCTTTGTGAGCTTCATCTATAGGTACTGTGACATTAATACTGTTACATTTATACGCGGTTATTTACGGGAGTGACAACCTCGTTATAAAGCCAAACTCACACCGTAAATTTTCAGGACTTGCAACCACATGTTCTGCAAAACCTTGCTGTGGACAACTAGTTGTATTTCACATTATCACAAGAGAACCTTTCTGCACTGCACATACAGTGGGTATGGAAAGTATTCAGACCCCCTTAAATTTTTCACTCTTTGTTATATTGCAGCCATTTGCTAAAATTATTTAAGTTCATTTTTTTCCTCATTAATGTACACACAGCACCCCATATATTGACAGAAAAACACAGAATTGTTGACATTTTTGCAGATTTATTAAAAAAGAAAAACTGAAATATCACATGGTCCTAAGTATTCAGACCCTTTGCTGTGACACTCATATATTTAACTCAGGTGCTGTCCATTTCTTCTGATCATCCTTGAGATGGTTCTACACCTTCATTTGAGTCCAGCTGTGTTTGATTATACTGATTGGACTTTATTAGGAAAGCCACACACCTGTCTATATAAGACCTTACAGCTCACAGTGCATGTCACAGCAAATGAGAATCATGAGGTCAAAGGAACATAAAAATGGCTGTCCACCAGCGTTTACCATCCAACCTGACAGAACTGGGGAGGATCTGCAAGGAGGAATGGCAGAGGATCCCCAAATCCAGGTGTGAAAAACTTGTTGCATCTTTCCCAAAAAGACTCATGGCTGTATTAGATCAAAAGGGTGCTTCTACTAAATACTGAGCAAAGGTTCTGAATACTTAGGACCATGTGATATTTCAGTTTTTCTTTTTTAATAAATCTGCAAAAATGTCAACAATTCTGTGTTTTTCTGTCAATATGGGGTGCTGTGTGTACATTAATGAGGAAAAAATTAACTTAAATGATTTTAGCAAATGGCTGCAATATAACAAAGAGTGAAAAATTAAAAAAATTGATCCAGTCACTGTTCTTCACCATAGTGGCATCCGTCAGTTGTGTGGTCTGCTCAAATGCTCGTCTTGTCAAAGTGCCCTGTTGCACATTCACACTTGTAAGCTGCTTTATGAACAGAACATTTTGAGAGTCACACCTTTAAGTTAATGCAGTTGTCAATCCCAAACCCTGACAGTGTGAACATAGTTTACATAACTTACCATATTCCAACAGAATCACTTTATGTATCTTTTACTAGATCCACTCATTTAAAAGCATCTAAATTCTATTAACATTTACTTTTTTTCACTATTAATCATCATCTTCATGCTTGGTTATTAGGTCATTGATTATCTCACACCTGTTTCCTTTCAGTTTGTTATCTTGTGTGTATTTTTTTGAATTACCCTCAGTTCATTTCTTTTTCTGTTTGTTGTGTTTACACACACTGTTCATTTGTATCTCTTTTGGATATTGTTTGTTTATTTAATAAATGTTTATGCTGCTAAAGATCCCCTATGCCTCAACCTTCATCATAAGGTTATAGCTGTCAGACAGACTGCTGACGTACTACTCACTATAAAATACTAAAATAAATATTCTGTATTAGTTAAAAAAACAAACAATTTTAGTATATTTTTCCCCCCAAACTGATATATATATATATATTAGGAGAATTCTGCATCTCTTCCATTTAAATGAAGATAAAGTTACCACTATTATCATAAATTCAATGTGAAACATAAAGAGGATAAAGTCATATTGGTTTATGGGTAAGGGTAAAAGGTTAATCAAAGTTATTGTCTTTCACTAATAGTGCATATAGTTTGTTTTAGTTGTTCTAAAGTGAATGATGCAATAATGTCACACATTTGACTGTCTGTGTTTTACCTACAGGTTTTAGATGTTAGTCTGACCTTGTTTGGATCATCTGATGGTGAATAAAGAGTCACTACAGACACGTCACTTTCAACAGAATCAACAGACACAAACCCATAGTGATCATCACACATGTATGTGTTTGTGTAACTTTCTATAATGATCCAATCCTTGATCCAAAGTAAATCAAGGAAACCATTTGCTTCTGCTACAGAAATGACATTTGTACTGGTACCCCATTTTACATAATGATATTACTAGTTGTTTATGATCTCTGATTCTGTTCAGTCTGTACTACAATAGATTTCAACTCAAATCTCAAAGTTGAAAGTCTTTTAAAAATGAATGTATTAAAAATCAGTATATAATGTTTTACCATACTGTCCTCAATTTTTTTTTGTAACTGTGAGCTCAGGTACAGGTCACAGACCTGAGAGAAACCATCCAACTCTGGGTTTATCTCTTAATAAGCGAGACGCTCGCGTTCTCTCTAGACAGTGTTAGTTTACTCAGTTGCTTACTCATGACACAAAGCAACACAGCGAAACGTATTTCTAATATGTTGGACCTTTTATTGAGAATAGCCTACATTTACCTGTTGAGACGTGCCTTCACAAGCAACCCTAAGAGCTTTTGTGATGTTTGAGTCGACAGAGGCGCAACATGCGAAAGGTGCGTTTGCAAATTATGCTGTATTTTTGTAAGTCCGCTATGCCGCTGGTGTCACAGAAATGTCATACTTTCCTTTAAACGTATCAGTTTAGGACACAGATCTAAATCAGACACGACAAATGAGAAACACCATGGCACAGAGCTGAAGAGAATGGCACACACACTTTATGTGGACAATATGAGGATTGCCGTCATGGAATTTCTGTAGCACTGAGTTATGTTTTCCACACATTGTGCCTGCCTTCTATTGCAAGACCGATGCAATTCAGTATGGACAATTTGTTGTCATCCAGGAATTTGAACGAAGCATTTGCTATGGTCAGTGAATCAACAGCAAATATATTTAACATTCCTGCAAAAGTGCTAATGATTTGTGAGAGCTTCTTTCTGTAATATCTGATAACTATGCATAGTTATTTTCTGGTTGTTACATCAGTGCTCTCTTCAACAATAAGAGAGTATGGTCTACTTCCTATATCCCCCAGAAGGTCTTCATGCACTGCTGGTCCTATCACTGAATTAATTGGTGCTGTGCATTGCGTTCGATGTAAACTAATACCTTTCTTGGAAATTTCTTGCACAACACTTCCTAAATGATCAACAGTTAAAGAGCTCGAGTGGCAAGCAACATCATGAGCAGCCAGCTTCAACTCTGCTTCTTTCACAACAACATTAGTTCTTAGAAAGGAACTGCCTGTGTAAAAGAATGTTTTATGCTTTTCAGTTGCAGCAAACAGATCACCATGGTGAGCTCTGATTTCACATTTGCAATATTTGGCGAACGCTTTTTTATCATCATTTGGAACACTTCAAATCTATTCCCTTAATCCTTTCTCTGTCTCCCATTCTTTGCGATATTTCTTTTCTGTATTTTCCCCATTTACCTGATATTTTATAATGCTGCGTGTTCATCCACAGACCAAGAGACGCTTCTACAACCGGCAAATGTGGGTGTAACCAAGGACTTTGGCATAACTCACATGATGCTTGATTTGTGACATTACATCAACGGCACACACATTCACTCACGTGCAGAAGCAGTTGTTGCCAAGTATTCATTCCCAGGGGATCTATAGCCACTAATAAAACATTCCACTTTATTTTTTTTCTTTGCTTACAAACAAATCCTTTTGCGGCCGCAGTACATTATAAAAGTAGCCCAAAAATTGTAATTTTTCCAGCGACTGCATTTTCAAAAAAGCTCAATTGTGCTCTTTGGGACCTTCAATGCAGCAGAAATTTTTCTGTACCCATCCCCAGATCTGTGCCTCAATACAATCCTGTCTCAGAGGTCTACAGACAATTCCTTGTGCTCTGACATGCGCTGTTAACTGTAGGACCTTATAGACAGGTGTGTGCCTTTCCAAATCATGTCCAATCAACAGGTGGACTACATTCAAGTTGTAGAAACATCTCAAGGATGATCAGTGGAAACAGGATGCACCTGAGCTCAATTTTGAGTGTCATGGCAAAGGCTGGGAATACTTACATTTTGTTTTGTTTTGTTTTTTAATACATTTGCAAAGATTCATTTAATTTTAATTAATTTAATCCATTTTGGAACAAGGTTGTGACATAACAAAATGTGGAAAAAGTGAAGTGCTGTGAATACTTTCCGGATGCACTGTACAATAAATTGATCTTTTAATGGTAATTTGTGTTACTGACATGTTTTGACAAGTGCTGTTAATTTTTTCAATGTGTTGCTTTGTGGCTACTTGTGATGAAAAAATAGTACATAGGCCTAATAATCTATACAATTAATATGCTATGTAACACCTTGTCGTACAACCTCTTTGCACATCCTTCTCTTGTATATTCCTGTTCATCTAAATATTTACTAAGTTTACAGTATACTGTCCTGTATATTTTATTTTAATTTTTCCCATACTGCTACTATCTATATGTCCTTCCCTATATGATGTGTATCATGTGTATGTGACCAATAAAAATCTTAAATCTTGAATCTATACACATAAATCTATAAGCATAAATCCATCATTATAAATTAGATCTAAGATGTAAAGACGTCTGTCCTGTTCTGCTTTTGTGTTTCTGTATTGTCCTTTTCACATAATTTCACAGCTCACAGGTTTCAAAGTCTGCAGCGTGGTTGGAATTCTGTATAGGCCTATACAATTTCTTATTACTGTATTGTTCACCGATCCCGTGCAGGAATGTGACGTTTTGTATGTCGCACTGAATGGTTGCTGCTGAGGTTACCAGGAAGAAACATGCATAAATGCATTTCGGCTCCGTCTACTGGCATACAGCAACATTTTTTGTTTTGTTTTAAGACATAAAAATGTCAAAAGTCATATTAGTGTTGATTATCCATGATTTCATTTACTGCCCCGCAGAATCGCGGTAACAACAGTGACAAATATCTTGATATAATGTCATATGTAAACTTGATTGGGCATCTATGTATTTATACATCCGATGTACACTCTATTTCCCAATATCCAACGTAAAGAGGACTGATGAGAGAGCGGGAGCGAGAGAGTTTGACTGAGGTTTGCAGCCTTCTTATTTCTGCTTTAACATTTAAACTAGAACACTGGTTCTAGTTTTTGCCTTTTTTATTAGTCATTACTTGACTAAAACAGACCATAAAATTATATAATGTAAAATTGTTTCATATTATTTATTATTATTACAATTTATTATTTAGGCATTAGCTAAATTTAATGTGCTTTACTAATTTTCACTGTATGAAAGAGATGATAATTAACTGATAATTTAAAAATATTCATTAATCACTCACACTTTTAATTAATCACACAATTAGTCACACTTCCTCAAATTTATTTGTCTTTATTATCATATTTTTTGCCAATATAGAACCATAATGTTGAATTTTAAAAGTTGATAAAAATAGCTGAATTATTAGTATCTTGTGTCTCTCATAGCCGCACTTGTAAACTGGTTGAGCTGGAATGTTCTCTTAAATACACACAGGTTTTTTCTTGCTGCCAGCAATTAAAAGTGAAAATAGGTTGTGTTTTATCTGCAACATTTTACATCTGAGCTTAACATTCTTTAAATTGGTAAAACTAGCCAAAAACTCTTTTTTAGCTGTTTATGCAGGAACTTATTTGCTCTTAGAAGCCTTGAATATTTCAATCAAGGTGAGTTTTCTGAGGTGAGGTGCTTGAAAGTGACTTCAGCTTTAACCTAGTAGCTATAAAATACTAACTTAATGAAGTACACAACGAAACATCTTGATCTTATTATCTTAGCCTAATTGTATTTTTGTTAGTGTTTTGTTGTTGTTTGTCACAAAATGTGATCAAATTGTCAGAATGTTATGTGTAAGCTGTTGTTACAAACTTGTTTGTCAAACATACTTTATATGACAGAATTTATAACTTGTATAACTTTTCTTGAAGTTGCAGTTTGGTATGATAATTAACCTAAAACTGTTTGTCATGTTTTGGTTACATGGTAGGCCTATGATTTATATAAATGGTAAAGTTGCACTGTTCTGTAAAGAATTTTAAATTCTTTTCATATGTCAGTGTGACTCATCAGTCTTACTCGTGCGGCTTCATGAAGAATAAATTAATCATGGAGGACACACAAACGTTCAGCGATGGAGATTTTTCTCCAGGATGCAGGTACTTTAAAATCCTTGTGATCATGATGTTATAGAAAATGCATTGTATGTCCTATAATGGGGTATTCTGGGTGTTTGCAATGGACGTTAAGGTGTTCTAAATGGTTTTCTCATATTATTGTGCTGACATATAGTTAGGACCCTGAGGGTATCTATACACTGGGTTATATTTTCCTTATGCAATGTCAACGATCTTCAACCTAAAGCTTCTCTTATACAAGAATCTCTATGTGAGGTTCATCTACTTTTAAAATCTCTATTCTGCTATCTCTGCTCTATTAATGTCAATGTCACAGATCAAACCCACCGGAGTCTAGCTGTGTGTCCATGAAGAGGACCAGTCTATGGTCAACATAATAAAATTTAAGGGAAAATACACAACTGATCTGAGGTACAACATTTCTGTCTGTCTAGTTAGATAGATACTCTATGTGAGGTTTGTCTACATGCCAAATCAACCAAATTAATTCTTGTCTGTATTCTGTTCTCTATTCAAATGTGTCTATTAAAGTCGTTTCCACAGGGAGAGATCAAGCTCACCGGAGCTCAGCTGTGTGTCCATGAAGAGTGACCAGTCTATAGACAACCTAATAACATTTAAGGGAAAACACACATCAACTGATCTGAGGTACAACATTTCTGTCTAGATAGATAGATAGATACATAGACAATCAGAGTCTTCATGGGAGTCTTTTTTTTTTTTACGTAAAATCAGGTTTATACATTCGTAACTCTAATCTGTTATCTCTATTTTAATGTTTATATTCTATTTTAGTCGATTCCACAGGGAGAGATCAAACTCACCAGAGCCCAGCTGTGTGTCCATGAAGAGTGACCAGTCTATGGTCAACATAATAAAATTTAAGGGAAAACACACATCAACTAATCTGAGGTACAATATTTCTGTTTATAATAGTTGTGTTAGGACTTTTAGACTTCATGTAGTGCTGCACAGACTGATCGGGGTCTGACTTTAAGCAGTGCCTCTTAGTTAGATATTTTGACATGAGACGCTGCAGACGGCATGTCACTGAGACGAATGCCTTAAGTACAACGAGGGCGATTAGAAGGGCAGACAGTAGGGTCAGCCATCAGAGCTTTTTTTCAGAGCTTCTGCACAAGCTCTGATCAATCATGAAACAATCATGAAATAGCTGTGTTGTAAACACTTAGCGTTTTCCCTTAAGGCATCTTTACACAGCAAAGGTGGCACAGAAACCAAATCTGAAGCGAGGAAAAAAAAAAAACACAAAAAAGTACATTTACACAGACTGTTTTATGCTGCTCTGATGTGGCATAAATGCATTTACACAGAAATTGAAATCTTTTAGCTGGAACAATCACTACAAAGAAATTATGAATTATTACACCGGTTACATCACCGCAGGATTAAAAGAGGGCAACATTTTTTCAAATGGAGACTTCTCAGTGTGAGTACAGGACTCATTTACTTCACTGTCTCTTGTTGGTAGACATTTTTTGATGTGCCTAAAACAATATGATGCGAGATCTACATGTTTTGTCTCCTGCTTCTTGATTCTCGGCCTGAGCTGACAGGCGTGCTTTTGGTTGTCATGACAATGTGCGGCACAAGCTTGCATTCATTTACACTGAACCGAAACAGTATCAGAGTCACCTTTGATACTAGGGGCTGAAGTGGGTCAGATCTGGCATACTTTAGGTCTGCTTTTATGTGGCAATGTGTCTTTACACAGAATTTTGAGAAGGTATAGACCCAGTTTAACTCGGCTGTGTAAAGATGCCTTTAGAGACCTGTTTAAGGGATTATATCAGAGACTTCGACAAAGACTAAGTCATTCCAAGTCTCATACTTAAACTTATACATAAACTTGAGGTGCTTTACGCAACCAGGCACTGGAGAAGTTGCTTACAGTCTCGACGACAGGCAAATATTCCAATTCAATAGAAAAATCGCTCCTCTTTATACATATGTTGTGATTTTCTGTTTATACCTCTCTTGTAATAGTGTCTAAACCAGTAAATTAAGGACTTTCCTCCATCTCATCCATTCTGCCATTTACTTCCTGCCCTCCATCTGGATTTCGCACATCATCAGAATCACAAACAAGCTACTGACCCTTTTTATTGTTATTTAAATAGTAAAGGATTATGTTGAACTTTATTCTTGCACACGCAGGCACTGTAATACACAATACATCCTCTGATTGCTGCAAATAAATTTTTGAAACTTTTAATAAAAATTACATCTATTCCACCTCGTAAGTGATAAAGAAAGCAGACACTGTGCAATTCCCACTACAGGACAGACAAATTGTCCAGCTTGATGGCTCTGTTTTCAACTCCTCCCCTGACTCCATGTGACAAATTTTGCCGAAGTTTAACACACATAGGCTAGATTAGTGCTTCCTGATCTTCTCCTGGAGGCCTCATCTCCCTGTACAGGTTTGGGAAGCAGTGAACTACATGGACAGACAATTCACATAGAAAATCATTCTATCCTTGTAAAATCAACTAAATTAATTCTTGTCTCTCTTTTGTTGTCTCTGTTCGGTTATAGTCAATTGTGCAGGCAGAGCTTAAACCCACTGCAGCCTAGCTGTGTGTCCATGAAGCTGTGTGTCCATGATTTGAATTTTAAATTCATGCTTTGGGCTACTGATACTGATACTTGTTCAAAAGTAACTTCTTGTTTCGTAAAGCACTCTCAAACTCAACATTCAGAATCTCACTGTCAGTATGGTTTGTAGATGTGGTTAAAAAAAAATTCTGTGGTTAAAAAAGATTTTTCAATGCATCACAATCTTCATTTTAACAATCTTAATATCAATTCTAAAATCACAAGACTGATGTTTTAGTCTTAGCTGTTTTTAGTTGATGCATGAATAAAACCACCAAACAGTGATTAGTGTTTCCATTATTAAATGCGGTTTTGATAAAAGTATCAGCTTTCAAATTCTGTCAACTTTTTATCAAAATTTAGACAATAAATGTAGTTTTCATGCACTTGTGGCATGAGAGATTGCTTTTTCAGATTGAATTAAATGGCAATGTGAACCGATTATTTTTTCCTCTTCTCCAATAACTTTTCTCTCTTTAATTAATGCTGTATTCTATTATTTTATTCTTTCAGTCATTACTCTCAACTGATCAAAAGCGGATTAGAATCAAATCTATTGAAGAAGTTTTCAGTGTCTGTATGAAGGAACAGTAAAGCAGGAAAACCCAACACTCCTGAATGAGATCTACACAGAGCTCTACATCACAGAGAGTGAAAGTGGAGAGATCAATAAAGAGCATGAGGTGAGACAGATTGAGACACAATCCAGGAGAGCAGCAACAGAGGACACACCAATCAAATGCAATGACATCTTTAGACCTTTACCTGGACAAGACAAAACCATCAGAACTGTGCTGACAAAGGGAGTCGCTGGCATTGGAAAAACAGTCTCTGTGCAGAAGTTCATTGTTGACTGGGCTGAAGGGAAAGAGAATTTGGATGTCCAGCTCATATTTCCACTTCCTTTCAGAGAGCTCAACTTGATGAAGAACAAAACACTCAATCTTTCAGATCTTCTTCATGTCTTTTTCCCTGAAATCAAAGAAATGAAACCATTTAGTGATGAATATAAAGTGTTGTTCATCTTTGATGGTCTGGATGAGTGTCGTCTGTCTCTGAACTTTAAGAGAAAATTAAAACTGTGTAATGTATCTAAATCAGCCTCAGTGGACATATTGCTGACGAACCTCATTGAGGGGAGTCTTCTTCCCTCTGCTCTCATCTGGATCACCTCCAGACCAGCAGCAGCTGATCTCGTCCCCTCTGAGTGTGTCCATCGAGTGACAGAAGTAAGAGGCTTCAACGAGCCACAGAAGGAGGAATACTTCAGGAAGAGAATCAGTGATCAGAGTCTAGCCAATACAATCATCTCACACCTGAAGTCATCAAGGAGCCTCTACATCATGTGCCACATCCCAGTGTTCAGCTGGATCTCAGCCACTGTTCTAGAGAAGATGTTGAGTGAAGCAGAGAGTGGAGAGATTCCCAGGACTCTCACTCAAATGTACACACACACTTCCTGATCCTTCAGACCAACATCAAGCATGAAAAGGACTATGAGAAGAAAGTGAAAGATGAAAACATGATTGTTAAACTGGGGAAACTGGCTTTTAAGCAGCTTGTGAAAGGCAACCTGATCTTCTATGAAGAAGACCTGAGAGAGTGTGGCATTGATGTGAAAGAAGCATCAGTGTACTCAGGATTGTGCACTCAGATCTTCAGAGAGGAGTTTGGCTTGTATCAGGGGAAAGTCTTCTGCTTTGTTCATCTGAGCATTCAGGAACATCTAGCAGCTTTATATGCTCATCTCTCTTTTAAAATCAAGAACAGAAATGTGTTTGACCAAACCAAACATTTTTTCTCTAAATATTTTAACCGGAAGAAATATGCGTCATTATCTGAGCTGCATCAGAGAGCTGTGACTGAGGCTTTCCAGAGTAAGAATGGACATCTGGACCTTTTCCTGCGTTTTCTTCTGGGTCTCTCCTTGGAGTCCAATCAGATTATCTTACGAGAACTACTGACACAGACAGGAAGCTGCTCCTACAACAAAGAGGAAACAGTTGAGTACATCAAACAGAAGATCAGGGAGAATCCCTCTCCAGAGAGATCCATCAATCTGTTCCACTGTCTGAATGAACTGGGTGATGATTCACTGATGCAGGAGATCCAAGAATATATGAAATCTGGAAAAATAGGAGAAACCAAACTCTCCTCTTCACAGTGGTCAGCTCTGGTTTATGTTTTGCTGACATCAGAGCAGAAGATGGATGTTTTTGATCTAAATCAGTTTATTGGAGCACAAAATACAGCAAATGAAGTTCTTCAGAAGCTGCTACCTGTGGTTAAAGAATCCAGATCAGTTCAGTAAGTCACACTGACAATAATTACTACTCTGATAAAACATGATCACATGTATGATTTTAGCATGTGCTTTTTTTACTAAAGCAACAAAAGGGGGGTATTTTCACCCATTTCATTGCTGGCAGCAGGTGTGGATTATCACTGGCAAAGGCCCCGGGGCCAACAAAGCACCTGGAAGGTTTTTCTTAACATTTTGCGTGTTCAGGCCATGTGAGTTCCTGAACGTGATGGATGATGGGATACATTTAGCCTCAAATACTGCTCTGAAACAGTATTAGAACCATTGTGGGTTTAGTGCATTAAGGGCACTGAGCTTTGGCATTGATCAGACCTGGGACAGCGCTCTCAGGTGGCCAAGACCACAAGTGCAAGTATTGTGCAAATATTTTTTTCGAGGACCCCAGATTGTTTTGACAAGGTAATGACATCTTTATGTCATGGTCACATGATGTGAAGTTGAGGCCTTGAGATTCTATGTTGAGGGAACAACATCCCTGTCTTGTGCATGAGTTTAATGCTTAAACAATCCTACGTGACCTGGGATAATCATAAATTAAGATTAAAATAAAAAATAATAATTATTAATAAATGAAGAATGACATAAAGACACTGCAGCATTAATACATTGCTATATTATTTTATTACAATATATTGTATTATATTCTGTATAGTTAGGCTGACTCTGGCCCTTGACATTAAAATGATGCTTACATTTTCATTACATATTTTCTAAGCAGTTTCTGCTTAAATAAAAACTCTGCAAGTGAAGAAATTAAGTAGTAAAATTATAATATAATATATATATATATATATATATAGTGCCGTTAAATCAATAGTAATATATTTATGCCTTAGAAATATCATTATTATATAATAAGAACTGTCGGGCTTGAGGAATCTCAGAGTTCCATTTGAAAATGCTTTGACTATGCTTAAAAATAAATGAACATAGATATTCAAATTTTAAACCTTTGATGTGGCAAATCAAAGTTAGAAATTACAGTATCATGACAACACTAGTGTAGATATATCTAGAGAGATAGTTTTATTCATTAAATATGGCAGATAATGACCCCGGACACTGATGCAAAGTGGAGACGACTGTACTTTATCCTGCTTATTACACAAATACTTACTAAATAAATGATAAATGCACATGATACATTGATTTAAATATAAATTATCTTATTAAATGAGAAGAAATATAAGATAAACTGATAACACTTTACAATAAGGTTTCATGGTAACACTTTATTTTACAGTGTGCTTTGTTACACGTTACATGTAGTTACTGTAGTAATAATTACAAATTATGCATATTTACATGCAACTAACACTAAACCAAATCCCAACCCTAATCCTAACTCTATAATGTGTACATGTAGTTAATTATTATTACACAGTACTTAAATTCATATTCACACTGTAACATGGACACCTTTAAATAAAGTGTAACCAGTTTCATTTGTTAACAGTAGTTAATGTATTAAATAACATGAACTAACAATAATAAATACATTTGTTACACTATGTATTTATCTTTGTTAATGTTAGTAAATAAAAATACAGTTGTTCATTGTTTGTTCTTATTAGTTCAGTGCATGAACTAATGTTACCAAATACATCTTTTGATTTTAATCTTTTGATAATAATCTATTAAATGTTGAAATTAACTTTAATGAAGATTAATAAATGCTGTAGTATTGTTCATTCTTAGTTCATGTTAACTAAAGTAGTTAACTAATGTTAACTAATGAAACCTTATTGTAAAGCATTACCAATAAATTTAGCACAGCTATGTGGGAAATCTGTAGCCTGGATCATCTATCAATAAAATATATATATATTAATAATATACAAATACTAATCAACATTTACAATATATGTTGAATCATACCTTACAGAAGTTTTTCAATACATGTCTTTTTCCTGTATTTTTTTATATACAGATGTGTTGAAGATTTTTGGGGTACTCACAACAACAAAAAAAAGAAGAAGAAAAGATTCTGATATTTTAATTACATTGAAATTAACCTCCTCAAGCACCATGTAGAAGCAGGTTTCACCATAGACTGGACCTGTTAATCATGTCATGGATTGTCTCTCTTTCAGATTGTAAGTTCCTGCTTATCTGAGCTGTAGATCCTGAACTGAGAGACTGAAGAGTGTCATTTTTCTCTGCAGATTGATTAATTGCGGTGTGACAGATGAAGGTTGTGCTGGTCTGGCTTCAGCTCTTAGATCAAACCCCTCACACCTGAGAGAACTGGATCTGTCATTAAATAATCTAGGAGACACCAGAATGAATCTGCTTTCTGATGGACTGAAGGATGCTCACTGTAAACTGGAGATACTGAGGTAAATTATCTCTCTGAGAGTCACAAACACTGTAGCTCACAAAGAAATATTCACAAATAGTTTATAGTTGTAGCTGTTCTAACATGGATGTAGGATTCATCATTAGTTTTATCCATCTATAGAGAGAAAGCAATATTACAGATAAAGTATATATTATACAATTTATTTACAATTTACAATTAATAATAAAATGATATTGAATAATATTGAACACCCTCAAGCCAATAATATAATCCTGCAGTACCAGAGGCTGCAGTTCTAGGACCACATTTCTAGAACTATAGTTTGTGATAGCACCATCTAGAAAACCTTAATCTACCAGAAGAGACTGATTAAAACCTGAAACACAAAGGTGAAAAAACTAGGCCCTCAGAAATGATTAAATTTTATTATCTTTTCATTAAATGTAAGAGGGCTCATGGCCATTTTAAACTTGAATTTGCCCTCCTCTCATCCAGATCAGCCTGGGCCAGCCCGTGCCACCCCCTCTGCCCCCTGGCTATCTGATGTTCTCCATGAGCATTGTTCAAAACTCAGGGCTACAGAGAGGGTGTGGCACAAATCTAAAGACCCTTCTTCTTTCTCTGCTAATGCCTTCACTGCTAAAATGACATGCTGCCACAACTAAATTAACAATTCTTCTGACTCTTGCATGCTTTTTGAAACGTTTTCCTCTCTCCTGTGTTCTCCTCCCTCTCCTTTATCAACTCTATAGCTGATGACTTTGCCACATTCTTCATAAAACAACAACCATCAGTGGCCAGTTCTCCACACCACAAACTGACAAACATATCCCAACAGCAAACACACACACTCTCCCCTCCTTCTCCTTTCTCTCAGAGGCAGAGTCACCAAACTCTTCCTTTCCAATCAGCCTACTATCTGTCTGCTTGATCCTATCCCTACTCATCTCCTTCAAGCCATTTCTTCTTCAGTTGTACCTGAACTCACTCACATCATCAGCACATCTCTACACATTAGTACCTTTCCCACAGCATTTAAGCAGGCTTTGATACCCCCACTGCTTATGAAATCCACTCTAAAACCCAGCATTTCTTAAAAAAAACAAAAAACAACAAACAAAAAAAAAAAAAAAAAAAACTATAGGCCAATATCTCTTCCAAAATAGTTTATCTCTGCATTCAAAAATAAGTCTTTTGATGTCCTGCAAGATGTAAGCAGTGTCCTGGCTTTCAGTTTTGTCTATATCATTATTCCTTCCCTGAAATAACAGTACCACAATAAGAATATAATAAAACAACTGTGATTAGCATTTAAAAAATACATTTGTGCACCCAACATGTTCTAGCTAGAGTGGGTAAAATAACCAACCATTGCATTCTTAAGGCACACCAGATGAGCAGCATCACATCGTACCATCACGTTGTACGCATTCTCTTGTGACCTTGTGGTTAACAATATTAAGTTTAACGACATTATGAAATTAAGATATTGTTTGTACTGTACATTGTTATGATTGTGTTGTACAATTAAATACAATAATTGTTAACCTCAGTCACTGAGCATTTGGGCTTACATTAAATGAATTCATTGAGAATCTCACTTGAAAATCCAATAATATCAGCAATAAATGTTAATATTCAAATAATACTTAATGTACAATATTTTCTGATTCATATCTCACAGAAGTTTTTCAGTATTTGTTTTTTCAGTCTTTGTTTTCATAAACAGATGTGTTAAGGATTTTTTGTACAGTCACATAAAAAAATTAAGATTTTGATATTTTAATTATATCGAAATAAAGGCCCTCAAGCACCATGTAGAAGTTGGTCTGCACATTAGACTGGACCTGTTAATAATGCAGTGGATTAAGTCTTTCTTTCTGATAATGAAGTTTGTGCTTATCTGAGCTTCTGAATTGAGAGACTGAAGAGTGTCATTGTTCTCTACAGATTGAGTGATTGTGGAGTCACAGATGAATGTTGTTTTGCTCTGGCTTCAGCTCTGAGATCAAACCCCTCACACCTGAGAGAGCTGGATCTGTCTGGAAATCAACTAGGAGACTCAGGAGTGAATCTGCTTTCTGATGGGCTGAAGGATCCTCACTGTAAACTGGAGATACTGAGGTAAATCATATCTCTGAAAGTCTTGCACACTGGTACTCACAAAGAAATACTAATAATTCATAATTATAGCTGTTCTGACATGGATGTAGGATCATATGTAGAGTTTTATCTATGTATCAGGAATGCACCAAGTGTAAAAAGGAGAGACAAAACCCTGTTACAAAGCACAACACAAGTGATTATGCCTTAGAGATGTTATGAAGGTGATAAGCTGTTTTACAAATGCATGTGGTTTGTGAGTTTGTTAGTTCCAGATGGTTATTGGCTTTTAGAGATGAGGAGTCTAAATATGGTTGAACTGCATTTCTGAATTGCATTTCTCTCCAGATATCAGTTATATTTATCTTATCTGAAAAATATATCATTATGTAACATTTGCAAACCAATGTGGAAAAGTGGAGACTGCTTTATCCTGCTTGTTACACAGCTGCTTATCAAATATATCTGGGAGTCTCACACTCAATTTCTGCCAGTTCACATCAGTGCTGTTTACACAGGCCAACTTAAAATTTGAGACCAATTTTGTTGGTCATTACTTTCAAAAGTGTGTATACTTGAGACTACTATTGATTTGAATAATTACTTATATACACACACTGGCAACTTTATTAGGTACACCTGTTCAACTGCTTGTTAATGCAAATAGTTAATCAGCCAATCACATGGCAGCATGTAGACATAGTCAAGATGATCTGCTAAAGTTCAAATTGAGCATCAGAAGGGCGAAGATAGGTGATTTAAGTGACTTTGACCGTGGCATGGTTGTTGGTGTCAGACGGGCTGGTATTTCTACTCGGATTTTCATGCAAACTCATGTTTACAGAGAATGGTCCAGTAAGCAGCAGTTCTCTTTATGAAAATGCCTTGTTGATGCCAGAGTTTAGAAGAGAATGGACAGACTGGTTTCAGATAATAGAAAGGTAACTGTAACTCAGTAACCACTCGTTACAACAGAGGTCTGCAGAAGAGCATCTCTAAATGCACAAAACGTAGAACCTTGAAGCAGATGGGGCAGTAGAAGATACACCGGTGCCTCTCCTGTCAGCTAAGAACAGGAAATTGAGGCTACAATTCACACTGGCTCACCAAGATTGGACAATAGAAGATTGGAAAAATGTGGACTGGTCGGATGAGTCTCAGTTTCTGCTGTGATATTCAGATGGGTCAGAATTTGGCGTAAGCCACATGAAAGCATAGATCCATCCTGCATTGTATTAATAGTTTGGGCTACTGCTGGTAGTGTAATGGTGTGAGGGATATTTTCTTGGCACACTTTGGCCCTTTAGTACCAATTAAGCATCGTTTAAAAGCCTCAGCCTACCTGAGTATTGTTGGTGACCATGTTCATGCCTTTATGACCACAATGTACCATCTTCTGATGCAAGATAACGCTCCATGTCACAAAGCTCAAATCATCTCAAACTGGTTTCTTGAACATGATGATGAGTTCACTGAACTCAAATGGCCTACAGCTTTGGAATGAGGTGGAACAGGAGATTTGTATAATGGATATACAGCCGATAAAGCTACAGTGACTGCGTGATACTATCATGTCAGTATGGACCAAAAACTCTGAGGAATGTCCAGCATCTTGTTGAATCTCTGCCATGAAGAATTAAGGCAGTTCTGAGAGATATAATAAAGTGGATGGTAATTGTATATAATTATTAAAATCAATTGTAGTCTGATGTAGAAACACTTTTGATTGTTATATATATATTAGGGCTGTCAAACTTATTGTGTTAACTAATATGATTATTTTTTTCAGTTTAACACATTAAAATATTTAATGCAATTAACACAGTGTCCATTTTATCCATCATAATTTGGCTAGCGTTACATTGTATTATCATGCTCTTATTCACACAAATGCTTTTAAACCATTCAAGTGCCATAAAACACACAAAAAGCGCTGTCTGTGAATGTTATGTCTGTATGTCACACACACACAACTCGTTAAGACCACCTAAACTGAGACCAAGACCAGTGTTTGTTGAGACCAAGGACCAAGGCAAGTCGAGACCGAGTCAAGACCGAGTCAAGACCAAGACCATACAAGCACTCCTCAAATTCATCTGAAAGATGCCTGAGAAATGTCTTATTTTTAATCAATAATTACAATTAGAATAAGACGCTATATAGAGCTGTTACCATTCAATTAAAATTACTAATTTATCTTTACACTGCAGAGATCTGAATTGGTATAATTACAAATGCATACATAATGTTGAGATGAAGGTTTTAAAATAAAATTTTGTTTATTGAAGATTTGTAAAAAATCAATATCACATTTGCAATTGTGCTCATATTTGTGAAAACAACCTTCTTTCTTGCCATATTGCTTAATTATATCATATGTTATAATATGAATATCAAGATCTTATACAAGTACTTTTTTGCAATCATATCTTGAATTTTGAATTTGGTGACATTTTGACACAATCCCTTGTTGATTTCTGACCCAGCACAACAGTAACAAAATAAATGAAATTAGAAATAAGTTATTGATTTCATTTTTTGAAGCAGTAAGTTTTACATCCAATCAAATTATAATGTTAACAAATAAAATCAGACAAAATGGCCGTTTTTTAAAAAGCCAATATTACAAATTATTGAAATTATTACAATATAAAAATAATTAAAAGTTTTTTTTGCGATTATTCGCAATTAACTATGTGAACAATGTGTGATTTTTTTTTAAGTCAATTAACAGCACTAATATATGTATATGTTTCGTTCACAAGGGGGACATTAAAGGTGCAGTAGGTGATCAGGGAAATGTTAACGTTAGCCTGCTAGCATTGAACACATATGATCCCACCCTCCCTGCAAATTGCTGTTCAAAGCCTCGCCTCCTCTAAAACACAGGATCACACACACACACACACACACAGCTGCTCTTGGCAAAGCATCACAAGAGGCAGCGAAAATAATGATTGGTTTTTCAATTTTAGGGTCTATGCCTTCCACCGATGATATTTATTTATAAAAAAAACATTTAAACCGTTTAACATAGTGATTGCTATCAGGATATGAGGAGACTTTCTACCAGTATAACAAAAAATATTTTTGTAAAGTCACCTATTCCACCTTTAATTCTCAGGTTTTCTCAGAATTTTGCAGTACTCATAAAAATATTAAAGTATTACATTTTTTTTTAATTATACTGAAATGAAGCCCCTCACACACCATGTAGAAGTGGGTCTCACCTTAGACTGGACCTGTTAATTATGCTGTGGATTAAGTCTCTCTTTCTGATTGTGAAGTTCCTGCTTATCTGTGCTGTAGATTCTGAACTGAGACACTGAAGTGTCATTGTTCTCTACAGGTTGAGTGATTGTGGTGTCAGAGATGAAGGTTGTGCTGCTCTGGCTTCAGCTCTGAGATCAAACCCCTCACACCTGAAAGAACTGAATCTGACTGACAATAAACTAGGAGACTCAGGAGTGGATCTGCTCTCTGATGGACTGAAGGATCCCCACTGTAAACTGGAGATACTGTGGTAAATCTTCTCTCTGAGAGTCACACACACAATGGTCATCACAAATAAATATTCACAAATAGTTATTGCAGTTCTGACATGGATTTCAGATAAACTGTAGAGATTTATCCACATGTCAGGAAATGAATTGTGTAAAAAGGAGAACAAAACCCTGTTACAAAACACAACACAGGTGAGTCTCGTTATTCCTTAAAGATCTTGTGAAGGTGATCATAAGCTGTTTTGCAAACTCATGTGGTTTGTGAGTTTGCTGTTGAACATGGTTCCTCAGTTCCAGATGGTTACTGACCCTCAGAGATGAGAAGTCTTGATATGGGTGAATAGCATTATCTCTGTTTTATTTAAAAATTAGAGTTGTGTATCATTTGCAAACCAAAGTGTATCCTGCTTGTTACACGGCTGCTCATCAAATAAATGAGTATCACACCCAACTTCTGCTGGTCCACATTAGTGCTGTGTTTACACAGGCTGACTGAAAATGGTTGGTCGTTATTTTCAGCAGTGCCTCTATTTTAGACTACTACTGATTTTATTAATACATTTCTGCTCTGAAAGCAATATTACAGATATACTACATATTTTACAACATATACATATATTCAATTCTTTTTGCAGGATGCACATTTTCCAAACATAGGAGGATGGTACAATGCTCATTAATACACATATTAACTTAGGTGTAGATCCTGAACTGTAAAAAAAATTGTAGTTTTAACTGTAAAAAAAAAAAAAAAAAAAAACATTTAAAACTTATTCATGTCTAACCCTAACCCTAAATTAATAACTAAATGAAACTTAATAAGTTATTGAATTAATTTAATTAATTAATTAACTAAATTAATGATTATTCCATTATTTTAGTATCATATAGTTGCCATGATGGTGTTTTGTATTTGTGTGCATGACACTGTGCACCTTCTATATGTGTCTATATATTTATCTCAACTTGTGGAAAAGCTACTTGTCTTTAGATAATTATTCTAGCAACCACAGCTGAAATTTTCTGGATTTTTTTTACACTGCTGAACTGAAAGACTGGAAAGTGTCATTGTTCTCTACAGGTTGTTTAATTGTGGTGTCACAGATGAAGGTTGTTCTGCTCTGGCTTCAGCTTTGAGATCAAACCCCTCACACCTGAGACAAATGGATCTGTCTAGAAATAAATTAAGAGCTTCAGGAGTGAATCTGCTGTCTGTTGGACTGAAGGATCATCACTGTAAATTGGAAATACTGAGGTAAATCATCTCTCTGAAAGTCACAAACACACTAATACTCACAAAAATATTCACAAATAAATGTAGCTCCAAACGTAGGTTTGGAAGAGCCTAAAAATTCAGTCCTATCAATCTTTAATTACGAGTGTAAGCAGCAGTCACTGCGTCATCCCAGCGACAATTCTTCCAGCATCCCTCCTCCTCCCTATCTCCAACTATATTTCTCTTATTCTCCCTCTGCATAGTACTGGTTGATTTAGGTGGGTTTAGCTTGGAGCATCTGTATAGTTTTATCTACATATCATGAAATGTATCTACCTTATAATGGAGAGACGAATCCTTGTTACAAAACACAACACAGGTGAGTCTTGTTATTCCTTAGAGGTGTTGTGAAGATGATAAAAAGCTGTTTTGCAAACACATGTGGATTGTGAGTTTGCTGTTGAACATGTTTCCTCAGTTCCAGGTTGTGGTTATTGGCCTTCAGAGACAAGGAGTCTAGATATGGCTGAATAGAGTTTCTCTGTCATTTCTGTAAATCGTACCATGGATTGAGTCTCTCTTTCTAATTGTGAAGTCCCTGCTTATCTTAGCTGTAGATCTTGAACTGAAGAGTGTCATTTTTCTCTACAGGTTGAGTTATTGTGGAGTCACAGAGGAAAGTTGTGCTTCTCTGGCTTCAGCTCTGAGATCAAACCCCTCACACCTGAGAGAACTAAATCTGTCTGGAAATAATCTAAGATACTCAGATGTGAAGCTGCTCTCTAATCTGAATGATGATGCACATTATAAACTGGAGATGCTTCTGTGAGTAATGATTAAAATTGTTGTATTTGAATTGGTTGATACTAATGGTGTATTAATTATTAATGTGCAAAAAAAGGAGGGGAAAATATATATTTTTTAATTTTATGTCAAAACAAGAATATAATAATTCCTAATCTTTTTTCTCCTTAAATAATGCTTTTAAGAGAATTCTGCATTTGCCATTTTTAACAGAAGATAAAGATAAACGGGTATTACCACTTTTGTATCATGAAAATGGATAAGAATCAATGGTCAAACCCTGAATGGTTAAAAGGGCTTTTACAGGTTTAGTTGACTCCATGTTAGGGATGGCAAGATTTATAGATTCGCATCGGCTTGTCTTCATAATAGTTAATAATGCGATGCATCAATTTAAAAAAAGTGTGCATCTGATACAAGTTGGCATTTGTATCATGATGCATCATTTCTAACATATTTGCACCGGTAAAAAATGATTTATTTATATATAATCATTAGTAGATTAATAGCTATACTTTTATTATTTAGAAAGTGACCAACAATTTCTTTGTGACAATCTTTTATATGTAGATTGATTTCTCTTCTCTAAACGTTTCTCTAGCACGTTCTCTCATCACCACTGCTGCTACTTGAATAGGAAGTATCACAACACTACGGAGACCGCGGCATGTCCTAAGATTCACATAGAATATAGATTAACATGGCACTACAAAGGCCTGTTTGTAAAAGGGCCATGCATTAGAAGTCAGAAGGCACTTATGTGAATTTATGATTTGCTGTCTGTCTGAACCAAAGAAATAAAAGCGAAATATCTTTACCATGTTTAGAACCCTATGATAACCACGATGCAGAAAACACGGACAGAATTGCGGAATCCATTCTTAAAAACTTAATTTATTGTATAACGCACAGTCACGTAGTTTGTCAAATTTGGGATGAATAAATCAAAAGTAGGTGGGTACACTTAAATCAAATCGCAATACGGATAAGTGTCTGTGAATATTAAACCACAAGAAGACTATTGGAATCCTGAATGAATCCTGCATGTTCTGCGTGTCTCTGTGTAAATGAATGGTGCAGGCGCTCAAATACGTTTACTACACATACTGAAGCACAGTGTTTTTTCCATCTGACTATATGACAACATGAACACCAACTTCATCGCCAGAGCTGCTATGAGAGTCACTTCATGAGCATTTTACCGTTTAATTTTAAAAATAAACACAGCACAGAATATCTGGAAAAAAAAAATCATATGGCCCTATTATTGTAAACAAAGTTGCTTTTTATTCATTTAATTTATTAGACATGTTTTTGGTTAAACCAGTAAAATGGAATCCAGGAAAATTAAAACAGAAAACAGAATTTGGTAATAAATAAATAAAAGAATAAATGAAAATAAAACAGAATTTGAGAAAAAAATCAAATGGATTTCATAGGACCCTAGATATTGAATAGCTTGTTTGCAATCACGTGATTCTGATAATGCATATCTCGTTAAAAGACTTGGATTGAACCTGTGTAACACTTAAGGTGAAGGTTTCCAAAAATTATACTATGGAAAATTACACTTAAGGTGCTTTATTCAACCGGGCACGGACATCATTCTACTCCAGAAAACAAATGAAAGCAGGACTAGCTTCTGAACCTGGTCCCCTCACCACACACTGCACATTTGGCATGTCTACTTAAAACACACCTGATTCAGATCATCAGCTAATTAGTAAAGACTTAAAGACCTGAAATGGGTGTGTCAGACAAAGGAGACATGCAAAATGTGAGACATGCAAAATAGCATCATATTTTTTTCCATTGCATCGTATTGCATTGAATCGCATTCGCACAAATCAGATCGTACTGCATCGTTATAAGGGGTGAATCACATTGCATCGGTAGCTGCTTCATGTGTATCTTTAGTGTATCGTTTCGCTGGCTATGCATGAAGATGTGTTTTGCATCGGGCTCAGTTATGGAGATGCACATCCCTACTCCATGTATCACTGGGTTATTTTAATATCTCTCACTAGTAGTGCAAATAGTTTGTTCTTTTAATATGGAACATGTATTAAAGTTGCACACATTTGTCTATCTGTTTTAATTTCAGGTTTTAGATGTTAGTCTGACTTCTCTGGATTAGCTGACGGTCTTCTGCACAAACCCCTATGGCTTCGGCTCCATACTGGCATTATGAATCCAATCTTCAAGCAAAAGGAAATAGATGAATATTTGAATGCTACCGATCCTGATCTTAATTGTGATGCAGCCTGAATCATAATGACACAGTGTTCGTTTGTTGGCCAGAGGAGAACTGGTCCCACAACTGAGCTTGGTGTCTCCCAAGGTTTTTTCTCCATTCAGTCACCTGATGGAGTTTGGGTTCCTTGCCACTGTCACCTCTGGCTTGCTTAGTTGGGGACTCTTAAAATTCTAAAATGTTATTGATTTGACTGCATTGACACCATTGGATGAGAACTGAGCTGAGCTGGACGATGACATCATTTTAATTTAATTTTATTTTTTGGCAGTACTGCTTTATAGGTGAAATTAACTAATTAAATAATTGACAACCTTTACAACAGAACTGAATCAACACTGAACTGACTTAAGCTAAACAACAGTCGAAATGTATAATTTTCCTGTTATCACTCTAAAGTAGTGATAGGAAGTTCAGATCATTTTACAGACTCTGATCTTGGAATCTCATTCATCAAAATTAGCAAATCAAAATTAGCAAATAAAGTCATTTTATTCATCTCAGCGGAATATAATTAAAACATGTTACATGTTAATAGCCAAATTCCCCAACACATCTACATATGCAACGTCATTCACAATTCGAATCCCCTTCATAAAAGCTCCCATTTAGTATGTGATTTTAACATGACACTATTGCTCAACTGGCCTGTCTCTGCATGTGTCTACCACAAAGACTTTAATAAACATTCACTGACACCTGCTGTCATCTGTCTGTGGAAATCATCTCATCTTCTGCTCCTGCAGGTGTATTGATGAATGATTTGAGGTCAACAGATTGTCCAGAAAACCCCACAGATTAACATTAAAACAGGTCAGATGTTAGATCTTTACACTAATAGAGTGGTTTCACATTACTCACAAATAAGGGCACAGCACATATTTTCTTCAGGATCTGAGTAGCTTTGACACTAGACCATGAATCCATCACCATCTGAAACCCCTATGTTTCATACATGTATGTATGTATGAAAACATCTGTATACTTTCTGTTAACAGACCTTCATGTCCAGAAACATTGAGGATTCATGATCAGTAACCACAAGATGGAATACATTTTCTCCAACAGGACATTGGACATCAGGATTTCCAACAGGAAATGTTTTGGTTTATAGGAAAGACATACATATATAAAAAAAAGATCACTGAAAGTGTTAGCAAAAAGAAGAACATGGAAAAAGTGCTATTTTCTATAAACGTTTTAAAATGGCATTTAAAAGAGAGACACCTCTGGTTATTTGTTTATTGACAGAGTGTTTTTCCTGATCATTCTGACAGGTGGTGTTATTTTTTTCTACCAATGTTCTGCTGTGTATACTGTATATGAGACACAACTGACAAACAAAATAATGGACAATGGAGTACTCTAGAGTAAATCCATCTATATGAATTAAAATTACACTAGTGGTTCTCAACCTTTTTGACTTGAAGGCCGCCCATTGTTTAACAACATTATACTTTTGCTGTAATTATGAAAATGCTGCTTAATAAAAGTTCATTTGTATTTTGTGCATCTGAATATTTTTTTTTAGTATAGTTACAGAATAGTAAGTCATCCTTTGGCAGTTTCCTGAGGCCCCAGACAGAAATCAGGCAGTTTCCTAATTACTGATCAAAACTAGTGAGGTACTAGTCTCTTGTAATAGTTCATTGTGTTTGGACTTTGTTTTCTGTTTTCACCAGCACCCTACCTGAGCTACCTCATTAATTTGTCACCATGGTTTCTAATTTGATTAGTTAATGTTTTCAGCAGTTGCCTAAACATTTCTCTTTGTGCTTTTTCATACACCACACTTAGCAAAGCGTGACATCTTTTGCTCTCATTACTGAACTGTTGATGAACTGGATGTGCTGGCTATTTGTCTTCAAACGAGTTTGGCAACTTTGCTAGCAGAAGTGAAAACATTTTCAGAGTTTTATTGTGTGCCATTTTACACCAGGATGTAATAAGATTCTTTAAATAATAATAACAATAATTAAGTTTTTTTATAGTACATACTATAGAATCTTTCTAGCTGCCGATGCAGGAATTGGATGGTGAAAAACAATGGGAAATGTTGGGAACTTGTTGTAAACTACAGTAACATTTTGATCAAGGTGAGTGAGCATTAGTCAGGTGAGCCGCATTTGATTGACTTCCTCATTAACTTAGGTAACTATTATATACTTTCTTAAAGTAAGTAAAATAAAAACTAAACATGAAGTACTTAAAAAAATACATTTCTTGATCTTATCTTTTGTTGGACACGTTCTTTTGTCTACGCATAAATTACAATTTTAATAATTATTTCGGTAAGACCCTTTTAATTGCCGCAATATTCTGAAAACCACAACTAAAAATGAATATAATATGTAACAAACAAAAGGTTTACATATTTAGATCACAAAAAAAAAAAAAAAAAGAATGGGAGACAATGTGTTGTAATATTTTTTACTTTAAAGTCTGGGAAGATTTTGTTATTCTATTTATTTATTTATTAAATGTTCTTTTTTGCCTCATGTCTCAAAATTATAAAATGATGTAATTTTTGTTTTGATTATATATTTATATTCATTCATATAATTATATAGACATTGTCAGGTACACAGGTCAGGATACTTTCATGTACTGCATGTTATGGAATGACAATAAGCTATTCTACTACTACTACTACTACTACTACTAGAAACCAAAAAACAAAAAAAATGAGTTTTAATTTTGTACATGTTTATTTTATTTATTTATCATATTTACAGAAATATGATTTCAGAAAATCACTTATAAGAAAAAAAAAAACATTTCACATTTTAATTTCATTTAAGCATTAAACATTTAAATAAAAGGTTTAGCAAATAATTTTCTTTTCTTTTATTAACCAGCAAACAAGTTGGGAAAATATTCAAGTAAATTGTGTTACGACCCCGTCTAGGGTGAGGCCGCAACAAACTATAATTGAAATTAAAGATCCTTTGTACACATTCATTTACAAAACTACAAGTGAAAACACAACTTCAGGGGTGAGCAAAGGACAAAACAACAAACAAACACCACACAAACTCCTAACAGAAAAACCTTAATTCCCTAACAAAGAAAAGAAAAGAAAATACAATAAATTCCCCTAACTCCCTATCTAATGAAAAAAAAAGAAAAAAGAAAAGGTATTTACAAAACAAATAGCACTCACCCCCTACAGCTCTCTGGTGTGGAAAAGATATTTAAAATATTTTACAAAATATACAAAAGGGAAATGAGATTGACAACAACTTATCAACTCAAACCCAAAAATAACACTGTACACAATAGGCAGATCAACAGGCAAGCTAACAGCAACAACACGCTGCAGCAAACACACAATAGCACATGTGCAATTAAACAACAGGAAATCACAAATTGAGCAGAGCTCCCTCTTCAGGCCTTCAGATCCTTTTATTGCTGCTCCCTGGTCCCATTAGCACCAATCAGATCCAAAGATCACTTTGGTAGAATCCAATCCTATGAAAGAAAAGACAAAGAAAGAGAGAAAGAGAAAGAGAGAGAAAGAAAGAGAGTGAGACAGGAAGAGCAAAACACATATACACAATACATCTCAGGACGTAACAATTGTTATTATAAAAAATATTTTAATACTGTTGTATGTTGTCTGAATCAGTGTTTCTGACTCATCAGACTTACCCGTGCAGCTCCAAAAAGACTGAATAAAGAATGGAGACCACACAAACATTCAGCAATGGAGATTTTTCTCCAGGATGCAGGTACGTCGAAGTCTTAATAAGGAAATGTGAGTTGTTGTCACATATTCTGGTGCTGAGATATAATTTAGACCTTGAGTGTTTTACATTAGCTCTATTTACACTACCTTATATTATACACTACCTAAAAGAGCCCAGATCTATCAATAAATAAATGGACAGATGGGTGACATGATTCTTGTGCAATGTGATCACTCTTCAACATTTCTGAAGCTCTTCTCCATCTACATGTAAAATTCATTATACTGTGCATGGAATGAATTCTTGTCTCTATTGTATTGAACTAAATTTCCCAGTCAGAGGTCGAAACCACTGGAGCCCAGCTGTGTGTCCATGAAGAGTGACACGTCTATAAAAGAGCCAGTAAAATTTAAGGAAACATGCACATCGACTGATCTGAGGTACAACAGACAGATAAAGTCTCTATGTTAGGTTTATGTACATGTAAAATATAATATATGAATTCTTGTCTCTATTTTGTTGTCTCTATTCTATTCAATTTAAAGTCACAGTCAGAGATCAAACTCACCGGAGCCCAGCTGTTTGTCCATGAAGAGTGAAAACTCTCTAAAAGTGCCACTAAAATTTGAGGGAAGACACACATCCACTAATCTGAGGTACAACATTTTTGTTAGACAGAAAGACAAAATGCATGCAGGGCTGAATTTGGCAAATATCCAGTTATCAAAATGCTGAAATGGCCATTTAAAAAATTCAGTAATCCCGACTTGTACTATTATAAAGTCTTGCAATAAAAAGGGCCCAATCATACATCCGACCCAATGCAACGGCAGGCACAACACAAATGTTTTTTGCTAGTTTCAGCCCAATGCAGTTTTATTTTCACGTAGAGTGGCCACGTTGTTTAGCAGATTAAAGATCAATGGTAAAAAAATAAAGACATGGATTGATTCTCTGTTTGAGGTTTATCCACAGGTAAATAAATAAAATATATATTTTTAAAATCTCTTTACAATTAAAATAAATTCCACAGGCAGAGATTGAACCGACCGGAGTCCAGCTGTGTGTCCATGAAGAGAGACTGGTCTATGGAAAAGCCAGCTGATCTCAGGTACAACTTTTCAGTCTAGACAGACTCACTCAATTTCTGAATGTGAATGAGGTTCAATCATTTGTTGTTTATTTAACTTTTGTATAAAAGCGACATCACACTCTCATTATATAATTCTGTAGGTCTGAATATCAGCACAGCTCATGGAAATGAATCACTGCCATGCTAATATTCCAAGCAACAGCATGATTGAAGTGTGATATTGTTTATGCATTTTATCACAAACCACTTTAATTTGTTGTAATCTGTTGTTTTAATCTTTCATTTGTCACTCAACTGATCCAAAGTAGATTGAAATCAAATCTTCTGAAGAAGTTTCAGTGTCTGTATGAAGGAACAGCAAAGCAGGGAAACCCAACACTCCTGAATGAGATCTACACAGAGCTCTACATCACAGAGAGTGAAAGGAGAGATCAATAAAGAGCATGAGGTGAGACAGATTGAATCACAATCCAGGAGAGCAGCAACAGAGGACACACCAATCAAATGCAATGACATCTTTAGACCTTTACCTGGACAAGGCAAACCCATCAGAACTGTTCTGACAAAGGGAGTTGCTGGCATTGGAAAAACAGTCTTTGTGCAGAAGTTCATTGTGGACTGGGCTGAAGGGAAAGAGAATCAGGACATCCATCTCATATTTCCACTTCCTTTCAGAGAGCTCAACTTGGTGAAGGACAAAACGCTCAGTCTTTCAGATCTTCTTTCTGTCTTTTTCCCTAAAATCAAAGAAATGGAAATATCCAGTAATGAACAAGTCTTGTTCATCTTTGATGGTCTGGATGAGTGTTGTCTATCTCTGAATTTTAATGTGAAACTGTGTAATATATCTGAATCAGCCTCAGTAGATGTGCTGCTGACGAATCTCATTGCAGGGAATCTGCTTCCCTCTGCTCTCATCTGGATCACCTCCAGACCAGCAGCAGCTGATCTCGTCCCCTCTGAGTGTCTCCATCGAGTGACAGAGGTAAGAGGCTTCAACGAGCCACAGAAAGAGGAATATTTCAGGAAGAGAATCAGTGATCAGAGGTTGGCCAATACAATCATCACACACCTGAAGTCATCAAGGAGCTTCTACATCATGTGCCACATCCCAGTGTTCTGCTGGATCTCAGCCACTGTTCTAGAGAAGATGTTGAGTCAAGCAGAGAGTGGAGAGATTCCCAGGACTCTCACTCAAATGTACACACACTTCCTGATCATTTAGACCAATATCAAACATGAGAAGGACTATGAGAAGACAGTGAAGGATGAAGACATGATTCTCAAACTGGGGAAACTGGCTTTTAAGCAGCTTGTAAAAGGCAACCTGATCTTCTATGAGGAAGACCTGAGAGAGTGTGGCATTGATGTGACAGAAGCATCAGTGTACTCAGGATTGTGCACTCAGATCTTCAGAGAGGAGTTTGGCTTGTATCAGTGGAAAGTCTTTTGCTTTGTTCATCTGAGCATCCAGGAACATCTAGCAGCTCTATACACACATCTCTCCCTTACAAACAACTGCATAAATGTGTACTGGGTGTCATTTAATCCATTATCTGGCCTGCATCAGAAAGCTGTGGATGAGGCTTTACAGAGTAAGAATGGACATCTAGATCTTTTCCTGCGTTTCCTTCTGGGTCTCTCATTGGAGTCCAATCAGACTCTTTTACAAGAACTACTGACACAGACAGAAAGCTCTTTCTACAGCAAAGAGGAAACAGTTGAGTACATCAAACGGAAGATCAGGGAGAATCCCTCTCCAGAGAGATCCATCAATCTGTTCCACTGTCTGAATGAACTGGGTGATGATTCACTGATGCAGGAGATCCAAGATTATCTGAGATCTGGAGAAATAGGAAAAACCAAACTCTCCTCTTCACAGTGGTCAGCTCTGGTTTATGTGTTGCTGACACCAAAAAAGGGGATAGATGATTTTCATCTAAAAAAGTTTATTGGAGCCCAAAATACAGCAGATGAAGTTCTTCAGAAGCTGCTGCCTGTGGTTAAAAAAATCCAAATCATTTCAGTAAGTCTCACAGACAACAATCTCTACACTGACAAAACTCAATCACATTTACGATTTTAGCATGTGCTTTCTAAATTAACAAAAAGGGGATATTTTCACCAATTTCCATTACTGGCAACAGGGGCAGATTATCACTGGCAAAGGCCCCTGGGCCAATAAAGCCCCTGGAAGGTCTTTTTTTTAACATTTACGATTTCAGGCCATGCGAGTTCCTGAATGTGATGAATGATGAGATATGCTTACACTCTCAGAAAATAAAGTACATAATTGTACCTTTAGGGGTACAATGGCTTGTCACTGGGGCTGTACCCTCAAGGGTACAGTTTTTGTACCCTTGGCATAGGGTACAAATTTGTACCCTTGTGATTTGTACCTTAAGAGACCAGTTTTGTACCTTTATTTAACAGTACAAAAATTGACCCTTCAAAAAGGGGACAAAATTGGCAAAATGTTTCTTTTCTCCGTGTGTTTAAGATTTTAATTCAAAATGCCTGATCTGTTGCATGAAAGTACTGTTGTTAAAATAACTTAATAATGAATAAACAACCACTTTCAGTCAGTGATGGGATTAGATTTTATTATTTATGGTGTAAACTCTATCACTACTGCTCTTATCTGAGTCTTATTTGTATAAATTTATATGTTTTGTAAATACAGTTACAAAGTGTTTACATAATCTTAACATAGAGACCAAGAGCAACTGCCCAACTAAAGGAAGCACTGATCACCATAATGGTAACCAAATATTTTCATATATTGAACATATATCAAACCTCTGTCAATTCTCAAAAAGAACTTAACTGTTAATAATAATAATAATTATAATAATATCAAAATCCGTAGAAATACATTAGGGGTCAATCACCTTCAGAGTCAGTCACATGCTCTGTTTAATCTACTTAACATTTGTCTACTTGTTTTAGACTTATCATGCATGCGGTTTTTATTTAAGTACACTCTCAGAAAATAAGTACATAATTGTACCTTTAGGGGTACAATGGCTTGTCACTGGGGCTGTACCCTCAAGGGTACACATTTGTACCCTTATGATTTGTGCCTTAAGAGACCAGTTTTGTACCTTTGGTGACAATTTTGTACTCTCTCAGAATATAAAGTACATAATTGTACCTTGAGGGTACAATGGCTTGTCACTGGGGCTGTACCCTCAAAGGTACACATTTGTACCTTTATGATTTGTACCTTAAGAGACCAGTTTTGTACCTTTGGTGACAATTTTGTACCTTTAACAAAATTTTTACAAAATTGGCTTTGACAGCGTACAATCGTTGACTATAATGAGATATATATATTTTACACACACACACACACGCTGAATTAAAATCAGAATTTATTAAATCCTTTTCATTTTCACGTTTTTTTCACATTTCATTTTAAACACATTTTTAAACATTCCATATGAGTCCATCTTACCGGGTGTTAAAAAGTAACACTGAAGCAGTGTTAAAGTTAATGAGATAATTGATTGATGATTGAGTGATGATTGACAATTAGTGGAGACACCTGATGATAACAATCAGAATCACTGAAGAAACAACAAGAGAAAAAGAGAGAGACACAACAACTACAACTGACTTCCAGCCATTAAACATTATTACACTTATTATTAACCAGTTTGATTTGATTTCTGTCATACATCAACAAAAGCTCTTATTGAGAATTAACAGATGTTTAGATGTTAATGTTTGAATGAAAGTTTAGTTTGAAGTCACCATGATGGTGAAAAGCATTTCCTTTAGCTGGGCTCTTGACTCTATTAACATTAATTTATCTCTGGCTGCTCCAACTTTGTGTTTGTAGAGCACATTTGTTATGGCCAGAGAAACTGGTCTGCGTTTCCCAAAAGTGCTGTGAGCCAAAATTGATCAATTTAGGTTTACAGTGCTTTGGGAAGCACAGTCATGATGGTTGTGTTTTCTCATTGTGAGTATTAACTGGTGATATAGATGTAATATTTCTTCATAGTATATTTGTTACCGTTTGAGATCCAGCAGAGCTTTTATAATCTGAAGGGTTTTTTGGGGGTTTTTTTGAAACACACACAGACATCAAGAATCAGCATATGACCCTCAACAATGGTGACAATCAAAAAGTGCTTCATGTTGCAGTGCATGATGGGAGCCACCAATCAAATCTCATCCATGGCTCCCATCATGCATTGCTGCATGAATAAATTATGCAGCTGAATTGTCCTGTAATTTTCGTAGATTGTTCATGTTTGCTTTTATTTTCTGTTGTTTTGTTGTGACAGTAGCTTGTTTTGTGATGTTCAGAGTTGATCTGTTTGTATTTTGTATTTATTTCGTCACCGTTCTTGAGAATCATATGCTGATTCTTGATGTCTGTGTGTGTTTAAACACTGAAGTTTCAGTGCATAATGTATTATTCTTAAAAAAAAAAAAAAAAAGTTAATACTGCTTGGATCTCAACTGTAAAATCACAGGATCAATCAAATACTAAAGTACACAAGCACACATCAAGCAAATCAGAGATTGAGACTCTAAATGACATCAGGCCATCGCATGATGATAAAATCATCATCAAATTATATTGTGACCAGATCATAGTTTCTCTGACCATGACAAATGTGCTTTACAAACACAAAGTTGGAGCAGCCAGAGAAAAATTAATAATAAAAAGTAAAGAGTCAAGAGCCCAACTAAAGCAAACGCTGACCTCTTTCATGGTGACTTGAAATGAAACATTTCATAAAACATTAATTAACACCTTTTTTCTCTCTTTCCTTCAGTGATTCTGCTTATTAACATCAGGTTCTCCACTAATTGTCAATCATCAATCAATTATCTCATTAACTTTAACACTGCTTCAGTGTTACTTTTTAACACCTGCAAGATGGCTCTGCTTTTTTTTTTTTTTGCAAAAGTTGTTGTTTAAAATTTTAATGATATATCATTCAAATCTTTAAACAACAACTTTATATATCATTAAAATCTTTAATGATATATATCATTTATATATCATTTATATCATTTATATATCATTAAAATCTTTAAACAACAACTTTTACAAAAAAAAAATGGCTTAGCAGAGGCTGTCTCTTGATATTGTACCTTAACCTTTAAAAGAAACGGTACATATATGTACCTTTAATGCTTGAGAACATATATGTACCTTTTTGACCCTCAAAAAGGTACAACATGTACCTTGAGGTCCAATAATAAGCCCTATGGGGTACGTTAGTGTAGATTGTACCTTGGGGGACAGAAATGGACTCCTACTGTACCCTTATTTCTGACAGTGTAGCTACAAATACTGCACTGAAGCAGTATTAGAGTCATTGTGGATCTAGGGCCCTATTTTAACGATCTAAGCGCATGGTTTGAAGCGTATGGTGCAGGTGCACTTAGGGTATGTCCGAATCCTCTTTTGCTAGTTTAACAATGGTCAAAAATGGTCCCAAGGGTTGTACCTAGTCTCTTAAGTCATGGGTGTGTTTTGGGCGTAACATGCAATAAAGCAAATCAGAGTCTCATCTCCCGTTGCCTTTAAAAGCCAGTTGCACTTGCATCATGGCGGATTTGCTATTTACATGATGGAATTTGCAAGCGGAAATGGTTTGATTTTTCAATTGTGGGATTTGAATATTTGTTTTTTGTTTTTGTTTTTCCTGCACAACTGGCACCCCCTTCACAAAATGATTCTCATTCACGCTTGAATATTACACTATAAAATCTGGCGAATACAATACTCTTTTTTACAATTATCTTTAGCCTCTCTATATAGCCTAGCCATTTTTAATAGGATGGACAGTTGAAGGAACCCAACCTTGTTATGCTTAAATATATTTGCCTTCTTATCCTACTAATGTGTTCACTGCAACTGGAGTATTCTCTGTCTGAAGTGCACAACTGCATGAGCTTGTATTTTGGATTAAGCTGCGTTGCTTTGACATTGTGGAAAATAGTATAATAGAAACAAAATGTATTAGCCTTTTTACTCGTTATTATCAATCTAAATGAATCTACTGCGAAATATAGGAACTTGTTAAAACTCAAATGTGAAATTTTACTGGGACAGCGTTTACTTTATTTATTACAGTTTGTTCATTTATTCTTCGTTCTTCTTTTATTTAAATAGCCTACTCTTAACTGTGACAGTAATTACTGTGCTGCTAATTTCTAATTTGGGAGTGGTTTGTTTGCCAGAAAAATGTTAGGCTACCTTATTAACAGTATTGCTCTTATCAGACCCATGTTTTGTATCACTAGTGCATGTCCGTTCCCGGAACATATAAGCCCTGACCGCGTGAGGCGCCGCTTTCAGCTGGTTTATTTCATAGAGGCAATTTACATTTCACAAATGGCACTTTATTCCCCATGAAACTCATGTAACTGTCCGTCAAAAATGTTATGCCATCCACAGCGTTACTTAATAAAGAAAATAACAACAGAAAAACAGAAATAACCAACATACACACAGTGCTCAAGTCACACATACAATGCAGACAGTTCAACCAGGATCGCTCAACTCTTAAAGAGGCCACACCATATTTCTACTCGTTGCACTGCCTTTATTAGAGAGAAGAATATGTTCAGCCCTCTCACTCCAAAGCTTCGAATATTCTGTGTTGATTACTACTGAAGCTTCGAAGCTCAAAAAAATGTTATTCGGACCAGCCCTAGTGTGCTGCTGCGCATCCCTGTGAGTGTAACAAGCAGAGTGACTCACTCAGATAGTGGTGCAGTCGTTTTCAGTTGCCTCAAAATAGCAATGTGCCAGCAATGCACCTGAACACACCTCGTTTTCAGACCAGCACGCCCATAGGCGAACAGATGAGCACAAGTGCATTTGCTATTTAAACAACATGGCACTGGACATGAAAATGATAACTGTGTCGGGCTGAAATTCGCGCCTGGTTTTGCATTGAGCTGGGTGTATGATAAGGCCCTTAGTGTGCATTATGAGCACTGAGCTTTGCCATTTTTTCAGACCTGGGACAGTCTTCCCACACACTTCCTGTGTTTTGTTCATGTACTCTCAAGTGGCCAGACCGATAGTCTCTGAAGAGAGACTGATAAAGTCATACAGAAAATGATTACTTCAAGTTATTGCTGCTAAAGGTGGATCTACAGGCATTTGAATCTGACTTTGTCATCCATGGTTTTTCCATCTTGGCTTTATTTTTTCTAAATAAATGATGACATTGTGTGATATGTCATGTGTTGTTGTTTATTTGAGGTTTTATTTTCCCAATTTTAAGACCTGCCAAGCACTAGATGATTTTTTTATTATGTCCTGATACGGAAAACCATGGAATTCAATAGGGTGTCCTTTGAAATTTTTAGGGTGAACTTTTTCACATGACTGTATAAGTCTAGCACATCTATGTGGGAAATCTGTAGTCTATATATAATATTCCAATGTGAATCAAAATTTACAATATACAAAAATGCTGAATCATATCTTACAGAAGTTTTTCAGTACATGTTTTTTCTCTGTATGTTTTCATATACAGATGTGTCACTTGGTCACTTTCTGATATTTTAATTATATTGAAATGAAACTCCTCAAGCACCATGTAGAAGCCTGTCTCACCTTAGACTGGAACTGTTAATCGAGTGCTGTGCATTAAGTCTCTATTTCTTGATTGTGAAGTTTCTGCTTATCTGAGCTGTATATCCTCAAATGAGAGACTTAAGAGTGTCATTGTTCTCTACAGGTTGAGTGATTGTGGTGTCACAGATGAAGGTGGTACTGCTCTGGCTTCAGCTCTGAGATCAAACTCTTCACACCTGAGAGAACTGGATCTGTCTGGAAATAAACTAGGAGACTCAGGAGTGAAGCTTCTCTCTGATGGACTGAAAAATCCTCACTGTAAACTGGAGAGACTGAGGTAAATCATTACTTTGGAAGTCACACACTGGTACATGATGTAAAAGATTCTGACATTTATTGTGGTTTATTTTTAAATTAACCTCCTTAAGCCAATTCTTAAGTATAATTCTGCAGTAGTGGAGGCTGCAATTCTAGGTCCACATTTCTAGCACCCTATTTTTCACCTAGATAATTATACTCCATCAGAGGAGACCTGATTAAAAACCTGAAACAAACAGGTGGAAAGACTAGACCCTCAGAAATGTTTTAATTTTTATTTAATTTTCAATGTCTTTCCATCTAATGTAAATCAATATTTACATAGTCTAATAATAGTAAATTTGTCTCTTTTCCACTGAAATTTGTCTCAAAATCCCATCTGCTGTCCTGCAACAAAACAATAATAAGACGGTCACCCTATTCCTTAGTTCCAGATGGTTACTGGCCTTCAGAGAAGGCCTTCTGGAACTAAGGAATAGTCCATCCAGATATCAAATATCTGTATTTTAATTGAAAAATCGATTTGTGGATCACTTGCAAACTTATGTGGAAAAGTGGAGTCTGACTGTAGATTATCCTGATTGTTACACAGCTGCTTATCAAATAAATCAGAAGTGTCAAACTGAATTTCTACTGGTTCACATCAGTGCTGTGTTTTCACTTAAAAATGCACCTGTCAATCAGACCCTGAACTGTAAATAATGATTGTAATTTTAACTGTAAAAGACTGTAAAAATGCTACTGTTAAACCTATTAATTGGTTAACAGTAAGTTCCCTTACTATATACAGGGAAAACTGTAATAGATTTAACCTTACATTTCATGCAATTTTACAGTGAAATACTGTTAAATGTTATGTTTTTGGAAGTAAAAATGATAAACCATCTTATAATTTACAGTGAAAAGCCATTAACTGACATTTCCAGAATTCCCTGTGATTCTTCACATTGATGTTTTTTTTTTTATTTTAATACTGTTTCATCTTAGTCATATCAGTTATCTACATTAGGGTTTTATGTTACATTTTATGTTGTTAAATTAATGTTTATTGCATTATTTTACTGTCTTAGTTACCATGATTTGTATTTGTGTTCATGACACAGTGCACCTACTATATATACAGTATATTAAAATTTTTCTCAACTAATGGAAAAGCTACTTGTGATGAACTTTGATTCATCATATGTGTACCCAGTACACATTTTTCTTCACCTGAGTGTTATTATTGTGCTTGTCAATACATGTTAAAGGTAAAAAACAGAATTTAGTAGCAGTGACTTTTTTAAAATTACAATTTATAAAAAAAGGCACAAATTTACAGTTTCTGTAAATTGTTACTGTATCTCAACAGAATTATTCTGGCAACTGCAGGTGACAGTTTTTTTCTGTAGAAACGAAAGGATTTTTACAATGCTGAACTGAGAGACTGAAGAGTGTCATTGTTCTCTATAGGTTGAGTGATTGTGGTGTCAGAGATGAAGGCCGTGCTGCTCTGGCTTCAGCTCTGAGATCAAACCCCTCACACCTGAAAGAACTGGATCTATCATGGAATAAACTAGGAGCATCAGGAGTGAATCTGCTCTCTGATGGACTGAAGGATCGTCACTGTAAACTGGAGATATTGAGGTAAAACATCTCTGAGAGTCATGCACACATTTGTACTCACAAAGAAATATTCACAAACCGTTTATAGTTGTAGCAGTTCTGACATGGATATAAAATCTGTCTGTAGAGGTTTATCCACATATCAGGAAATATACAAAGGAAGTATAAAAAGGAGAGACAAATCCCTGTTGCCAAACATAACACAGATGAGTCCTGTTATTCTTAAGAGATATTGTAAAAGGTGATCATAAGGTGTTTTGCAAACACATGTGGTTTATGAATTTGCTGTTGAACATGGTTCCTCAGTTCCAGATGGTTATTAGCCTTCAGTGATGAGGATTCTAAATATGGCTGAATAGCATTTCTCTGTCTGTCATTTCAGATATTAAGTATCTCTAAGTATCTAAGAAAATAGTACTGCGTATCATCTGCATAAAAGTGGACATTATCCCACTTATTACACTGCTACTTACCAAAAAAAAAAAATGGACATGAAACATTGATTTGAATGCATGTAATCTGTTTTGTTGATGAATTTGGCTTACTAAAAAATCTTACATTTATTGTGAATAATAATAAAATGAACCTCTTCCAGCACCATGTAGAAGCTGGTCTCACCTTAGACTGGACCTGTTAATCATGTTGTGGATTAAGTCTTTCTTTCCAGTTGTGAAGTTCCTGCTTATCTGAGCTGTAGATCTTGAACTGAGAGACTGAAGAGTGCCGTTATTTTGTACAGGTTGAGGTATTGTGGTGTCACGGATGAAAGTTGTGCTGCTCTGGCTTCAGCTCTGAGATCAAACCCTTCACACCTGAAAAAACTAGATCTGTCATGGAATAAACTAGGAGCATCAGGAGTGAATCTGCTCTCTAAAGGACTGAAGGATCATCACTGTGAACTGGAGATACTGAGGTAAATCATCTCTCTGAGTCTCACACACACTTGTACTCAAAAATAAATATTCATAAATAGTTTATAGTTGTGGCAGTTCTGATATGGATGTAGGATCCTCTGCCAGTTCACATATGTGTTGTGTTTACCCTTAAAAAGGCAGACTGAAAATGTAAGACCAATGTGGATGGTCATTATTTTCAGAAGTGCTTTTACTTCAGAGTACTATTGATTCTATTAATCAATTCCTGCTCTGAAAGCAATATTACAGATACACTATACACTATACCAGTGGTTCCCAAACCTGTCCTGGAGGACCCCCAGCCCTGCACATTTTGTATGTCTACCTCATCTATCACACCTGATTCAACTCATGTACTCATTAGTAGAGACAGCAAGACCTGAAATGGGTGTGTCAGAAATAGGGAGACAAAATGTGCAGGGCTGGGGGTCCTCCAGGACAGATTTGGGAACCACTGTACTATAAAATACATACACATATTCAGTACTTTTTGTGGAATGCACTTTTTCCAAACTTCATAGCAGGACAGTGAAAGGCTCATTAATATTCAAAAGGAAACTGCTAGCTAATTGATGGACTACACAAAATGTGGTAGAAATGACAAAATCAATCTCAAATTGCAATAAAATGATCTCACTGGAATATCTTATTAAATGAGAAGAAATATGAGATAAAACTAGCATGGCTATATAGAAAATCTGTGGGTAAATTGTCAACAAATACAATGAATTATTAACATGTACAATATTTTCTGATTTATATCTTACCAAAGTTTTTCAGTATGTTTTTTTCAGTATTTTTCTCGTTCAGATGTGTTGAAGATTTTGCGGAACTTGCATAAAATTCTAAATATTAAATTGTTTTAATGATATTGAAATTAACCCCCTGAAGCACCATGTAGAAGTGGGTCTCACCATAAACTGGACCTGTTAATCATGCCATGGATTAAATCTCTCTTTCTGATTGTGAAGTATCTGCTTATCTGAGCTGTAGATCCTGAACTGAGAGACTGAAGGGCATCATTTTTCTATACAGGTTGAGGGATTGTGGTGTCACAGATGAAGGTTGTGCTGCTCTGGCTTCAGCTCTGAGATCAAACGACTCACAACTGAGAGAACTGGATCTGTCATGGAATGAACTAGGAGCATCAGGAGTGAATCTGCTCTCTGATGGACTAAAGGATCCTCACTGTAAACTGGAGATACTGAGGTAAATCATCTCTCTGAAAGTCACACACACACTTGTACTCACAAAGAAAATCAAACAAAGAAGGATGAAGAAGTCAGGCATCTCTCTCTCCCTGTCCCAGATCTGTGGGGTGCTTATATCCCATCTCTCCTCCAATCACTATAAACAGACAGGTGTTATTTTTTTTAAAACAGTAAGAAAAGTTGGAGAGAGAGAAGGGGGTTGGATCAGGAAAAGTCCACGAGCCAGGACTCGAACTCAGGTCGCCTGAAGCGCGACGGCGCTATTTGTTGGCACACTGCCCACAAGGCTATTGGCGCTGACACAAACAGGTGTTAGTTTACATGTACTTGTCCTCCTTATCCCCGCTCATCTCCGCACCCATTCTCCCGCTGCAGACTTCACATTACCATGCCCCCTCGCCACAGAAGTATTCACAGATAGTTTATAGTTATAGCAGTTCTGACATGGATGTAGGATCATCTGTAGAGTTTTATCCACTTGTCAGGAAATTTACCATGTGCAAAAAGGAGAGACAAATCGCTGTTACAAAAACACCTCACACACACACAATACAGGCGAGTCTCATTATTCCTTTGAGATGTTGTGAAGGTGATAATAAGCTGTTTTGAAAACATGTGGTTTGCTGTTGAACATGGTTCATCAATTCCAGACCATTCCAGATACAATGAATTAACATGTACAATATTATCTGATTCATATCTTACAAAAGCTTTTCAGTTTTTTTCTCATTTAGATTTTGTGTAACTCACATGAAAAATCTAAAGATTAACATTTTTTAAAGATATTAAAATGAACACCCTGAAGCACCATGCAGAAGCGATTCTCACCTTAAACTGGACCTGTTAATCGTGCCGTGGATTAAGTCTCTCTATCTGATTGTGAAGTTCATGTTTATCTGAGCTGTAGATCCTGAACTGAGAGACTGAAGAGTGTCATTGTTCTCCACAGATTGAGGGATTGTGGAGTCACAGATGAAGGTTGTGCTGCTCTGGCTTCAGATCTGAGATCAAACCCCTCACACCTGAAAGAACTGGATCTGTCACTGAATAAACTAGGAGTGTCAGGAGTGAATCTGCTCTCTGATGGACTCAAGGATCCTCACTGTAAACTGGAGATACTGTGGTAAATTATCTCTCTGAGAGTCTCACACACACACAGATACTCTGTAGAGTTTTATCTAAGTCAGGAAATGTACCAAAGACAAATCTCTGTAACAAAAATGACTCACACACAACACGTGAGTCTCTTTATTTCTTAGAGATGTTGTCAAGCAGATAAGCTGTTTTAAAAAACATGTGTGGTTTGTGAGTTTGCTGTTGAACATGGTTCCTGGTTATTGGCCATCAGAGATGAGTAGTCTAGATATGACTGAATAGCATTTCTCTGTCCATCCAGATACCAACTAAAAATAGAGTATCATCTGCATATTGATGTAGAGTGGAGATTACCCTGCTTATTACACAGCTACTTACCAAACAAATTATTTATTATTTTAATTTATATTTTCTTATATTTTACGCTATTGAAATTAACCCCTCAAGGACCATGTAGAAGCAGGTCTCACCTTAGACTGGACCTGTTAATCAAAATGCCACAAATCAAACTGAAAGTATGTCGCAGGTGCTCAAAACAAAATCATCTTCATTAAAAGTAATGAGACTAAATGATTTTACCAATGCTGTTGCTGTGCTCTCTCCTATTGCGGTCTTTGATTTTAAAATTAGCTGATGATCAATAAAAATACAGCTCATATTTGTTGCTTTCGGCTACGTGAACTCTATGAAATCTGCATATAGCACAGGAATTGAAGATCGGATTTATATCCATTTTGCGAAGACATATTTATGTGGCCAAGTGTAATGGAATCATTTTTATCAATCAGATAGCTATCCGATCAGAGAAACACATGAAGTGACTAGATGTAAACAGGAACTAAGTCTCTTTCTGGTTGTGTAGTTCCTGCTTATTTGAGCTATAGATCTTGAACTGAGAGACTGAAGAGTGTCATTGTTCTCTACAGGTTGACTGATTGTCGTGTCACAGATGAAGGTTGTGCAGCTCTGGCTTCAGCTCTGAGATCAAACCCCTCACACCTAGACATCTGAATCTTCATGGAATAAACTAGGAGCATCAGGAGTGATCGGCTCTCTGATCTGCAGGGTGATCCACATTATGAACTGAAGACATTTCTGTGAGTGCTATTGAAATGAACCCCTCAAGGACCATGTAGAACAGGTCTCACCTTAGACTGGACCTGTTATCAAAATGCCACAAATCAAACTGAAGTATGTCGCAGGTGCTCAAAACAAAAATCATCTTCATTAAAAAGTAATGGACTAAATGATTTTACCAATGCTGTTGCTGTGCTCTCTCCTATTGCGGTCTTTGATTTTAAAATTAGCTGATGATCAATAAAAAATACAGCTCATATTTGTTGCTTTCGGCTACGTGAACTCTATGAACTCTGATATAGCCAGGAATTGAAGATCGGATTTATATCCATTTTGCGAAGACATATTTATGTGGCCAAGTGTAAATGGAATCATTTTTATCATCAGATAGCTATCCGATCAGAGAAAAACATGAGTGACTAAATGTAAACAGAACTAACTAGTCTCTTTCTGGTTGTGTAGTTCCGCTTATTTGAGCTATAGATCTTGAACTGAGAGACTGAAGAGTGTCCATTGTTCTCTACAGGTTGACTGATTGTCGTGTCACAGATGAAGGTTTGCAGCTCTGGCTTCAGCTCTGAGATCAAACCCCTCACACCTGAGACATCTGAATCTGTCATGGAATAAACTAGGAGCATCAGGAGTGAATCGGCTCTCTGATCTGCAGGGTGATCCACATTATGAACTGAAGACATTTCTGTGAGTGCTATTGAAATGAACCCCTCAAGGACCATGTAGAAGCAGGTCTCACCTTAGACTGGACCTGTTAATCAAAATGCCCACAATCAAACTGAAAGTATGTCCGCAGGTGCTCAAAACAAAATCATCTTCATTAAAAGTAATGAGACTAAATGATTTTACCAATGCTGTTGCTGTGCTCTCTCCTATTGCGGTCTTTGATTTTAAAATTAGCTGATGATCAATAAAAATACAGCTCATATTTGTTGCTTTCGGCTACGTGAACTCTATGAAATCTGCATATAGCACGGGAATTGAAGATCGGATTTATATCCATTTTGCGAAGACATATTTATGTGGCCAAGTGTAAATGGAATCATTTTTATCAATCAGATAGCTATCCGATCAGAGAAAACACATGAAGTGACTAGATGTAAACAGGAACTAAGTCTCTTTCTGGTTGTGTAGTTCCTGCTTATTTGAGCTATAGATCTTGAACTGAGAGACTGAAGAGTGTCATTGTTCTCTACAGGTTGACTGATTGTCGTGTCACAGATGAAGGTTGTGCAGCTCTGGCTTCAGCTCTGAGATCAAACCCCTCACACCTGAGACATCTGAATCTGTCATGGAATAAACTAGGAGCATCAGGAGTGAATCGGCTCTCTGATCTGCAGGGTGATCCACATTATGAACTGAAGACATTTCTGTGAGTAGGGATGATTAAAAATGGTCACATTTTAATTGGTTGCTAATTATTGATATTAAGCAGGGTTTTATGACAAAGAACATGTTTGAGTTTTAACCCACCAGTGCATTATTGTTGTGCCAAATGTTTAATTTTATTTCAAAAAAAGAATATAATTTCCTACCCCTTTCTCCCAAAGTAATGTATTTTAGGAGAATTCTGCTTTTGTTCTTTTTACTATTATATAAAGATAAATACGCATCACCACTTGGCACTTTTGTTATCATTAAAAAAACAGTCTCACACAAAGAGCATTCATGTGTTCAAGGTCAAAGATCAAATCCTGAATGGTTAAAATGGCTTTTTTGAGATCTATCTACTGTAGATGACACCATATATCACAGGGTTATTATCTCTAATAGTGCATATAGTTTGTTTTAATGTTTGTTCTAAAGTGGATGATGCAGTAATTTCACACACATATGACTGGTTTTGTTTTACCTACAGGTATTAGATGTTAGTCTGACCGTTTCTGGATCAGCTGTTGGTGAATAAAGAGCCACCTAACCCTAACCACATCACAAACAACAGACACACATGGATGTGTTTGTGTAACTTTCTATAATGATCCAATCCTTGATCCAAAGTCAAACTAACAAACCTTTTGTTTCTTTTGACATTTGTAATGGTACCACATTTTACATAAAATATAGTTTGTAACAATCTGTGTATCTTCTGTTTAAACCATATTACAAAAGAGTTCAACCTAACACAAATGTTAAAATGTGTATTTATTATTAATGAACTTAAGTAAGGTAAAAATACACAATTTCCTTCAGGTCATTTCTCGATGTCTGTAATCTGATCCAATATGTGGTGCCGCTGTAGTTGTTTGTCTCCAGAGCCAGAAGCTTCTGTATGTAGTTTTGAGGCAAGCTGTTCTGTTGAGCCCCTAAACACACAACCTAGATGAAGAATGAGACGAGATAAACAGAGTCAATATGAATGACACTCTTCATTGACACTTTCATCATATAGTTACAGATTGCAAACTAGTCACTCATAAATGAGAAACATCTATATTAGAGAACATCTGAAACATTTGTTAATATTTGATCAGAGATGTGGTTGTTCACTCTTGTGCGGCTTGAATAAAAACTGTAATAACTTTGGTTTGGTGCATTACAGGCTCACGATGGGCAATAAAATCGTACCTTGTTTATACTGTGGTTGAACAGTGCGCGGAATCGGGTGGATCCCCGCTTTGGGTGGACAAGGTCTGAAACTAGGGGGGGGGGGGGGGGGGGGGGAGGGGGGGGGGGGGGGGGGGGGGGGGGGGGGGGGGGGGGGGGAACGGGGGGGGGGGGGGGGGGGGGGGGGGGGAGGAGGGGGGGGGCCCGGGGGGGGGGGGGGGGGGGGGGGGGGAGGGGGGGGGGGAGAGGGGGGGGGGGGGGGGGGGGGAGAAGGGGGGGGGGGGGGGGGGGGGGAGGGGGGGGGGGGGGGGGGGGAGGGGGGGGGGAGGGGGGGGGGGGGGGGGGGGGGAGGGGAGGGGGGGTGGAGGCAGACGTAGTAACGAGCCGGTCGGGGGAAAAAAACAACCGGCTCGTCCAGAGATAGCGGCTCCATCTTTCTGTGATTTCCACTTTGACCATCTAATGGGCTGTAGCAGGCAACACTTCATAGACCTGTTTGGCTGGTTCTAAATCATGAAGAGTAAATCACAATTACATGGCCGTAAATGACAGATATTTTAGTTCTATGTAAAAACATCCAAGCAATTATATACTATGCTTTTGTACAAGTGATGTAATATTGATGCACAATATAGTTAGGTTAACTATAAGTCTGTCATTTGGCCTGTATGATGTTCATCTTGATTAAGCAGACGAGGAAGGCAGATATCTTTTTTGTTTTACCAGTATAAGGGAGTGGGGGTATTAATTTATAACTAATAAATTATTAAACAGTTATACTTTGCTTAAGCTATAATGGATTATAGGAAGATAATGTACCGTAACAAGCATGATGTCAGCAATTGTCTACCCTTAGAAGAAAAAATAAAGGATGCAGTGACATATCTCTATTTGACGTTTTTTTGTTTATTTTGTCACTGTGGAAGGTGCAGGGGTTACTCCAATACGCACATACTGACCATAGAATATGAACATGAACAAGTTATCTATCTTTAAAGATCGAAGAGTGTTCTTCCGGCAAGGTGTATTCTCACGCGGCTCTAAACTTGGCAGGAATTTTGGTGTTGCGGCATCACTTCCGAGACAACGACGGCGGGCCCAGCTAGACCTTGTGCTCGTTCCTTGATCTCTCCTCTTTCGGCACTGCTCTATCGTCAGGGCGACAACTCCTCCTTGCGCAAGCGGCTAGTGCAGTGCTATCGTTCGGCCGGTTACCAAAACATCGAATATTCGACCTTAGGCTCTCTAGGATACACAGTACAAGCTTCCTTGTACAAGACTGTAGATATAACTTACCCCAATACTGTAATGGATTAGTACATGTTATGCTTCCTATGTTTTAGGATTGTGCTAGCACCTATTATCTTCAAGGATATTTTTTTTCTGGACACTTTCAAACTCATGATGTTACTTATGATTACTTTTTTTGTGTGTGATTTACTACACACAATTATTTACAGGATGTTATAAAGAGCGGCGCATTTGTTTTTAAGCAGAAAACTACTTAAAATGAAAAATTAATAATATAACTCAAAAAAAATTATTCAAAAATTAAATTAGATTAAATATAAAATAGGAAAAAACTAGATTGTAGAATAAATATCTCTACCCATAACCGGCAGTGCTCTGACAAGGGATAGAAGAAATGTAATTGGTTATACGAATAGAAACTAAATAATTCTATTAGACATAAACTTTTTATATGGTACGTATCAGTAAGGTCACTCAGATGATATACTATATCATATATTAGCAGGCAGAGTGCTCTGGAAAAAAGTAAGACCACTAGGAAGTCCAAGTTCATGTAAGAAATCTAATGTTAGAACTTGGTCTCTCTAATTGTGGGGCCGCAGGGTCTGTATATATATACAAATATAATACATTTTTTTACGGTAAAAATTTTGTCTTTGTACCAGAAACTATATATAGATTTCTCTTACTAAAAATAAAAAAATAAAAAAAAAAGCAAAAAAAAAAAAAAGGCACTTGCCCGAAGCTTAAATTTACCCCCTATGGTAAAAGCGATTGGTTTCAGACTTGCCATTTTTCTTACTCAAACCTTTCTATTTAATTTTAGGTATATTTTGTAGGACAGTGGTGGCCATGCAGCTTCATCCAGATTCACAAATTTTACTGCAGCGTGTAACTCACTAGTTAACATGTTACTACAGACTTCTAACGTGCGTAAGCTGCATATTTTCGTGGTCTACTGCTGCTATTGTCCATTCATTAACTGATTAATACAATTGGTTAATTAGTCATCCAAAAATAATGTGTTTGTTTACCTGTATCCTGCCGACTGAGTGAAAGACAGCTGATGGGTTTTTCAGTTGCAGTCTCTCTTTCAGTAAATTACTGCCATAAAGCAAAATACAGAAAACAACCTCTGGATACATCTTCTTCCACCAAAAACGCGACAGATAGAATCACAGAAGCGCTTTAAAAAACAAACCCTGAGGGTTTTTATAACCTTCGCTCTGGAATCGTTCTCGTGAGTCGACTCTTTAGAATTAATGACTCGGCAGATTTCACAAGAAGAAAACTGTGAGGTGGGAACGATTTAGTTCACAATATTTGAAAGAAACAAAAAATACAATTATAATTAACAAATGATCAGCATTTTGAACACCAAGCAAAAAAAAACTCTAAGGAACTCAAAAAAAACAGATATCCCAGAACCGTGCCCCTGTGCCTCACGACCAAAATTTTCAAAATAAAAGTCCCGCTCAAAACAGCTTTTGCTTACACGGTTCCCAAAAATTATTAAAACAAAGCTTCAGGACATTTCTAGTCATTCTGGATTTCTGAATAAATATTTTGCGCATCAATAATAAACAATATTGCATTCAAAAGTATCTCTTTTTTGGAAGTGTCTTAGCCATGAAATTATATTATTAAAATTCCATTGTATTTCCAGATTTCCCATGACCAGCAAATGGTGGTGAGCAGAGAGATTTTCAGCAGCAACTTTAGTAAATACACAGTATAAACTAAACGACAAATCATTTAGGCATTGTTTAAACTCACTTTTGATATAATAATAATAATAATTTTTTTTTGTTTAAGTAAAACTCAACTTTCTTCAGCACACAACTAAAGTTCAATAGAGAGCAGTTTATTGATATGTAAAAAAATAACCAGAAACATCACTGCCTTATAACAGTTCAGCAGCACTTGAAGCAAAACACTGTCTCAAATCAAGCTTTCAAAAGAAATGAATTTAATGGAAGGCAAAAATATGCAATACAATGTCAGTGAAATCAAAAGATTCTCAATAATAATAGTAAGCAAAAAATGGCTACGCTAGCAAAAGCTTGCCACTCTGTTAATGTAGCTTAAGCGAATTCAATTCTGCTCTCGGTTAACCCATCGCGCCTCGCGCAGGGCCACACTTCCTTGCTGTGTCCTACTGGCCCGGCAGCCGGCCCCAAAAAAAGGCCGGCTCTTATACCGCGCGCGTTCCTCTGGGCCTCACGGAAATAAGACGCGCGGCGGCCGAAGCAACTGCAAGAAAGGCAAGGAAAACAAGTTGACTAATTTTTCATAGACACTCAACATAAATGCCTGAGTTTCAAAGATATTTTCCGGAACTCACCAGCCTCTCTCTTCTTTGACTTGACTTTAGGCTCAATGTCGACCAGCAGCGTGTCCAGAGGAAGACCTGTCGGGCAGAGATGAAATAGCGGATGTTGTTGCCACGGATACTGAGAGACTCCAGCTGAGTGGGTTCTCTGTTTTTGAGGGTCATCTTCACAGCTTTGTGAGGTGAGTGTTCATAACTGACGTCCACACCTGTTCATAGGATTCAAAGAGAAAGTATAAAGCCATCGTTCAACTTGGAGATAGTTCACACAAAAATGAAAATTATTAAAAATCCCATGATTTACTCACCCTCAAGCCATCCTAGGTGTATATGACTATCTTCTTTCAGACAAACACATCAGTTATATTAATTATATTCTCTCTCTTCTGCTCAGCAAAATTATATACCGCATGTTTATAACACTGTAAAACTTGCT
>JAOTNS010001370.1:0-101286 GCA_028476615.1 Culter alburnus
GTACAACAGTTCCACAACTTCAGTTTGATAGATGTTTTAGTAAAGTTGAACTAAGCATTAATGAAGAATAATAAATGTTTTAGAAGTATTGTCATTGTAGACAGGTGAACTTACGTAGCAACAACATTAATAGTGTTCAGTCCATTGGTATATACGCCTTGCCTGCGACTTGCTTTATATTGTTACATTTCGAAGGCTGAGCTAAACCGTAGAGGAGGGGGTCACCATTGTAGGTGTCTCGGCGGAAGATGGAGGTGCCATGGTGCTGCTCTCCGACACCTATGAGGAGTACAGTGTCCCAGCAGATCTATCAATGGACATTGGTGCTGATGAGCTCCCCATAACATTAAATGACTCCACAATAAATATATTGTGCAATTATTGAGCAGATTGGGGATGCCATGGAGGATGAATTTTTGAATAATTTAGACTTTTTTTGTTGTTGTTGTGTGTAGTTTTTGTTGTGGTTCTATTTTTTAATAGTTTCATTTTTTTGTACTCAGTTCATTTTAATTTAAATTTACAATTTACATAAACTTCAGTGTTTTACTGTTTCATTTTTTTAAATTAGTCAAGTTCATGTTCATTTTAATACATTTTTATACATTTTGCTTTGCTTTTCTTTCATGGAAATATATAAAATTATTAAATACTCATTAGTCTGATGTGATTTATCACCACCTCCCTATCATAAATTAATGGTGCTCTGATCTTAATGCTACCAAGCATGATAAACATAATTAGACATTAAACATTTTAATTTTTAATTAAATTACTAGTTGACTACAGCGTAATATTTTCTCTCCTTACTTTCTTTTTTTTATAACAACATTTATTGAAATCTTTTTCAACAAGTAAGCCATTAGAAACTGGGATAGGCTCCAGCGGAGAGTGACTAAATTAATGCAGTAATTAATTACATACATAAATAATTATAACAGTTAATGATTGTTTAAGGTAATACTTACAGTGGGTACGGAAAGTATTCAGACCCCTTTTTTTACTTTGTTATATTTCAGCCCTTTGCTAAATCATTAAGTTAATTTTTTCTCATTAATGTACACACAGCACCCATTGACAGAAAAACACAGAATTGTTGACATTTTGCAGATTTATTAAAAAAGAAAAACTAAATATCACATGGTCCTAAGTATTCAGACCCTTTGCTGTGACACTCATATATTTAACTCAGGTACTGTCCATTTTCTGATCATCCTTGAGATGGTTCTACACCTTCATTTGAGTCCAGCTGTGTTTGATATACTGCTTGGACTTGATTAGGAAGCACACACCTGTCTATATAAGACCTTACAGCTCACAGTGCATGTCAGAGCAAATGAGAATCATGAGGTCAAAGGAACTGCCTGAAGAGCTCAGAGACAGAATTGTGGCAAGGCACAGATCTGGCCAAGGTTGCAAAAAAATTTCTGCTGCACTTAAGGTTCCTAAGAGCACAGTGGCCTCCATAATCCTTAAATGGAAGACGTTTGGGACGGACCAGCCCTCCTAGAGCTGGCCGTCCGGCAAACTGAGCTATGGGGGGGAGAAGAGCCTTGGTGAGGAGGTAAAGAAGAACCCAAAGATCACTGTGGTGAGCTCCAGAGATGCAGTCGGGAGATGGGAGAAAAGTTGTAGAAAGTCAACCATCACTGCAGCCCTCCACCAGTCGGGGCTTTTATGGCAGAGTGTCCCGACGGAAGCCTCTCCTCAGTGCAAGACACATGACAGCCCGCATGGAGTTTGCCATGAAAGAAGATTCTCTGGTCTGATGAGACCAAGATAGAACTTTTTGGCCTTAATTCTAAGCGGTATGTGTGGAGAAAACCAGGCACTGCTCATCACCTGTCCAATACAGTCCCAACAGTGAAGCATGGTGGTGGCAGCATCATGCTGTGGGGGTTTTTCAGCTGCAGGGACAGACGCTGGTTTGCAATCGAGGGAAAGATGAATGCGGCCAAGTACAGGGATATCCTGGATGAAAACCTTCTCCAGAGTGCTCAGGACCTCAGACTGGGCCGAAGGTTCCTTCAACAAGGACAATGACCCTAAGCACCAGCTAAATAACGAAGGAGTGGCTTCACAACAACTCCGTGACTGTTCTTGAATGGCCCAGCCAGAGCCCTGACTTAAACCCAATTGAGCATCTCTGGAGAGACCTAAAAATTGCTGTCCAACAAAGTTTTCCATCCAACCTGACAGAACTGGAGAGGATCGGCAAGAAGGAATGGCAGAGGATCCCCAAATCCAGGTGTGAAAAACTTGGGATCTTCCCAAAAAGACTCATGGCTGTATTGGACCGAAAGGTGCCTCTACTAAATACTGAGCAAAGGGTGTGAATACTTAGGAGCATATGATATTCAGTTTTTCTTTTTTAAAATCTGCAAAAATGTCAACAATTCTGTGTTTTTCTGTCAATATGGGGTGTGGTGTACATTGAGGAAAAAAATTAACAAATGATTTAGCAAATGGCTGCAATATAACAAAGAGTGAAAAATTTAAGGGGTCTGAATACTTTCCGTACCCACTGTATATAGAAGTAATATGTACATACACTTTTTAAAAAAAAAAAAAAAAGAGTATTTGAAACTTTCTCTTTTTTAATATCGAATTTGTCAACCAAAACGAAACGAAGACTGGTGAAAACAGGTGCCATTTAAAAGTCCAAATTAGGTTATTGATTGTCAAGGGCAAATTTTCCTGTTTAAAGGGCAATTCTTATGATTACCAAACTTTCTGTCAAATAGTTACATTTAACCAAATCAAAATAGTTTACACAAAGTATATCAAATTACATATATGAAAAAAATGGAATTCAATCATTATAGAGTAGGGCTGAAATAATAATAATAATAATAAAAAACATTATTCTGATTGTTGATCATGATATGTAATGATTAATATCGATTAAAAAGAATACATTAAATGTTGTATCATGCATGCCAAGTCAAGAACCATTTATGAATAAGTTAATTGGTTTTTACACATCAGAAAATAAAGACATTGTTATTTTAGTAGCATGAAAAACAAAGCTATTATAAGTTAATATCTTACTTACATCCTATCTGCAGTTTTTGATGGGAGCATTCACTGTATTCAGTATTTGGCAGCAGGTCTGAGTTCCAAACTCCGCTCGAGCAGGGCCTCATCACGCCAGAAGGACACAGATGGCCACACCTCAGAGACAAGTTGTTTGTTGTTTATATATTTATAATATATATATATATGAAAAACATCGATGCAGACATACATATATATATTCATAAAATATATACACAATTATCATTCACACCTTTCCCCCCATACAATTACCATGTGATACAATCTTTTTTTCCTGCTATAAACACAGCCTTAAATGTTTTACTTTCATTATATTATATTATTATTGTTAGAGAATATCAAGTTGCGTTGCACCATCGGTTTCGTTGCATGTTGATCAACCTCAAAGTTTGACTTGATAGAAAAGTTGTCATGTAGGTATAAAACGGCTGCACATACAAGTGTTTTCAACCACAAAGCATCCTCATTTCAGTTTTACTTATATTGAAATCACCGCAAAAAATAGTAACATAAACTTTATAGTTCGGATATAACAGTTATGTATACCAGTGGCGGCTACTGGTCTGTCAGAGAGGGGAAGCTCATTTTCGGCCTACATCATAAAATTGTCTATTTATTTAAAAGTAAATTCTGCCCTACGTTCCTTTTCAAGAAAATGGTCTGTGACCCTGTCGTACCACTAGGAGTCTTTTCAAGTGACTTGACCAGTGTCCTCTCAATGGCCAGCAGAGCTAGGCTGCTTAAACGGCCTTGGCCCATTGTGTTTCGGGTGTAGACTTGAGTCGCTTTAAACAGGAGAAGCTCCTTTCTACACCTGCAGATGTAGCTCCAATTGTTGCCACTAATGAGACAGTTTGTAAGCTGAGGCATTGCACTGTCCAACTCCATGTCTTTAAGGAACACCAAGTAATCACACAGCTTTCCCTGTTACCCTGCAAGTCCTGATCTGAATACAGGACTTGAAGTTCTGACCTCAGTCTTCCTGAATCAAAATCAGGTCGACAATATTAGCACCGTCTGCCATCATGCGCAGTTTCACCCACGACGCTAGCCTAGCCTACTAACGTTATATGAATGAATGAATGAATGAGGAATGAATGAATGAACGATCTAAAAAAAAAAAAAAACTCTGTAAAACTGAAACAAGGAATGTGGTGTATAATTGTGTGAAATGTATGATGAAAATCAAGCAATTTCGCCAAGCAAATATCAAAGAAATAGGTTGCAGCAGTTTTTATTTCGACTGAACTTGAGAAATCCGCGATGGGACTGAGCGCGAATAGCTTCAGTGATTCCTTATAGTACAGAATCGCTGTCAGTCAAAAGGAGATGCAGTCTTTCGACAGACCCTCCAATCATCACGCAGAAGCTCGGAGTCCGGGCCAGCCCACTCCCCATTCACCCCCAGAGACGCTGAGCGTCCGTGGGCGGGACATAATCGCAGCGTTTATCCAATGACCGTCCAGTTTGAAGCGCTGAAAAAAACCGTTCAAAGCAGCCCCATTGAAGTCAATCATGAAACAGCAGTGTCATCATCAGCGCTCGTGCAGCTCCTCTGAGAAACTGCGCGTAAAATTAATTAAAAAAAAAAAAAAAAAGAAAGAAACTGCGCTGGCTGACTCAGGCGGCTGATCTCGAATTGCTCTCGCGGTACTTTAAAGCCATACGTCCAGTCACATGACTTCAGCGCTGTCTCAAGTCGGACACATTTCTTACCGGCATGCACTGCTTCAAGTCAGCCGCCGATCGGTCTTTGCGGCGCTGCATCAAGTCGAACAAGCCTTTTGTTATGTTGGAGTTTTGGGATTACTGTCGTGATGACGAGGGAGCTTGACGTTAGGATGACAACTGCCGCTCAACGTAGCACGTCTTCAGCTGTTGTTGAAACCGGGTGTGTCTCATACGTTCTGAAAAGTGAAGCCATGGGCTCTTTGATCGCCCCCTGGAGGCTGGATGCAGTACAGGTCATAAACCCCGCCCTCTCAAGCAGTCGAATGAGACTTCAGTGAAAACTTAAAAATAATTCTGCTTCAAATAAAACTTTCTGAAAGATGGTTTTGGTCATTTAAGGTAGTTGTTATCACACTGATATATATCAGTTGTTTGTTTTGTGATGATTTAGATTTTCTAGCAATTTGATGCTATAAAAACGGGGCGTGTCGTCATGATTCGAAGTTGATTGACAGCTTGTCTGAGGACTGTCGGAGCTTCGAGGGGAGATTGAAGATGTATTAACTAACTGTTAATTTTCGATTTCTTTGTTATTTAACACCAACAAAATGAGTTGTTCAGCAGTAAACTGTACTAACCGACCTACAGGATCTGACGGATCACTGAACTTTTTTTCTGTAACATCAAATTGTGGGCGTTATAAGCTAATTAATAAATGTTATTAGTTAAGATAACGCACCTAATGTTAACCATGTCGGGAAAAAGCAGGTGATCGTTATCTGGCAGTTACTTATTATTTTTATGGGTATAAAATAATAATTAGCAGGACAAAACTAATGATAGCTTACTCTAATTACAGCAATCGATCTCCTGTAACGTTAGTTGAACTTGATTTAAAATGGCAGGACCGTTTCTGACGATTTAGAGTTGTTTCTAGTGGCATATTATATTGATTTTATCTACTGAATTTGCTGTTTCAAAAATATTATTGCTCTAGAAACAGAATAGCCTATTATTTTATGGGTAGACTTTTAAATTGTGTATAATTTTTATAGTCTATTTAAAATACATGAATGATGACGCAGTCGTCTGGGCGGAAGTTTGATACCGCGACTCCGCCTCCGGCTCCACTGACGATTCCTTCTGCGCATGCCCAGGTTCCAAACCTTTTTTTTTTTTTTTGACGTATTGCGTAACGTGTCAGCGCCCATTCATCAGCCCATTTTGGCTTCAGTTCAATACAATGGAAGGAAGCGGCGTCGCGTCATCCATCTTTTTTTACAGTCTATGGTTGAAACACACAGTGATGATCTTGATCATTGAGTAGTTGAAAGTTGAAGAAGAAAGAATTCTTCTTAGATATTCAACTGTCCTCATGATTGGGAAAGAGGGAGACCTGTTCACAAGGTGGAGGATAAATCTCCCTACAAGAAAGTAATAAAAATGTGTAGTCAATTCTTATTAAATACTATATTAAAAATATTATATATTTAACCATATAATTGCCTTTTAAATTTTATCAAGAGCGACACAATAATAACATGCTCTACTCTTGATGCATCAAAGCAAATTTTCCAAACCCGCAACAGCATGTATTATATTTTTGTCTCCTCGCGCTACATCGCATCCAGTTGAAACAATGATTGTAGTGGTTTCTTGCTTTTTGACGCCTCGTGCACAATCTACTTTCTGGGGGTAAGGGCATTTCTATTTCCCAGAATGCTTTGCAAGAGACTTAATCGGAAGAGGAAAATTTACTTTATTCACTGTCTGGTTTCACAGACAGGGCGTAGGATAATTTAAGTAACTTTTATAAACATACCCTTGAAAAAAATGTTGTGCATCTTTAGACAAAACAATGACTTTACAAGATATGTCAGTGCAAGTTCAGTTAAAACAGCCCAAACATGCATTTTATTCTCGGACTAGCTTTAGCCTTGTTTTGTCTATGAGTTTTTACGCAAGATGAATGAAAGAGAGAACATTTTTTGTCATGTTGGAGTTTTGCGGGTTACCATCGTGGTGACGAATGGAGCCTGACGTTAGGATGACGACCGGCGCTGTGCTTCGCAGTACATGGTGCTGCTGTTTGACACTTAAGAGGAGTACAGTGTAAGTGCAGCTCCAGCCATGGACATCGGTGCTGAAAAGCTCCCTATCTCATGAAACTCAAAAGCATTATGTATATATCTAAGTAATGATCAGTTGAGGGATGAAATTGATGAGCTTAGTGAGGTATGAGGGTTTCACGTAGTGATGGTAAGGCGTCGCAGTTGTTCAAAATTGGCTGTGAAATCCCTGATGTTAATACACTTTATTCTCATTGGTCAGATTCTGCGATGACAAGGATGACGTGTTATATGTTTTTCTTTGACAACTTCCTGTATTTATCTTGATAAAAATGTATCTATCTATCTATCTCTATTTATCTGACTATTTCTATCTAAATCTATATATCAAACTAATCTATCTCACTATCTTTCTCTGACTATTTCTATCTATCTATCTATTAAACTACTAAACTAAAACTTAAACTTCAAACGTTCAAACTTCAAACTTTTAAAACTGTTTCAAACTTTCTGGCTAGGCTTTTCAAGCCAACTTAAAGTTTGTCTCGACGAACTTTTTTCTAGTTTAATATTAATTTCACACAATAATAGTAATGGTACAGTATATAATAATACTATAACCTGAGAATTTATTTATTCAAATTTTATTAAAGTACACACAAACAGAAACAGGTTTCATAGAAAGAGAACGATGTGAGCACGTGTGTATGGAGGACCAAATTACTCAAAATGAAATAATTAAATAAATCATGAATTCGATAAAACAATAATTAAATGTACCAGTTTATTCTGAAATAATTTAATAATTATTAAATTAATTATTAATTAAATAAATCAATAAATAAATATATCTTTTTATTTAGTAAAATTCCATGAAAACACATTTATTGTGTAATATATTTCACAAAATCCTCTTTCACTATTATTGTTTAAATTAGTTTTTCATAATTGAATGTGCTATTTCAAAAAGACGTTTTTCATAATTATATGCTGAATTTACGAATGACGCCTATTTGACGAATCATGTATTTCCAAAGCACGATTTTCCCAAAGATTCTTTTCATAATAATAGAGGACATTTCACAAGTGCCAATCAACAGGCAGTGGGCGGTGCTTGGCGCTAATTGGCTAATCCTTTTGGATGAATTACTCAGGTCTGGCGTGGTGAACTGAACGTTCGATTTCGAGATGCATCGGCACTGTGCAGGCCGATCGGCGTATGACATCAATGTACCGCGAGAGCGATTCAAAAGCATAGACATTACATGTCTATGTTCAAAAGCACATCGAATCCTCTCCAAACGCATACTGCGATCGGCCTGCACAGCGCCGATGCATCTCGAACAAGCCTTGGGAATGTATATGGCTGTAGGACTTGATCAAGTTAAAAACGCACTGCTGTCATTTGCAGATGAAGTAGAAGGGAATGTTTTGTTTGGTGATGCTCTGTTATCTGGATTAGACGGGACGACATAAGGGATCAGCTAGTGGCAATAAGTGCATCAGAGGATCTAGAAATTGATGACAAGCCTATATATGGAACACTTTACCAGCACTGAACGCAGAGTTCTTGTAGATGAGTAGTTATGTGACAGGCGTAATTTGCAGGTAGGACATGTGATGTCCCCACCATATTTTGCCAGGGTCGATATTGTCCCTACCATTTTTTTTTTAATTTCACTGTACGTGTATATACCTAATGCAAATGAAACATATCCAGTTGACATTAATTTGTGTTAACAAGAGGCGATCTGGCGTAGGGATGTGTTGATTTTGTAATCATGTTGAGTGTTGTTGCCGCTGTTATCAGTGGCGGAACGTTCTATTTTGGCTCATGCAGTCTTCACACAGACGAGCGCGTGCGTCAATCTATCGCTAATGCCGCTGCGGAGGGTCTTTCCGGTGTAATCACAAAACAAAATGCACACAAACGTGTCCCCGCTCTTGATATACAATCATGGCTGATCATTTGATTTTAATGAGGAGAAAAGCTTTATGAGGGTGGAACATGGCGTTCCGTGACAAATGTCACCAACCACACGAAGATCGATTTGTCGTGTCTGTCCGCTCTCCAACTTTAAACCAATTAGCGCCAAGCACCGCCCACTTCCTGTTGATTGGCATTTGTGAAATGTTCTCTATTATTATGAAAAGAATCTTTGGGAAAATCATGCGGAAATACATGATTCGTCAAATAGGTGTCATTCCTAATAAATGCAGCATTTTTGTGAAAAACAGCTTTTTGAAAAAGCACATTTAATTATGAAAATATATATATTTAAACACAATAATAGTTTGTGAAAGAGGACATTGTGAAATATATTAAACAATAAATGTTGTGTTTTCATGAAATTTTTACAAAATAAATAGATACATTTATTTATTGATTAATTTAATAATTTAATTAATAATTAAATAATTTAATTATTTCAGAATAAAATGTTAGATTTAATTGTCGTTTTATTGAATTCATGATTTATTGAATTATTTCATTTTGAGTAATTTGGTCCTCCATACGTGTGAGCGGATCTGAGCCAAATCAATAAGAATACTGTCATATTGCGGACTAAATACCTCATACGAGAGCAACGCGAAACGAAAAGAAATGTGAAATTAAAACGTCATGTTTTAATGAAAAGTGGCAGAAATAACGGATGATGGGCACAGAATTAACAAAACTCTGAGACATTTACAATTACACCCCCACAATAGGTGAAGCGTGCAAACTCAAAATACATCAGTGATATACCTCAGTTTAAATAGCTTTTGTGTGTGGTGGTGTGGGTTTCAGGGATGTATAGATAACTATAAAAGAGTTAACGTTCACTTTTCCTAAAAATATTTAGCTATCAGATCTGTTTAAATGCTTCAGTTTTTCATATTATAATATATTAAAATAAATTGAAGCATTTTAACTGATATAATACTGTATATCAGTTTAAATCCTTCAAGATTTTAATATATTTTATTATATTATAATGTAAGCCTAATAAAAAATTGATCTCACAAGGGATTGTTTAGGGCTCCTTGCCATTAAAATCTTGAAACCTCCTGGTATAGAAAAACTGGGAAATTCATAAAGCAATAAACATGTAATTTTGATGGTTTAACACTGTCTGCTAATAATTTATGAAACCATACCATAATGTGTACAAAAACAAACCATCAGTGCTCATATTATATTATTATAAAGAATTGAACTGTCCTGCAGAATATTTTTTAATTATTTTTTAAATAGAATCTCTTGGTAAAGACTGGTACAGTTAACAAAGCAATGTGAAAAAAATCTCAAGTAACCTAAAATGTGCTTAATTTAGTGACTGAACTGCTTGTTTTCAAAAATATGATTTAATAAATCACAGTTACACCAAGGGTCAAATAAAATAGAAATGTCACATTAAAAAGTTACAGTTGCATGATAAAACCTTTTGTGTGTGTGTGTGTTTACGTTCATTGTACAGGTCTGATATAAACAATGTTTTTGCTCAGGTGGCCAAAATGTGCGCTCAACAGAGAAAAGTTTTCTCAGTGAGAAAAAATTTTAGAGGGAACATTGGTTGTGGTTACTGTGCTTTAACAACAAGAAATCTCACATTAAAAACATCAATACTGTGATAAAAGTATTGTAAATGTTATTTTTACTGTCCTCTTCTACAAATACCACTTTGGAACTACACTGGAATGCAAACCCTCAGTGGAGATGTTCAGTAACTGCATTATATCTGTCATGAGGGAGATAGAATAATTAATAACAACAAACAGAAAAAACCTTGATATCAAACATTAGGGCAGAGTATTTACAATTACTCAACAACATGTAGCACACGTAAACTTGAGGGCCAAAATTACCGCCATCATATCTAGGCGGTGACATAGGGGACGCCCATGAGCCAAAGCATATACTGCCATTGCACAGGGCATCCCAGCCCATCTTGAAGGCGACTGTATGACCACCAAGCCCAGCGTTTCCTCGTTCTGATAAAAGCGGGGCTGTCTGATTCCAAGAGACCCAGGCTTTGAATCAGCCATGGGTCAACCTTGAGAGTGTGTTGGCCTGTGTGCCACTCATGGGGAGGAGCAAATCCTTTCACTCAAAGCTGGGAGTGGTCACACAGGACTTAACTATTTCTTCGTCCATCCGTCCTGGGGCATCAGGACTGCTTCGGCTGCAAGAGGTTCTGCAGACTCTATTTTCATCTGAGGCTGGCCTGGGTCGTGAGTCGACTGGGCTCGCTTTGAACAACTGGAGAAGCTGGCTCTTTTCGGCAGGAAATGACGCGTTCTGATTTTGACTTTGGCTGAGGACGAGGGGAAGAGGCCTCTTTTTGGAGAGAGCGATCCGTGAATGCAATAATGTGAGATTCGCTGCTTTCACGAATCGCTTTTTGATGAAAGCGTCTTGCTGTGGCCTTGGGGTGCGGTTGCGCCTGAAATGGGTCCTTTGGGGTTTGTTGAAGGCAAGACTTGCTGCAGCGTTCAGAATCATTATTAGATGTTTTTAAAGAAAAATTAAATAGAGCACTTGAAAACCATTTCATATTAAAATATGCCCTAGAATCACTGTGCCAATCATACAGGTTTTGAGGGTCTGTAAAGTCATGTTTCATGTGATCTACAAGTCTTCTTTCCCATGAATCTGGTGTCACTTCATTTCCTCCTGTTTCTTCAGTCGGCCCTGGTCCTTCAATCTGACCAACATGACTGTTAAGCTCATGAAATACCCTCGAAAAATCCGCAGCAGTGATGGCTAATACACGTCGGCCATGAATTCCAGAAATGTTTAAAGCCCATGCTGCATTTAAAGCATCATGCTGATTTTCGAATTCTGTGTAAGTGTATGTAAATGACTGGCCCGCTTTCATTGATGGTGTTCATACTCAGATGTTGAACTGGTCCATATGCGTTGAGTAGTCTCTGCAAATATCGGACGGGCACATCTGATGGCAAATTAAACACAACGATGACCTAGGGTCTGCCATTTTAGTTGTGCTTAATGAAAATCCAGTGCAAAGCTGTAGAAAGCTGTAGGTCTCAAATGCACAGATCACATGCAGAATGTGTTCTTAACGTTAGAGAAAGACAGCCTTTTCAGCTTAAAACTGCAAAGCTATAGAATGCATCAGACGAATCACACTGATATAATCTGATAGCTCTGCTTCTTTAAATACGTCTGTAAGACATCTGATTTATGTAGCCCAGACATTGTTTTAAGATATGATTCTCCCATTAATAAAATTAACAGCCATTACACATCTTCACATGATTAAATAACCACGCTGTTCTGAACCTACAATAAGCATTGGTTGATGATTTTAAAAATATTTATTAGGCAAAAAACGTATTTCTATAATATCAATTAACTTTTAATTAATTATAAAAATCCATATTAACATAACGCCATAACATATATTCAAACAAAACAATACACTTTATAACATACATTTAACACCCTCCCATGGAGCCAAGCGAAGGAAATCCTTGATATATTTCTCCACCTCTGCTTCCGTTGGTGACGGCAGGACGGGATTCCTCATGGCTGAAGCTGCATGTAAAAAACAATCTTTATTTTTTAAAACGAATAAATCTGTCAAAGATAGCCTATCAGCGAGTTCAGGTGCGTCAAACTCTTCCTGCGCGAGCTATGTGCGCGAGTCTATGCAGATGATGTGTGGAGAAGACACGTACGTGTCCTGACGAGTTGTGAGGGAAAATGTGCTTAAACTTAAATTGAACAACAAAAATTATCTTTAAAAAACAATGTCACAACATATGGTAAACTAAAAAATATATTTTAAAAAAATCTCTGAAAAAAAAACCCCTCCAAAAATACAATACAAAATACACTCATTATATAATACATTGAACAACAAACATAATCTTTAACAATTAAAATTTTACAACGTACCGGTAAATAAATAAAAAATATATATTTTTTAAAAATGTCTGAAAAAAAGAAAACAAAACATCTCTCCAAAAAATACATCCAAAACAGTCATGGCGTTTGTGTTGTCGATGTTCTTTTTTACCCATAGATATATGAGCAATATCACACTCGTAGCCGTGCGATATGGCTGTATATCAGCACGCTGTGATTCGTCCGTAGGTAATCACTGCGTGCTGATATACAGCCATATCGCACGGCTACGAGTGTGATATTGCGTTTATACAACAGTTCGACGGCACGACTTCGGTAAAGTTGGTTTTATATTCGCACATTCGGACTTATGATAAATTCAAACTTTCCAAAAATGTGCAATAAAAACCCATACGGTAAAAAATTTATTTTCAAATATATTTTTAAATATATTTCAAATATACAAAAAATGGCCAAAAATATATTCGCTATAAATATATTTCACAATATAATATTTTTCCTAAAAGTATTTTTTGGCCATTTTTGTATATTTTAAAAAAAATTTCAAATATATTTTACAAAAGCATTTAAAATATATTTTGCCCTACATATATTCAACCAAGAAAATACATTACATGTCACATTTGAAAACTTTTATTTGTTGTCTATAACACGTGAACATTTGAATAAAAATCAGCAAGGAACATACTTTACAATGTTCAAAAAATTACAATATTCAAACAAATATAACTTTTTTGCTTTCAAGAAGTCTCACTTTCCCCACGTCAAATCCTCAAAGCCTCTTTGGACACATTTGGAAATCTCTTCTTGACTGTGAGACAAAAATCAGTTATTTTTTTAACTTAATGTTTCTAGTAAATTTTCCTTTCACTAAGTATTAACTTACCGTATATATGGCTGCCATGGTTTCCTCATCAAAGGCACTTCTTCTCTGTCTCTACCACTGTACTCATACAAAAGACAAAACACAATTACTGAACATCAGTACAGGTACAGAGGGCATACACTTTGTCCTCTAACTAGTTTTGGATTTCCTGATATTTTGTTTACACTGGAACTAAAACAATTACAGGTATACTGGATTTTAAAGATATTTAATGGGCATATTTTTAGACAGTACAGTAAAGAAACTGATGATTGAGGAGAGGTCGAATTAGCCTTTCTTTACACTTCTGCATTGCATTTTCACTTTTACAAATGAAGGGATAGTGGAATATCACAAAGTCACTCAGTTAAGCTAACTTAACAAAGGGATACTTACCCTCATGCTGTTCCAGTTGATTATGACATTCTCTTTTTCTGTGGAATACAAACAGAGATATTTAGAAAAATAATCCATCTCTGTGTGTTCACGCAAGAAGGTCAAAAACCAAAGTGAACATGACGGTAATCCACATGACCTCAGTTGATTAATCAACTTCTGAAGTGAAACAATAGGTGTGTTTTTGGAAAATACTGTTATGTTAAATTTGTTACATTACAGATTTGCCAACTGTCCAATATGGGCTCAAAGTCAACATGTTGTAATTTGTGATGTGTTTTAAAGCTTGAGGAATCATTTGGATGTACAGACTTTAAAATATTAGTATTTTTCTAACACACACCTAGTGTTTCACTTCAACTAGGGTCATGTTGACTATTTCATGTTTATTACTGTGAAGCTGTTTTGTATAAAGTGCCACAGAAATGAAGATGACTTGACTATGAACATTATCCTGTACCTGTGACTTGTGGTTCTCCAGCACAATCGTTGGGCTGGTGGGGCGGACAGCAAGTGGACAAGCGTCTTGACAGATGGGTTTTGACCCGCACCTGTTCCAGACAGAAACAGATATTAACACAAGTGCAGAGAACATATCAATTCATAAATTACACAAATAAAATAATATAATTTGCTTAACAGTGCTTAATTAAAAAAAAAAATCTACTTCTTAAAGTGTCTCATCATTCTCACCTTGTTGCTGTTGCACAAACCGTCTCTGCTTCTGCTACTGAAAATAAAAAGTAGATTTTTTTACAGTAATGAATGACATGTAAACCTGTAAGTCGTGACAAATAAGCATCTTCTGTTACAAGCAACTTACTGAATCACTGGCTCAACTGGATAATCGAAAACAGCTTCATTCAGCAGAAAGTGAATAAAAATTATATTATAGTAAGGCTATATTAATAATGATAATAATAATAGTAGAAAAAATTGAGCGTATGAAATGCCATTAATGCCAAACCAGCATATGCCTGAACTTTAATAACGAGAAAATAACGTGTGCCTAATTAACAAGTTTAGTAAAACATTAAATTTAGCCAAAAAAAAAAAAAAAAAAAAAACTTACGTTACAGGCCACTATCAGTGACAGGAGCATCATAGATCGACAACAGCAGGCAGCACGGTCTCCCAAACACTCTACAGCTGAAATTTTAAAAAAAATATTAAACATTTTTTGTGTGTAACGTTAGTTTTCACTAGTGTCCAAATTAAAAACAACTAACTTTAAAACGGAAATTTGAAAATATCAAATGCGTCTCATGTGAGCAAATAAACAAACGGGGCATTAATTTGACAAATAAAGTAAAAAAAAAACCCTTGACAATAAAACATTATACATTCAAAGTAGCAATGAACATTACATATGTGAAAAATGACGACTAAAAATAAAGTTATAACGTTAGCTCTTACCTTTTACTCTGAGAACTCCCGGTTGACTGACGACCGTTACAGTTCAAAATGACGCGCATGCGCAGTACTCCAAAAGTCCGTGAGCGCTGCTAGTGGATTCCCATTCAAATTATGTCACAGTTAACATCATACATCTAGCGATTTTATTAATCTATTATATTTGATGTAGATCTAAACGCTATATTACAATGACAATAAATTACAATTAAATAAATAAATTAATTAATTAATAATTAATAAGTAATAGACTAAAACACACATTTGTGAGGTGCCATGATTACACAGATCTGTATTTTTTGGGAAGATATGTGAACAAAGTGTCAATGTGGAAAATATGTGTAAATTCATGTTTTTCTGTAAGTGTTTAAAATTCTTCAAACATAATGGATAGTTTTGTTCGCAAGGCTTTCTTCCACGCACATTTGCATTGTCGACTGTAAGATTGGAAATGTATTTTCTTGCGCCCTGAAATATATTTTTATATATAAATATATTTTTCCTGCCCCTGAAATTCATGTTTAAATATATTTTAAGTATATGAAGGTTGAAACAAAATATATTTTCAGTTTCAAAAATATATTTCATTGAACTTCACTGTTTGCAACATATATTTACCATATATTTAAAATATATTTTGGCCAGATAAAATATATTTTTTTACCGTATGGGAATGTTTGCGAATTTTAAGCAGCGACATGATATTGACAACCAACAATTGTCAACTTACAACATTTTTCACAGCCGATCAAAATAGGCAAGTATTGTTTTAATGGCATATTTACTTGTGAATGTCCACTGAATGTCCAATGTAGTGTGATTAACAAGGCTATTGAATACGGATGTCTGAATGTGCGAATATAAAACCAACTTTACCCAAGTGACGGCATGAGTGTGTAAATAAATAAGAACAACAACGGAGTGTCTTTAAAACCCTCTTTTGTGCAGCACTACTTCCTTCCGCCACGGATTCATATCTCAAGTTGTCAGTTGGACCAAGCCTCCGTTACTAACTCTAAAACGTCACTTTAGAACTAGTAACGAAGGAACGTCGAGTCGCTTCATTGAAACACATTGAATTTTATACAGTATTAGAGAGAGAGAGAGAGAGAGAGAAGCTATTACCTGTCTGATATATGCATTACATTCATTCTTCAAGTCGATGTCCATAATATTATATCCATTATAAAAGTCCGTTTGAATGTCCTCTGAGGAAAGCGATCTTTGTATAACCAGTGCCCAAGGAAGTCGACCGGAAGTTGAAGTCGGCCGCGTGCCGCCATCTTGTAGCAGAACTTCACTTGCGTTAGCATCCCATTGACTCCCATTCATTTTGGCGTCACTTTGACAGTGAATAACTTTACATCTGAGGCGTTTAAAGACTCCATTTGTCCATTATTTATTTCTAAACATACACGACAATGTATAAAGGGCTCCATTACCTTCTATGTTACATTATGGCCCCGTAGAAACAGTTTTTGTAAAAATAGGCTAACGATTGCGTCATAACCACTCGACTCTCTGTCGCACAGTAGAGAAATTACCGTACAGACAGGAGGAGAAGCTCGCAGGCAATAGTATGCATTAACTTAATATGGCATACTAGCGTTACATTTTAAAATACTATACAAAATAATTAATCAGAATACTTACTCCTGCTCACTCACGCCAAAGAACTCCCCGCTCAAGCTCGCCGTCTCTGCAAGATTAACGATGGCAGTTTGCACGCACAGCTACTAGAAGATTTACATCTGTCAGACAGGTTGCTGACGTCATCAAGCTTAGTTTGAGTCTGCGCGTCAGAAACGGAAGTGCTAAAAATCGCTAAAAATGGGTTTCACCTGTCTCAATTGAGTTCCAATGGGGTCGCTGTGTCCATTTCTTTTACTGTCTATGGCTGCATCCGAAAACCTAGGTAGCTGTCTTGCTGCCTTGCTATCTTATAAGAGAATGACTTGTACGGCAGCATTTGTGCATGAAGGTACCTCACGAAATTGATTTCGGACAGACTTGAGGCAGCGTAACAGTTTAATGATCTACAGCAATATAGCGCGAGCTTTGGTGAGAACTAAACAAATATTTAATTACTACAGTAGTAATTTCTCGATAGAAATTATATCAAAATTGAAATATGTTGATCAAAATCGTACATTCGTACATTTACACACAAACGCAACTTTAGTACGCCATCTTTATTTTTCTAGCTCAACTGTCACAGAATGGAAAGCACAGGATTGTGGGATATCAAAGGCAGCTAAGGATACATCTATGCCTTCAAAAATCGATCTGAGGAAGGTATCTCATGAGAGAGGAAGTGAAGCTAACATTGGATTCGGACATGCCTTGATGCCTTACTACCTTGAAATTTGTCCTCGGAAGGCAGCATTTTCCAGTTTTCGGACGCAGCCTCTGTGTATAACACCACAGCGCTAAAAACAACTTCCTTTGCAAAAGTTCCTTTCAATTTAAAAGTCTGTTGTGCTTCACTGACTCATTCCTCCTGTAAAGTGTTGCTGCCATCTAATGGCGTATTAATGTAACTTTCACTCAATCCATATTACTTACTAATGGACATATTTATATAAAATAATATTTATTGAACAACAAATAAGCACAATTGTACAGTTCAGTCAAACAAAGCACTAGTTATTTACAAAAAACAAAAACAAAACAAAAAACATTTACGCTTGTATGTGGGTTTTACAAATATTTAACGAATGAAAAGGATTTTAAAGAGCTTGTGACAAAACCTCTTAACTCCATTGGATCCTCAAACTGTCAATCAAACTTCATTACATTAATCCGCCTCCCCTCGTGAATTAAGTGTGCACGCAGTTTGGACATCTCCTCTATGCAATGCCAAGGTAAATAAAGATCTGATGTTTGAAAAAAAAATTGTAAAGCGTTTTCTTTACTCAAAAAACCCTATGTTTATAAAGTTTAATGTTTTACGTATTTGAAGAGCAGAGAAGAGTCTTCGTCTGATATGTCCCGTCTAGTTGAAGCCAATATGCTAGCCTATATATAATGATGTAACATAACGTCGTTTATTATCAAATTTAACATAGCACAATTCGACTTGCTCTGGAACAAATAATAGATTAATAAAGACCAAAGATTGCCTGTTCTATGTACTCAAATTGAATAATGTCTCATGTTTAACCACTATAAGAGCCAGCGGCAAATCCACAAAGCACTGGCCGAGATTAAGCTGTTCTCAGCAGTTACAGAAGCACTGAACGGCCGCTGACGCCCTGGAGCTCACATCTCCGAAAACGTCAAAACAAGTTGTAAAATAGGCGCTGTTATTAAATATGAGTCACATATTTCAGGTCTAAACAACTACATTCTCGCCTAAAAACTATTAAAACTACAGTTTGTGGTACAACAAGTAGTATTTGTAAAAATTGCGGTTGATTTGGTCGGCCGCCATGACGGTCACTTCAAGCGAAGTGATACAAACGGTGAAAAGATAGGAGGAGTGCTGTTATCGCTGAAATATCGTATGGCTATCAGCCAATCAGATTCGAGAACCAGACAGAACTGTTGTATAAATATATATAAGACCCATATATGTGTTCCCAGTTCAAACCCATGCCAACTTGGCCCATAAATATATCATGCAAGACCCATATATGTTTTCCCAGTTCAAACCCATGCCCACTTGACCCATAAAAATTCTATGCAGGACCCATATGTGCATTCCCAGTTCAAACCCATGCCCACTTGACCCATAAATATGCCATTCAAGACCCATATATGTGTTCCCAGTAGGGCTGCACGATTAATCGCATGAGATTGTCATGCGTGTCTCGTCAGTAAAGCCGGTTCTGTGATTAGTGGTAAATGTTCATCACCCGCTTTCAAATGGAGCGGCACTTAATATACAGAGCCGTAGTTCGCGGCAAGCTACGCAATATCGCGTTCAAATCGAAGGCGATTCATATCGATATTGAACGCGATATTGCGTAGCTTGTCCGCGAACTACGGCTCTGTATATTAAGTGCCGCTCCATTTGAAAGCAGGTGATGGACATTTACCGCTAATCACAGAACCGGCTTACTGACGAGACACCATGACAATCTCATGCGATTAATCGTGCAGCCCTAGTTCCCAGATCAAACCCATGCCCACTTGGCCCATAAATATGTTATGCAAGACCCATATATGTGTTCCCAGTTCAAACCCATGCCCACTTGGCCCATAAAATTTCTATGCAGGACCCATATGTGCATTCCCAGTTCAAACCCATGTCCACTTGGCCCTAAATAGCCATTCAAGACCGTTTCCAGTTCAAACCCATGCCCACTTGGCCCATAAAAATTATGCAGGACCCATATGTGCTTCCCGTTTCAAACCCAGCCCACTTGGCCCATAAATGCCATTCAAGACCCATATATTGTCCCAGATCAAACCCATGCCCACTGGCCCATAAATATGTCATGCAAGACCCATATATGTTTCCCAGTTCAAACCCATGCCCACTTGGCCCATAAAATTCAATGCGGACCCATATGTGTTCCAGTTCAACCATGCCCACTTGGCCCATAAATCCATTCAAGACCATATGTGTTCCCAGTCAAACCATGCCCACTTGGCCCATAAATATATAATCAACCCATGCCCCCATAAATGTCATGCCGACCATATGTGTTCCCAGTTCAAACCCATGCCCACTTGGCCCATAAAAATCTATGCAGACCCATATGTGCATTCCCATTCAACCCATGCCCACTGCCATAAAATGGACCCATATGGTTCCCAGATAAAACCCCCCACTGGCCCATAAATCAAGTTCCCAGTTCTGGGCCCATAAATATGCATTCTATATCCAGTCAAACCCATGCCCACTTGGCCCAAGACCGTGTTCCCAGTTCAAACCCATGCCCACTTGGCCCTAAAAATTTATGCAGGACCCATATGTTCCCAGTTCAAACCCATGTCCCATAAAAATAGGACCCATGTGCATTCCCAAAACCATGCCCAAATATGCCATGCAAGACCATATATGTGTTCCCAGTTCAAACCCATGCCACTTGGCCCATTGCCCATGTGGGCCCATATATGTCATGCAACCCCAGTTCAAACCCAGGGCCCTATGCAGGACCCATAGTGCATTCCCAGTTCAAACCCCATTGTAACAGGACCCATATGTGGCCACTGGCCCATAAATATGCTATAGGGGCCCTCCCACAGCTTGGCCCATGCCCCGGTGGGGTCAGTTGTGGCTCTATGGGGGGGCCCATCAGGGACTTTGCCCGTGGAATCAGGGACCCACCAGCCAAAGCCCATGCCCACACAGTACCCATGGAACCCGTAGTTAACCCATCTGGGCCCCACGTGTCATTGCTGGCTGGGTAGGGGTCAGCCAGCTGTTTTTTTCATTGTTTTTGTTTTCCGTTTATATATATATTGCAAAAAAACAAAACAAACAAACAAAAAACCATACATTGTCATACATTTCTTTCTTTTTTTTGGCCTTACAGTGTTACCTAAATATGAGTCCCAGAAATTCAGTCTTACTAACGTTTTAATATGGTCTGTTGAATACCAGTTATGTTCTTATAAGGCAGTTCTAGAATTTATTGGAACCACAAATAGAAATGGCCGACCTGCAATACTTTTTAATCTTGTGTTATATTACCTTATGTCAGTACCTCTTGGTACATCTCATTTCCTGTAACTACATTTTCAAGCATAAAACGGTCCCTGACTGAATGAGAAAAGTGTTCAGTCTCACAGTGCATGTTTATGTTAAATAAATTCTAAAGTAGGCTATCCTTAAAGCTGTCTGTTATTTGATAATGTGTGCATTATACATTTAAAGATCTATAAGTAAAGACTTTAGAACAAAAGTGACTGAAAATCTACAGTATCATGTCCAAGTGTTGTAAAATATGGCTACATATCCTTAAAATTTAAATCACAGGCTCCTACTCAAAAAACTTAAAATTCTATAAAAATGACTCAATTTGTTAACTTACAAGATTACACTACATGTCCAAAGATATTGTATTAAGGCAAATTACAACACGCGTAGTATCTCTTGCCTAAGCCTGATGTACAGGGCTCTGCCACTCTCTGCATCTTGTGGAACACTGAGATGAAGTTCATCCATTATCAGACAACAAAGTTCAAAAACTGTGTCATCACATGGGTATGTCAGTGTTACACACTCCTCTTGGCAGTTTTGAACATCAGCAGGGTCACACCAAAAGATATGATCTTCTGACCCATAAAGATGAGGAGCCATATACATTACGGCCGGTCATCCATGTGGTGCAGTAATATTAAGCTGTGTTCGTATGCAGTGTGCATTCCACATCTGAGCAAAATCGTCGAGCTCCCCCTAAAAAAAAAAAAAAGAATAGTCGAGACAAATCTTGTTAAAAAAAATCTACTTGTTATAGACTACACGAATGCAAACATAACAGCACACGTACGTCTGCAAGATGTCTGTTAAAAATCACTTCATCTGGAAAGCATCTACTGTTTACAAACATCTGATAGACATCTTTAAGATGTCAGTTTTACATACATTCTAAATCATAATCATCTTAAATACATCTTCCAGACGTAAACACACACATCAAATAGACGTCTCCAAGATGTACGTGTGCTATCAGGGATTAGTACCACTAATTAGTGGACATGGATAAAACATGTAGACATAACACAGAATAAGCCTTAAAATGCAAGGCTATAACCTAAGAGGGAGTAAAATCTTTGCGTGGAAGGGGGAGCGCCTGCCACGGGACCCTTAACAGATCTATGTGCCTGCTACAGGACCCGCCGCGAGCATATGCACCTGCCTCGTGATCTTACACAATATGTAAGGTGTTTTTAAACAAAATGCAGCGTGTACCCCCTGTATCCAGCGGGAGTCAGAACAGTACGCTCAATATCATTAACCAAACGCTTTTCACCTGCCGTACAGCTACCAGACACTCTGATTGATCTACGCGAGCAAACAGATAGATAAATAAAAGCAGGATTGCACCATTTGTCATCTTATCTTATATTTTTATTCACTTGTTTTGTCCATAATGGATTGCGTCTCGTGGCTCCTTCTAAGTGTGCAATTCTGCTCTTATTCATGTATTTGTTTGCTCGCGTGTTGTTGTTGTTGTTATACCAATACTATATCATTATTGTACTAGTCACTATTTAATTTACTATTTTTATTATTGTCTATATTATTCTGCTATTGATATTACATTGTATTTGCTATTATTATTATACAATACTATTATTATTATTATTATACCACTTGAGATTATCAATCTATTATAGTTATGCTGTTATATTGTCTATATTCTGTGTTTGATATTACATATTCTATTGCTATTATTATAGTATTATTATACTATATGCTATTATCAATATATTATATATTATATTAGGCCTGTTGTACTTATACGATTATATAAATGCTATTCATTACTATTTTATTTGCTGTATACTGTTTGTTTATTGACAATATTATATACTTTATTATTCACTATATTATACTACATAAACTATTTCTTATAGTATATAACAAACTATTTACTATTCTTACTTTTATATTTACTATATGTATTGCACTGTAGTTGTACCATATCATATGTAAAGGATATCAGTTATTTGTTGTTGTATGTTTTTGGAGTACCTATCTGTAAATATCAGTATAATTTTAGTGCTATAAAAATACAGAAAGCAGTCTGTGTGATTTGTATTTGATGATTTGTTTCATTTTGTCAATGCTGGTCAATTCTAAGCTCAAGAAAAGCTAAAATTGCGTTAAAGACAGAAAATCCCTTTTCCACAATAAGAAACTTTATTTCATTTAATGTGAAAATTAATATCTCAGTATGGGCGTTTTCATAATTCTTATGCAAGAATAAAGCGGCCAAACACATGACAAACCTGAACTTTGACTATTTCTTATTAAAATAAATATTTTATATGTCTAACTATAGAGATTTTAAGTAACTAGAACATTTTGTACACCACATACATTATAAACCACTGAAATTGGTTGATAAATGTAAACATTATTTTTGTTTTTGTCCAGAAAAACCGCAGCTCGTCTGTTTACTTGCATTTGTTCACAGCGCAGTCTTGCCCGCACAATATGGCGGACTCGTTGATGTATCGCAGCAACAGTCCAAAGTGGCCAATAGGGCGTCTAGTGTTTATTATAATGTCTATGAACACAACTAGGAGCTGACAGACAAAATAAGTAAACTTGTGTGCAGGGGCGGAGCTACGGGTAGGCCTGGCTAGCTCAAAGTTGGGGCACGTTCAAGTTCAATTAGTTCAATTCCGTTTCCATTTAAAAACATTTGGCAACATTTGTCAGGGCTGAATGCATTGAAACGAACTGGCGCTGGTAGATCACATGACAGTAACAACGTGGTACTACCCATGCATATTCATACTTTTTAACAGTTGTAAAGTGAGTTCAAAGTAAGTTCAATTTCTCCTCCTGTGGCGGTTAGGTTTAGGTATGTGTCATATATATCCTAGATACAAGAATTAACTCATCTACCCAAAGGGTTAGGGTTAGGGTTATATAGATAAATGCGAAGAGTGCACCGGTTCCTGAAGTGCACCCCCCTATTATCTCCGCCCCCTTTGGTGCTAGGGGGCAGAAACTTTGAATATATACTAATTAAGGGACGGGGAGTCAAGTGCACATGGTTTGGGAGCTCTAGAGCCACCAGGCGCCAAGATATGGTATTGCACCCACTATATTTCTCTATGTATATGCACCTAATATTCAGGGTTGAGTTTACATGTTATCAGGGGTGCAACGAGGGTTGCGTTTCTGTATACAGCTGATCAGGGTTAAGTTTCTGTATTCAGTTGATCAGGGTTGAGTTTCTGTATACAGCTGTTTTATTTTTTTCGGGTGGAGGGAGATGGGGACCTGGGTGGGTGGGAATTGTTACTTGTATGGGTGGGACTTATATGGGTGTAACTTTTTACTTATATGGGTGGGACTTGAAACAGTAATCTTTTTTTCTCTGTTAATTCCTTCCAGGAAAGGACATATTGCTGAAACGGGCACAGTGAGACCTTCAGCGAGCCTACATACATGGGTGGGAAACCTTGCCTTTAAGAGATGATGTCATTTCCTTTTATGTTACATTTTGTGTCATAACTGTGTCAGAAAAGGATGATTGATGTAAAGTAGGCATGTATAGAAAGGTCTGGCTGATACGCACTATCTTTTCAAGCACAAATCTCAAATCACCCCCCCCCCCCCCATATATGATAGACTATCAGTCGAATATAGGCAATCTGATTCGAATCAGATTCGACTATGTAACTCCATAGTTGAGGACACCCCTAAATTTAACATTGCTTTTTAGTAGTTACCATGCATTTTTGTGACAACAGTAAAATTGTTATTAAATTGTCATATTTGATATGGTCAGAATCTCTCATGAAGGTCATTTGTGGGGAATTGATCATATTTCACATGCAGCTGATGATTCATTCAGCATTCAGACATTTCAAATATTCATCATCAATTAAAAACTGATCAAGTTTGTCAAATTTGTCATTGTGTTTTATTATTTGTGCACAAAAAAAAATCACATGAATTATGACAATTACATGTTTTTAATGAATCATGTTTGTGAAAGGAATGTTTCAGCTGATACTTGATAAAATTTATCAAGTAATAATATAGATTGATGTGACACTAAAATAAAAACTGATTTCCGTTAGCACAAGTAGAGGCTGAGAAAAGCAGAGATCCACACCGTCATCTTGACACACACATACACACTCACACACTGATCTGACTGTCTATATGTACACAGGTTTGTTTTGCTGTCTTAGTGAGGACATTCCATAGGTGTAATGGTTTTTATACTGTACAAACTGTACATTCTATCCCCCTACACTACCCCTAAACCTACCCATCACAGAAAACATTATGAATTTTTACATTTTTAATAAAACAATGTTTAGTATGTTTTTGAAACTATTTTAAATATGAAGATATACAAGTGTAATACCCATGTCATTATACAAATTTGTGTCCTCATAAATCATGAAAACAAGCGCACACACACACTGATCTGTCTATATGAGGATTTATCACACACACACACACATACACACACACACTGATCTTACTGTCTATATGACGGTTTATCACATTTATTCTGACATGATATTTTAGTGACAGAAGTTCAGCTGCAGTATTAATGTAATGAGTGAAAATAATATCTATTACATCTCACTGTTACTAATTAATCATGAGCTCAAAGCATTATGGGTAGAATCTCTCTACGGTCTGTTAAGATTCATCAACACAGTTTCACTGATGATCCATTATAAACCCTAAACCCAGGATAGAGCGGTTGAGTGAATGTGGTCTGGACTGTGTGGATGAGGATCATTGTGTCTCCAGAGACGCTGTAGAAGGACAGAGTTCCTGCACTGTGATCCACATACACTCCTGTTCTATAGTGATTCACCTCATTATCATCATCATTATCATTCACTTCTGTTCTACTGATGATGGGCTTTACAGGGAGATCAGTCTCTATGTTATTTTGTATGAATGAGTAACTGTAGGGAGAGCAGTTCAAACTCCAGGACTGATCATTACGTCCAAACTCACACTCATCACCCCGTCCCTTCCTGCTGATGCTTTTATATGACACTGATATAAACACACATTCTCCACTCCACTCAGTCTCCCAGTAAGAGCGTCGATCACACACACTTTCACTACACAACACCTGATGATAATAACCAAATCTCTCTGGATGGTCAGGATACGACTGGGCTATGACAGTGAATGTAATCGCTCTGTTCCCCTCAGACAGATGGAGAGGCGTTTATGTGCTGTGTTTGGATCCAGGGTGAACTGATGGGAATCTGATGGAGATAAAGCATACCAGAATCAGGAATTAGGAATCTGTCCAATCTTTTTATCTAAACTGTAATTTTTTGGTAAATTATATGTACTAAATTAAAATTATTTAAAACCACACAATTATTGAACATCTTGTCCTTATTGTGTAAAATCCACTTAAATATGTAAAATTGAAGTTTACTTAATCCATTTGTATTGAATTAACTGAAACTGGCAGTGGATTCTTATTTCTTAGCATGCTTTGCAGTCATCTGGACCAGGAGAGTAAATGTTTTTTTGTTTTTTGTGAAGTTACAGATTATAATGTATGCAATGTATAATGTATGCAACATACATTAATGTATAATGTATGCACCCACCTGCCCCTTAATAAAATGGGACCTGAGGATGACCCGGAGGCCTTCCTCGACCTATTTCAAAAGACGGCCGAGGTATCTGGCTGGCCGAGGGACCAGTGGCCGATGCGCCTGGTCCCATTGCTCTCTGGGGAGTCCCAGGTAGCGGCACAGCAGCTTCCGGTGCAGAATCTCCTGGTCTTCGATGACCTGAAAAGGGCCATCCTCCAGCGGGTTGGCCGGAGCCCTGAACAACACCGCCAGTGGTTCCGCTCTCTGGAACTGGGCGAGTCCGGCCGACCCTTCGTGATGGCCTAACAGCTCCGGGACTCCTGCCACAAATGGCTGCTGGCTGAGGGAAGCAACGTGGAGAAGATCATCGATCGAGTGGTACTGGAGCAATTCATCACTCGGCTTCCGAGGAAAACAGCCGAGTGGGTCCAGTGCCACCGACCCCACGTCGCTGGACTCGTCCATCCACCTCGCGGAGGACCATATGGTGGCGTGCCCAGGGGTCAGCGCACCCCTCCCATCTGCTTCTCTCTCTACCTCTTCTACTTCTGTCTCTCTCTCTCGCCCTGTCCCTCTACCCAGATCCCGTCCGCCTGGCCATCCCAGAGTCATTTCGGGAGTCCGAGAGCCCTGCCCAGGAGGACAGGACTGACTTCCGCCGGACCGGACCCCACTCCTGTTTCTCCGCTTTCTCCAAGGCAATCGTTTACCCCACTCCCTGCCACTGGAGCGGCGGGGAGGTCTGGGCCGGCCTGTTGGCGGTGCGGGGACCCCAGAGCATTTCGTGGACAGGTGCCCAGTAATGGAGGTTGGGGCAATGGTCCGGGTCCCGGACGCCCCGCAGGCTGCCCCTGTGCAAGCTGGCTGGTACCAAATACCTGTGAGTATCAAGGGGGGTACCTATCAGGCTTTGGTGGATTCAGGCTGTAACCAAACCTCGATCCATCAAAGCCTGATTTTATCCGGGGCATTGGATACAAGCCATGTGGTTAAGGTGCGGTGTGTGCACAGGGATGTGGTGGCATATCCTGTAGTGCCGGTCATTATCCAATTCCGGGGCCAAAAGCATAGTGTTGAGGTGGCAGTTAATCCGCACCTCCGGCATCCGTTAATTTTGGGGACAAATTGGCTAGCGTTTTCTGAATTATTGGGTTATTTATGCACGGATGCCTCTTGGGGAAAAAATGCGATGGATGGGGGCGCGCAGGTGCAGGCGGGCGAGACTGATCGGGGACCACTGAGTGCTGTTTTCAGGGGAACAGAGTGAAATCGAGAGAATAATTCTCTCGGAGCGCGATGACTTTCCCCTGGAGCAGTCTCAGGATGAGACGCTGAAACATGCATTTGTGCAGGTCCAAATCATTGACGGTCAGCCTCTCCAGCCTGGACGTGCGCTTACCTATCCATATTTTGCAATTATAAAAAATCGGTTGTATTGGGTAACCCAAGACACCCAGACAAAAAACCCAGTTGTTAGTTCCAAGGAGCCGCAGGGAAATGCTTTTCCAAGCGGCTCATTCTAATCCAATGGCTGGACACTTAGGACAGGCAACAACACTAAATCGCCTCATGACCCGATTCTTTTGGCCGGGCATTCACAAGAATGTGCGCAGGTGGTTATTATCAAGACCCCAAAAGCGCCTTTGCGCCCCCTTCCATTAATGCAGGTCCCTTCGAGAGAATTGGTATGGACCGCATCGGGCCATTAAAGCGATCAGCTAGGGGACATCGCTTTGCATTAGTCATTGTGGATTATGCAACACGATATCCAGAAGCAGTGGCCCTCCGCAGCATTTCCGCTAAGAGTGTTGCGGACGCACTGTTTAGTCTAATCTCCCGGGTGGGGATTCCAAAAGAAATTCTCACAATCAAGGCACAGCATTTATGTCACGTACGTTACGCAAACTTTACGAATTATTGGGCATTAAAACGATCCGTACCAGCGTCTTTCACCCACAAACAGATGGGCTGGTCGAACGTTTTAATAGCACGCTTAAAACCATGATTCGTAAATTCGTTCAGGAAGACGCCAAAAATTGGGATAAATGGTTAGAACCCCTGTTGTTCGCTGTGCGAGAAGTCCCGCAAGCCTCCACGGGGTTTTCCCCCCTTCGAGCTTCTCTACGGACGCCAGCCCTGCGGGGTACTGGATGTCCTAAGAGAAACTTGGGAGGACGGACCATCTCAAAGTAAAAACGAAATTCAGTATGTAATGGACTTGAGAACAAAACTCCACACTTTGGGGCGGCTGTCAACGGAGAATTTGTTACAAGCCCAGGACAGACAGAGCCGGCTGTATAACAGGGGGACTAACTTGTGTAAATTTGCACCGGGAGAGAAAGTGCTTGTATTGCTCCCAACATCAAGCTCTAAATTATTAGCAAAGTGGCAAGGACCATTTGAGGTCACATGGCAAATTGGAGATCTCGATTATGAGGTAATACGGTCTGATAGGAGAGGGGCACATCAGATATATCACCTCAATCTCCTCAAAAAATGGAATGAGGCAGAGGCAGTGATGCTGGCGACGGTGATTGGTGGAGAGGATGATCTCGGGCCAGAGGCGAATACCAAGACACAATCTCTCGTGCTGGCCCCAGGAGGAGATCATCTCTCGCCCTCCCAGCTCACTGACCTAACTAAATTACAAGCAGAGTTTGCGGACGTGTTCTCGCCCCTACCTGGCCGTACTAATCTGATTCAGCACCATATCGAGACAGAGCCGGGTGTTTTAGTTCTCAGCCGGCCGTATCGCTTGCCTGAACACAAGAAAAAAAGTGGTTCAGGCAGAATTAGGGGCAATGCTTGACATGGGGGTAATAGAAGAGTCCAACAGTAACTGGGCGAGCCCGATAATGGACGGCTCGGTTCGGTTCTGTGTGGATTATCGCAAGGTGAATGCTGTGTCGAAATTCGACGCGTATCCAATGCCACGGGTGGACGAACTGCTTGATCGGCTCGGTACAGCTCGCTTTTATTCGACACTGGACTTAACAAAGGGATATTGGCAGATCCCCTTGTCTCCATTATCTAAAGAAAAAACAGCTTTCACCACGCCATTTGGATTACACCAATTTGTCACCCTTCCGTTCGGGCTGTTCGGGGCTCCGGCTACCTTTCAGCGTCTCATGGATAGGATTTTACGGCCCCATGCTGCGTATGCTGCTGCCTATCTGGATGACATAATTATATTTAGTAATGACTGGCAGCGGCATATGCACCATTTGAGGGCCGTCTTGAGATCGCTAAGAGGGGTTGGGCTCACGGCCAACCCGAAGAAGTGTGCAATTGGGCGTGTGGAAGTAAGATATCTGGGCTTCCACTTGGGACATGGGCAGGTGCGTCCCCAAATTGACAAGACGGCAGCAGTTGCGACCTGTCAACGTCCCAAGACCAAAAAGGAGGTGAGACAGTTCCTAGGGCTGGCGGGATATTATAGAAAGTTTGTACCTAATTATTCGGACCTCACCAGCCCTTTGACTGATCTCACTAAAAAGGAGGCGCCAGATATGCTCCAGTGGATGGAGCCGTACCAGCAGGCCTTTATCCAAGTGAAGGCTGCTTTATGTGGCGGGCCGTTGTTACACTCTCCTGATTTTTCTCTCCCATTTGTGTTGCAGACAGACGCATCGGACAGGGGGCTGGGTGCCGTCCTGTCCCAGGAGATAGGGGAGGAGGAATAGCCGGTGCTGTACATTAGTCAGAAGCTCTCAAAGAGAGAGACTAAGTACATCACCATAGAAAAGGAGTGTCTTGCCATCAGGTGGGCCGTCCTCACCCTCCGCTATTATCTCCTGGGACAGGAATTCACCCTCTGTTTGGACCATGCCCCCCTGCAGTGGCTCCACCACATGAAGGATACCAACACGCGGATCACTCATTGGTATCTAGCTTCAGGCCGGATGGCTCCCTGGCCTGAGTCAGGCGGTGGGGGTATGTGGCGAGGGGGGCATGGTTCAGCGAAGTCTGCAGCGGGAGAGAGAGGAGAGGGGAGACAAGCGGTGAGTGAGTGGGTTAAACGCAAATGATGAACACCTGTCTCTTGTTTCAGTAATTGGTGTGGAGAGAGTATAACGCCAGGAGAAACAGGAGTGCGGGAGAGAGAGAAGGACTACTGACTGCTGCCCCGTGGATTCTCACACACCTGCTGGAGTGAACTTGTGTTTTGTATTTTGACTGTTTTGTGCCTGTCTGCACACCTTTTTGTTTTTGTGAAGTCTAATAAAAGCAGTCAGTAGTCAAGCCGACCCTGTCCTCTTCCTTCCTGACATCGAACTTTGTACAATATTATATATATATATTTATATATAAATGTATGTGTGTGTGTGTGTGTAGACGTACATTTCTGCGGTCCAGCTGTAATCCTGAACTCTCCTCCATGAATCACACTATAAAAAAAAAACAGTGTCAGTAAACAAACACACACATTCACTCACACACACACTCACTCAACTACACACTAAAACACATACATACACACACGCACATCACACACACACACACATCTAAACACTCATACAGACCTTCACTCACTACACACTAAGACACTCGTACACACTTGCACACAGCAGTGCAAGGCGATTAACCCTCTGGACTCTGAGGATTTTTGTGGCCCTGGAGAAGTTTGACATGCCCTGACATTTGTGCTTTTTCAGTTGTTCATAAACATATTAATGGCAAAAGTGTCATTACACTGTATTCAGCACAAACTGGGCTACAATAATATGTGAGGAACATGTATGTACATGTTTGTATTTTTTAAGGAATAAATTATAAAATTATATTAAATCTGTGTTCATATTCATATGTGGGACTGTACTTTCAGGGGCACAGAAATAAAAATCTCATATGTGGAACAGTACAGCTCAAAAGGTAGATATGGGCACAGAAATGACCAAATTTCCTCCCGTTTGTTGTGCCCCACTTGTCATGTCTCTATTCCCCACCAGTTGGGTGCAGCCCACACTTTGAGAAATGCTGATTTATAGGCTCTATGATATGACAATTAAAATACACAAAATGTCATAGAGATAATATATATTTAGATCAGGAACATTCAGTCCTGCTCCTGGAGGGCTACCTTCCTGCAGATTTCAGTTCAAACCCTGCTCTAGCACACCTGTCTGTAATTATCAAGGAGCCCTGAACAGAGATTGTATATAATGGGGAGATAAGAGGGTCTGGATCTCTTACCATTGGAGAAAGCATAACGGCTAACTTAATCACGTGTGGCACCTCTCAGCCTATCATGTAATATCAGTGACATCAGTCGCAACATTCCTAGTCTGCCTTCTACAGGGTTGCCAACTCTCACGCATCTGGCGTGACACTCACGCTTTCAGCATCAATCTCACGCTCTCACGCACACGCAAGAAATGTCACGCCAAAATCCATTTTTCTCCCCTCTCAATCCGTTACTTTCTGTTGATGACTAGACCACAGCGTATTAATGACAGGAGAGGAGTTTAAGGCCCACAGCTGTTACATCTCCCTACAACGTTCTCACTGCAGTATTCTCTGATCGTTGATTGGCTGAAAACCTTGCACCTGATACGTCAGTTGCGTGTGAGAAGTTCAGAGAGAGTTCGGAGCATAGGTTCGGAGTCGGAGTCGGCACGTGTGAAAGTTTGGAAGACAATCAAGGTAAGCAAATAATAAAATGGTGAGCCTTGTCACTACAGACGTAGCCTCGCCTAATCAGTCTGTGTGCCGAGACAGACTTCAGTGAAGTTACAGACTTCAACTCTAGTTGCAAATGTTGTCTGACGTGCGTTATGATGTGGGCTAGCTAAATTGCTCAATAAAAATAGTCTCATGTAGGGTCCGAAATTAACATCCGCCAAGCGCCAAATGCGGGTAGATTTTCCGTTTGGCGAGCAAATCTCAAAAGGCTATCTGCCACACTGGCGGGTTAATGTTCATACCAAAATATTAAATTTTCAGCGCGCACAAGCAGAGAGAGAGAGAGAGAGAGAGAGCCCCGGCCACGCGCGCGCACTCAATATACAGAGCGGCCAAAGCGTCAAGCTTCCCCATACTTTTTGACAAGCGTCTTTGACAAAGCGGCCAGAGCTTCTTTGCAGCTCAAGTCGGCGGCGGTGTGTACGTACAGTTAACGCTCTATTTGTTGAGGGCGCTGAGGAAAAAGGATATGTGAAGCTCCTGCCACTGGAAGAAGCGGTCGCCGCCCATTTGTGGCCACGCACCCATCAAAGCCGCGCAGAACGTCTTCAGCACTCCCGGATCGTGCACACTCCGCCGCTGGCCAGGCGGCTTCTGCTTTACACACCATGGCCGTTATTTTCTCGAGAAAAGGAGTTTTCTCATAGCGTTTGCAATGCAATACTCGTTCCCTTATCTCTCAGGGAACCGAGGTTACGTAAGTAACCGAGTACATTATATACGTTTTGTTATATAACAACCGATATGACAACTTTAGCACATTTATCAGCTATACATTCATTCAGTGTTTTCCATTAATGACCCTCTGCTGCCGCCACCGTTTCATAATGAACTGAAAATTTAAAACATACTACGTTTGCCAACGAACTAAAATTGAAACTGTGATATGGCTTTGTGCCTTTATAAAACAGCAAAAGACAGTGATTAAGTATATATACAGTCTGTCTGTGCTGCGTGTTTTAAAGAGAAGTGAGCACATTTGCGCACGCGATACAAAAGTATTGTAAAAAAAAAAAAAATGTTTGAACCCTTTTTAATGTCCAGGTACAAGTCAATGCTGTTTCTTTGTTCAATTTGCACACTGTACATGGGTTGAAGCTCTTAATTTTGAGTTTCCAGAGTGCACCAGATTGATGCATTTAACCTTAAAATGTACAAAATTTTCTTCCAGGGGGGGAATGCCCCCAGACCACCCTAGTGGAGGTACATCCAACAAAGTTTTACAAATTACAGTGTCAAATAATATACATTTTCTGAACAAGAATAAGACAACAAAAGCTCCTTTCATGTCAGTAAATCTATTAATAGAAAATTGAAATGTCTTTGGACAAATATAGATTTGGGCATTTGGGATGTTTACAATGTCTGGCTCCGCCCCTGTCAGGTAACAAAACTGACAAAAAATAAAACAAATTATTTCACCCCAATGATACTAAGTAAACATGGACTGACATTGATTTTTAAAATTAGGGTTACCAAACATTTTCTCCGCGCACACGTGCAAACTGAAATTTTTACAAAGTCTCACTCCAGCCAAAGTCCCAAAGTTGGCAACCCTGCTTCTATTGAAAAAATACATTTTTATCAAGCTAAAATATAAATATAGTTCCCAACGAAAGTATTGTTTAGTGTAAAACATTCTGAAGATTGGCAAACAGGCTGTCCATTAATTAAATGATTAGCTATTTCCCCACAAAAGCTGTTTAATCAGCATAGTGAAGCCTCTCATCCACTGACTTCTATTCAAAAAACAGCCTCTGGTCTTGTTCCCTGCGTATCGCGGGGGGCGGAGCGTTAGCTTTAGCCATTACACTTTTTTGGCTAAACCTTGCAGGCTTGCCTTTCAGTGGCATTGCCCTGAACACCATGATTAGCTGGTTCAGGTGGGTTTGATTTGGGTTGGAGCTAAAATCTGCAGGACAGTAGCCCTCCAGCTCTCTTTGGCCTGTTTTGGACACATTATTAAGTGTTTACTGTGAAATAGCCTATATAGTGCCACATCAATGGAGATTTTGTTCCCAATGAATGATGAAAATTCAGCTTTGCATCACAGAAATAAATTATATTTTAAAGTATATTAAAAATATATATATATATATATTTTAAATTGTAATAATACTTCACAATATTGCTGTTTTTTCTGTATTTTCTGCATGAGACTTCTTCAAAAACATTAAAAATAGTAATGTGTCCAATCTTTTGACCGGTACTGTATAATTTAAAATATAATAGGCCGATAGAAAATTTCCATGTGCATGCATGAGATCACAAAAATCATGTTTTCTGTTAAGAGTGGACATTATATTAATGTTAATACAATAATTGATATGATCCTGTTTCAGCGTGCTCACAGAGGATTTTGTTTCTTTTATCTCACAGATTTGAGAATCATAGTGACCAGATATTGGTCCACATTGGACCTGTAAGAATATAATGGTAAGATCACTGACGAAGCAGGAGAGGTTTTTTTTTCCTCCAGTGCATAGAAACACCGAACACCTTGGAATGGCAGGTAAATTATGTTTACTTATATCTTTGAACAGGATTAATTTGTGACAAAACTGAAGAAATGGCACTTTGCTACAATGTAAAGTAGTGAGTGTACAGCTTGTATAACAGTGTAAATTTGCTGTCCCCTCAAAATAACTCAACACACAGACATTAATGTCTAGACTGATGGCCACAAAGTGAAAATGTCCAAATTGGGTCCAAAGTGTCAATATTTTGTGTGGCCACCATTATTTTCCAGCACTGCCTTAACCGTCTTGGGCATGAAGTTTCATAGGTTGCCAGTGGCGTCCTCTTCCACTCCTCCATGATGATATCACGGAGCTGGTGGATGTTAGAGACCTTGCGCTCCTCCACTTTCCGTTTGAGGATGCCCTCATGCAGCCCCAGACCATGACACTCCCACCACCATGCTTGACTGTAGGCAAGACACACTTGTACTCCTCACCTGGTTGCCGCCACACATGCTTGACACCATCTGAACCAAATAAGTTTATCTTGGTCTCATCAGACCACAGGACATGGTTCCAGTAATCCATGTCCTTAGTCTGCTTGTCTTCAGCAAACTGTTTGCAGGCTTTCTTGTGCATCAACTTTAGAGGCTTCCTTCTGGGACGACAGCCATGCAGACCGATTTGAATCAGTGTGCTGCATATGGTCTGAGCACTGACAGGCTGACCCCCCTATCCCTTCAACCTCTGCAGCAATGCTGGCAGCACTCATACATCTATTTTCCAAACACAACCTCTGGATATGAAGCTGAGCACGTCCACTCAACCTTTGTTGACCATGGCGAGGCCTATTCTGAGTGGAACCTGTCCTGTTAAACAGCTGTATGGTCTTAGCCACCGTGCCAAAAGGAGAGATGAGCAAATGCTATGCATTTTGCCTCCTTCTCCTGCACCATCATTACCAAGCAATGGGGTAAACAGCTGCTGCTTTAATGATTCAAACACATCGTGGCTCAGACCCAAATAATTAGGGTTGGGTACTGAACTTTTAAGGGCACCGACCGAATTACATTGGTACTACCATTTCACATTAAATTTATCGGTACCAAATTTCGGTACCTGAGAAGGCATCTGGGCACAATAGTAAGGTATGTTAGAGAGAGAGACCATGCGACATCACCCAAGCAAATTGATCAAACACAACACACAGGGCAATGGCTAAATATTCTGAAGTGTGGTTACATTTCACAAAACCAGTTGTAGACTGAAACAATGCTATTTGCCATATGTCCATAGAAACTTGAAACGTGCTTACTCCAGTCCATATATGATCTATTATCTGCATTGTGAGCGTTGTTAATCTCATCACAGCATTCTACGCAGAAACCACTCTCATGTGTACTCCGCATGTTGTTACATATTAATATAGTCAGTCATATTTTCCATGTGTTGTTAGGCAAACTCCGGCTCTGACAGCATGACGGGGAAACTGAACACTTTTGTGCAACTGTGCTGAGGAAACATACACTTGTGCTGTCACCCACTTGCGCCTGACATTTGTCCGAACGCAACGCTGAACAGCAGAGGTGAAGAACAGCGCAAGAAAAGTCTTTCGTGACATTTGAATTTTCCACCGTAATGCATTCTCATGCATACGCAAACGTAACACTTTATTTTGTCTAGTGTGTAAAATTTCTAAAATAAATATATGTTGAAATTGAGAGGCTTTTGTTATTACACAGAGAGTAAAGTACTGAAAAAGGTACAACTGGGTACTGGCACTGAATTTCAGATACCGATACTGGTACCGGTACTGGTTAAAATGTGAACGGTACCCAAACCTAAAAATAATATTATCTGAATACAGACTACAGGGGGAGGGGGGAGCAATCAAACTTGCGTTTGGACCAGGCAATCAAACCAAGTGTGAAAGCACCCTAAGTTGTGGAAATGCACTACAACATAGTAGAACTTATTCACTCTAACACTCTTCCTGCTTAACTTACTTGAGTTTTTCCAGTCTGTAGTTTGGATGGTTGAGCATATCAGAGAGCAGCTTCACTCCAGAATCTCCTGGGTGATTGTAGCTCAAATCCAGCTCTTTCAGGTGTGATGGGTTTGAACTCAGGGCTGTCGACACATCACGACAGCCCTCTTCTGTTACCACACAACCAGACAACCTACAAAGACACACAGCAACAGTCCACATCACATTAGTTTTTGGCAGTCAGATGGAACTAACACACAGTCATTTGGGTGGTAGCTGTTATTTTCTGTAATTTCAGTCACAAAAGTAACCACAGAAACATTTATTACTCCAGTAAAGTAGGAAAATACTTATGAACAGTAGCAAAGCATTTCTACATTGTCACTAGACACCAGAGGCCTGTTGCATGAAGCTAGCTGAATATACTCAGTTTCAGAGAAGGTTTGGAGTTGACAAATCTATATAAATCCAACCTGGTTTAGATCAGGTTCAACAGGCTCACAAAGCTCAGTATAAATGTTCTTTGTCAACTCAGGTTTAATCCAGAGTTAATCCAGAGACAAACAGCCAATCACATGGAACTTGGAGAGCGTCTGTTTGATTCACTTCTCACGAGAGAGACACAATTCACTTCTCTTCTGAAGATTATAAGAGATTGTCATGAAAAATATCATGAAATTAAAAGCACACAAAGCAGGAATAAACACTACAGCTTCCAGTGAAAGTTTGAGAAGGCAGCTGAAAGAAAATATCTGGCCATATCAATGCATGTAAACCCCTTTGTTAACAAAGTTGCTTATAGTGAGAAACTGGTTCTTTTAGCTTGTTAAATAACTCTTTTCATACCTCCATTCCCGTTATGCTATGGTTTTGTAAGAAACCCCCTGATCGGCCCAAAAATGGAATCCGACAGCCTGGGCGAAGGTGTAATGTCTTTTCAGCGCCCCTGTGAAGTTCACTTTAATTTTTAGAATTTAGTTTAAATTTTAGTTTAGCTGCCTGCTTAATCTGACAAATGATTATTACTTTTGTAGAGCATTTTCAATTAGAAATTAATCATTGGTTATGTATTAATTTTGATCTTGGATTATTCTGATTACCTTATTTCTTCAATTATTCGTTCACTGCGGTCCCGGTATCACTTAGAAAAGTCACTTCGGCTGACTGAGTGCTACCTTGTGCACAGCCCTACCTTGTGCACAGATGATGTATATTGATATTATTTGTTTCAGTGCACCTAATAAATAGTCTTTTATCAGTTATTAAAGACAGTTTCAAGTAATACTGCAAAAATGTATAAAACAAAACATCCTCTGTAACACCTTTAAGAATAACGCAGAATAAATTAAGAATAACATTTATTTGTCAGGTAAAAATGTATCATGTCAATTACATAGTTAGACAATTAGAAGCCAATTCAAATAATAAACACATAACATTAACTGCTCAAAGATGACTCTAAGATTAAGAAATGCATATACACACAGTGGTGTGTGAGTGTCTTCAGACATTCACCCATCTCTGCATGGGGGTTTTTGGCTACAGAAGATCCCACATTACTGCTCTGTTCTTTCCCTTAAATCCCAGACCAGGACAAAAGAATTATAAATATTTACTACACCGACACCTGATTTCAGGAGAGAGAAGAAGGTTGCATAGATAAGTGAGGAGAGTTTGGGCAAGGCGGTGTAAGATCTTCTCTCCAGATGAGAGGGTGCTTGAGCTCAGCTTTTGCCCTAACAGGAAAATCAAGTCATACAGTTTCATTCACTTCCACTCTCTCATTTCCTATGTATGCATGACTTGTGTGTATGCCTGTTTAGTCTAGCTATGTGTTCATGATTTAGTTAAAACTTTTTGTGCACATTCTTGCACGTTCAATTTAACGATTTGATCACAGCTGCATGCTAAAAAAAAACCAGTATTTTTCTGTGGCCATGGAAAATATCCTTTCGGAAGAGTTGATTGACGATCAATACTGAGTGTTTGCTGACCAAACAGATTGTAATATTAATTCGACTGCAAGTCATATTTCCCCTTGGGGTTAGTTTGCTTACAGATATAAATGCAAATATAGATCCCACTGTTTTGATTAAATAAAATAAAGGGTTTGCTCAGGTTTTATAAATTCTAAAATTATATCCTCTTCCTCAAAAAACAAGAAATATCACCATATATCACATTTCTTATATGTTACGTCCCAGGACGTATTATTTTGATTATGATTTTATTATTATTTGTATCACTGTGGTTTACCAAGGTGTGGGCATGGTTGAATGCCCTGTGTTTTTTGCATGCTCTGTCGGTGCGTTCCAAACGGGATATATCGCCGTCTGAAGGGCACTTCGGAGTGAAAACAATCATGGCCGCCATATTGAAGGGTCGTTCCAAACCGAAGTGCTCAAAACTGGCCACTTCAAAGGGCCCTTCGGAATGAAGGATTTCAAAGGGTACAACTGATGGACACATGATCCTTTGCACAGGGAAGTTGTTTGACACAGAATGGCACAGGAGGCTCGGAGTTCAATTTTACCTATAAATGTATATAGCCTAGTATTTTTCTATACTACTGTAATATTTATACTAGTTAGATTTGGTACATTATTATTATGGTCAAAACAACATTGTACTTAAACAAAAATACTTTACAGCTCCCTTTATCAGTCCATTCAAATGTTTAAAATACATAGATACAATATACATGGTGCGATAAACCTAAAATAAATAAATAAATAAATAAACTAACGTTAAACAAAGGGCGCAGCTTGCACAATCTTCTCCTCTTTGATTGTCTCGTTAAGATGACGCTGAAGTGCGTTCCAAAAGAAGAATTTTGTTGACCCCTACACCCTTCATCCCTTCGAAGCTCTCACTCCAGAGGGTAAACCCTCTGAAGGGATTAGGGCGTAGGGATGAGCCCTTCCGAATGGAACACAGGGTGTGTGTGTGTGTGTGTCTCTCTCTCTCTCTCTCTCTACTCCTCCTTAGGCCAAATCACTACCACTTGTAGCTTGTTTGTGAGAGTGTGCCTGAGACCAGGGCTGCGTTCCAGTTCGTTTTTTAAATGCCCTTCACTCGCTAACTTCCCTCAGTCTCGTTGACTCGGATGTACGTCATTGCTTGCGCTGCACGAGTGCCCACTACTGGTGGAACCCTTGCAATGGGCTGAACTGGAACGTCCTAAGCCCTTGATCACTTGGAATCCGCAATGGAGCTGATTTATTATTTTTTTTATTCTGATTATATTATTTTTTCCCCTTACAAAATTGTTTAGTACAGCATTCTATATGTATATGTGTCTTTTAAATGTTTAAAAAAATAATTAATATATCATAGAGTTGTTTGTGGTGGGGTAAAATAAACGCGATATGTGGTGACGTCACGATCGTGTTGCATTGTGGGTTATGGAGCTGCCTGAATTGTACATGTGAAGTAGACTCGCTCCCTCAGTCAAAATCGAGGGAGCGAGGGTCTGTCCATATAAACTTCCCTCATCCACTTCACGAAGTGGAACGCACTTCAAAATGGCGGCAGGGATTCCCCCGAGGGGAACTGTTTAGGGAAGTTTGCGAGTGCGTGTCTAAAACTGGAGTGGAACGCAGCCCAGGACTGCGTCTGAAACCACATACTCTCAAGTAGGTAGTTATTTTGAATAAGTACGTTCTTTTCCTGAATCCGCCATCACAAGTGCCAAGATTTAAAGAGCCCATGCTAGATTCACGCAATTACCTTCACCAATTACATGACTTACCTGCTGATTTTGATCGCCGCGTTTTCATTTATTATGCCGCTCCATATCTCAGCACAAAGGAGGCGTTGGGCTGTTGCTCGAAAAGCACGCCTTTGGAGACGTTTGGTGATTTTATATTCAGAAAATGTAAGTAAAAAGTAGCTATATATTGCATTCCTGCACCACCTTACACACATGTGCAGAATAATATACTTAATTGTCATAGTTTTTTTTAACTTATAATTAGACATATATGTCACATCATGGCAATTTATTGAATTCACAATATTCAATCATAGGCAATGTTTTTTTTTTTTTTTTTTTTTACAATTTCTTTTTTCAAGAAAAGATTAATAAAGAATACATTTGTTTTACTGACTAAAACAGAATATGAATAAAATGAATAAAATAAAACATTTCAATGAATAAATATATTTATATACAAGTATTAATTGAATATAACATGAATCAAAACTTACACTGTATAAATGTATTGTTCTAACAAACTATGTACACATCAACAGATGGTGACCCCCACATCATCTTACTGCCAGCTCAACCTGTGCCAATCCTGCAGCTGTATTTTGATGAGGCAGTTGACCTTCTTGTCCATCTTGTCCCTCTCTGCTGCAATTAGGCTGAATTCCGACCATGGGAGGGAAAGGGACATTGAGGTGCTGCTGTTCCTCTTGTGGCTTGGTCATGTGGCTTTTTTCAGGGTGGTGTCTCAGACCTTCAATATTCCCAAGTCCTTTGTGCATGTCATTGTGCACAGAGTGAGCTCTGCAATCATCAGGATTTTGAGGAGCGTGATTGCTTTGCCAACCGGTGATGACCTGGTGGCAGTAGGAGAAGGTTTGGCCCAGCTGGCAGGGTCACCAGCTTTCAGCTCAGCAATTGGTGCAAATGATGGCTGTCACATCTATATCCAGCTACAGGCCATCACTGACCACTGTGGGAAATTTCTTGACATCTTTGTGGAATATCCTAGGTCCGTGAACAATGCCAGGGTGCTGAGGAACAGCCCTGTTTCACTGGCAGCCTTTATCCACCTGCAGGCAAGTGCATTCTTGGGTATGGTGGCTATCCTTGCCTGAGTGAACCCATCTGCCTCATTACCCCATACAGGGAGCCTGTACAGAAACCTGTATAACGCTATAACAGCAAGCACTCCCGTGTCCGGAACATCGTTGAGAGCGCTTTCGGGATGATGAAAACACGCTGACGCTCTGTTTTCTTTAAGGCAATAGAAGCGAGCCCTGCCTTTGTGCCTGAGGTAATAGCATGCTGAGCTGTACTCCACAATATCGCTCTTCAAAATGGGGACATCATTGAGCCACAGGTTGGGGAAGCCCAAAACCCCAGAAAAAGATTATGAACATGTGCGGGACAATCTGGCTGCTGCTGTATCTGCTCCAGCCATCTGTCTTCCTGCTCTCCATGACCATGACTACCAGTGAAACATTTAACAGGTTTATACGTTTGCACAAAGGATTGCTTTATGTTATTTTATTATAGCTTTGTTGTAATTTTTTTCTCCTAAATATGATATTTGTTTATCAGGTGCATATTGTCAATAAATATTGTTTCCTCTATAAAGGCATGCATTTTTTTTATTGCGGGGGGAGGGAGGAGGTGGGTTGTATCATTTTTGAGTCGTATGGACTACTTTTATGATGGCTGGATGTGCTTTTTTGGCTTCAAAATCAAAGGTACCATTCACTCCCATTATAAAGCTTGGGAGAGCCAGGATATTTTTTATTATAACTTTGATTGTGTTAGGCTGAAAAAAAATAAAGTCATATACACTTAGGATGGCTTGAGGGTGAGTAAAGTATGGGATCATCTTTTTTTGCAGGGGTGAACATTTTTGGGTAAACTATCCCTTTAACATTTCAAGCATGAAAGCAGTTTGGAATCCGTTGTGAACACATTATGAAAGCAGGTGTTTGTAACTGTTGTTCCAGGTCATGTTAAACCGGTGGCTCTCAGACAGCAGCTGGAAAACATCAGCATTGCCTCTAAGAAAGCTGAAGGACTTAATCTGGGAGATGGAGGAGAGGGAGGCTGAGAGAGAACAAAAGGCAACAGAGAGGGAGGAGAGATGGTGGCCTGCACCTGTTCTAATCAAAGTTATTTAAGATTACTTCAAAATTACAGACAGGTGTCTCTGATCACAATTGAAACTCAGGACCTGACTTAAGATGGGTGCACACTGATTTATAATAGTCCTTTACGATGGTTGCTTATCAGACTGTATGAACATGATTCTCATGTCACACTATGAGATCTCAGCTGTCATTTATGTCAAAAACAGATGTGCATGAAAATTTGTCATCAACCCATACACATTCGATGACTGTTAGCCAAAATTTCAGTCCCGTGTAATTACAAAGACATCTCTACCGTTAATTTTGATCACGGCTTGTCTTGAAAAAGGAAGACAATTTGACATTCATCGTAGGAGAATCACACTGCAGGACTGTGCACCAAATCTTGTGACACTGCCAGAATTTCGTTGGATGTAAAATCTGATCACAACTGTCATTAATCGGCTGTCTGTGAATATGTCAAACTAGCAATCAAAGACTACAGATTTTAGGCTAGGATTATAGAAATCTTTTAGAATTTGTCAAATTTGTCTCAGACGACCAAATCGTGGCCAAAATAGCACAGTGTGAACCAGCCTTTAGGTGTCCCTGAGTTGTTTACATTCTATATACATTTAGTTGTGAGATAATACAAAAAAATAAAGCTATGTTTGAGTTTGAAGTCTTACAACAATCATGCTCAGACAATCATCAATTAAATTAACTTATATTAACCTCTCAAGAAAATATAAGAAATTATGTGAAATGTCTGTAATTTACTTTGAATGTCTACAAATAAAATGTTTGTTCTGAAATTTTTGTTTAATTTATTAAAATATGTTGACTATAAAAAATACGTATAAATACGTTATACACTAACAAAAATAAGCGGTTTGGAGTATGGGTGCTTGTTTACAGAAATGTAAATATGTGATTGATTTGAGGATGCTTTTCATAAAAAAAAAAATATTTAAAAAAATTGTAAAGAATTTTTATTTTTTGGCAATAAACTCAAGAAGGGCAAGATATTGTTCATCCCTTTCCCTGGTCTCCCTCTCTCTCCTTTCCTCTCTCTCAACTGCTTCTCAATGCCTTCTTACTTCTGTTTCTCTGGCTTCTCGTTCCCTTCTGTCCTCTTTGTCTCTCTCTTTCTCTACGCTCCTCCTTCTCCTCTATTTCCCGCAATCGTCTCTCCTCCCTCTCTCGCAGCCTCCCTCTCCCTGATTAGGTCCTCCACATGTTTTCTTTTTTTCTAGCTGGCTCTGGGCTCGCTGAAGATAAAGAGGCCACAGCAACATCCAGGCCAGATGATTTCCTTATTGCCATATGGAAAGGTGGAGTGATGGAGGGTCTGCTCCCAAATGCTGCTGTGGGCTCCCCATCCTCAGTGCTCACCCCTGTCTGCGGACATTTCAGATCCTACAGAAATGTTCAGAATGCAATTACACAATAATTTAAATAGTCATTAAACGTTGCATTAGTAGTAACAAAATCATTATACTTTATATTTCTGTTTATATTTCTTTTTTTTTATAGATGTGGACACTACTTTGCCTTGCAGGCCCTGCTCCACCACAAAAGCAACAAGTGATCAGAAATCAAAAATCAAGTACTGCTGTAATAACTCTAGTTAAAATGACAACATTGATTGCAGCATTCCTCTTTCCAGTGAAGAGGGCACCATTAGCCGCTCTCCACTGGATAAGGTGGCGAGTGTGTTCATCAGTCCCTGCAACATCCAAACCAGATTTAATGTTAGATCTGTCATTTGTGTGTTAAAAAAATAAATAATAATATCTTAATGTATATTTTTTTTGATAGCTGATTTGTTATCTTGCGCTTTTCATCCAACACAAATGATCATGAATTTGTCAATGCTTGTAATCAGAGGCAAAATCTAGAATTTATCTTTAGTTATGGAAATCTGTTTATTTAAATTAGTAAAATAAGCATTTATGTGTGTAATGCAAATTGCCGACAAAAGCTTAGGCCAAATCGATGACACTGTAGCACACATACAACACCCACATGTCTCATGTCTGTCAAATGTTAAACGCACATTTAGGAAACGTCTACTGTATGTTGCAAATGCATTCGCAATTTTTTTTAAACAAACATTTATCAGATGTTTGTACACAGATGAAGCAATGCTTTCTAGAAAATGATGTTAACAAATCTTATATGTGTGCTTAATGAAGCATGACTGGTTAGCTATATAAAAATGAATCGTTTTACAACGTTTATATTTAATATAGCCTATCCATATTTAATATTTATTAGTCAGTTGTTAAAAAAGTGAAATTTACATAAAATTAACAGCTTTGTTGTACTTACACTTGAAAACAGCTGTGTCTCCATCCTCAGCCATGTTTGAAAAATGATGATTCCTCCCCGTGGGCTCATGGGATATTAAAGTGTCCATCATATGAACACTTCAGAATCTGGGCAGGAGCAGTAGGCTCTCTGGGGATTTCTCACCTACTGTTTTATACTGAGGTTTCGGACATACTAGAGTTTTCACATACTGTTTTCTCCTACTATATAGTAGGCAAACAGGCATATTCAGACGCAACATTAGTATACGCATGTCTAAATCTCATGAGAATTCGTACATCACCCTGGTATGGTATTTCTTGCCTACTCTTTTATGATTACTGAGGATTCGGACAATATTTGTTCACCTACTACTTTTCCCCTATTATGTAGTAGAGAAGTATGCAGTTTTGGATGCAGCCCAGGAGTATATTGGGGCAGTTCAGTGCTTGCTGAAGAAGACACACTTCTCCCCTGCTCCAGATTTAACTCTGTGTTGGACTCTCTGCTTGTATTTGCCATTAAGAGACAGTAGCTGTGTGTTAGCCAGATGTTGGTAGTAACAAAGTACATTTACTTCGTTACATTTACTTGAGTATTTTTGGGGAAAATTTTACTTTAGAGTAGATTTAAATGTGGGTTCTTAACTTGAGTACATTTCTAATTAAAAATCTGTACTTTTACTTCGCTACGCTGGGCGACGTTCCTCTCATTACTTTATTTTAATGCAATACTGTACATGTTAAGAAATGCATAGGTTATTTAAAAGTCTTTTTTTTCATGAACGATGCCCCATTCACAAATGAATCACTCTTTTGAATCGATTCTGTACAAAGAATTGATCAAACAAGTTGGCAAAACAAGTTGGTCTAAATTGGTTCTTGAATCCGTTTGAATGATTTGTTCAGTTCCATGCATGCACTGAATCATCTGAAGCGGTTTCTCACTTGGGGTGGATGATGTGGCAGTGGACCGACAGTCAATTATAAGTAAATCTGCAAATGCATCTTATTGTTTGCCAGCGATGAAGATCTTTATTAGTTTAACTCCGTATGCTGTCTGAACAATTCCACAGGTATCGATTTTATTTGATTTAAATTCATACAGCCCTATATTTTACAACCAAACAGATTATTACGCCATGATAACAAAGTATGTGGCATTACTTTACCATTTTTATTTATTTTTTGGACATATATCTTAATTTATACATTAAATAAGCTACCAATGTTCAGAGATTATGAAATGAACTCCTGCGGTTATGCGGTGGTGGCGCCGGTGACCTATTTGTCTTGAAAATGAATGCCTTTGCGTAGACACAGTTAACCAGTATCCACCTAAATAATAACATGCTATTGTATTTTTGTGTATGTATGTATGTATGTATGTATTTTATACATTATATATATATATATAAAATATATATATAATATATAATGGTATATATATATATATATATATATATATATAATACTACTGTTCAAATGTTAAGGGTCAGTAAGATTTTTAATGTTTTTAAGTTTCTTCTGCTCACCAAGACTGCATTTGTTTAATTAAAAATACTGTAAAAACAGTAATATTGGGAAATATTATTACAATTTAAATCAGCTGTTTTCTATGTGAATATATAGTAAAGTGTAATTTATTCCAGTGATCAAAGCTGAATTTTCAGCATCGTTAATCCAGTCTTCAGTGTCACATGATCCTTCAGAAATCATAATGTGATGATTTGGTGCTCAAGAAAGATTTCTGATTATTACCAATGTTAAAAACAGTTGTGTACTTTTTTCAGGATTCCTTGATGAACAGAAAGTTTCAAAAGAACAGCATTTATCTGAAATACAAAGCTTTTGTAACATTATATACTACTGTTCAAAAGTTTGGGGTCAGTAAGAATTTTTTTTTTAGAAATAAATACTTTTTTCAGTGATGATGCATTAAATCAGTCAAAAGTGACAGTAGAGACATTTATAATGTTACAAAAGATTATTTTTCAAATAAACGCTGTTCTTTTGAACGTTCTATTCATCAAGGAATCCTGAAAATCCTGAAAAAACAATTGTACACAATAAATGCTTCTTGCTTGTGCTTACTGCCTCACCTGCGTAAGGATAATGACAGTGAAGAGAAGAGATTGTTAAATTAAGTCATTATTTTTGTTTTGTTTTTGCACACAAAAAGTATTCTCATTGCTTCATAAAATTGGTTGAACCACTGCAGTCACCAGGGATGGGCAATATTTATGATACATGTATTTCAAATACAAAATAGTATTTTGTAATTTGTATTTGATAGGGTTGATGAAAGCCACAATATGTAATTTTTCGCCACTAGAGGTCGCTTATTCAAAACAAAGGCGTAGCTTGATTACACTTGATATCACGGAATCATGGGATGTGTTGTCTTCACGTCTACAGTAGGTGGAAAAGAAGACTCAGGCAGGAGACTCGGGCAGAAATCATGTTCATGGATGAGATTATTAACGTTACTGTAGTATGAATCAGAGCATAGCCAAGTGCTGTGAGAGCAGTAACGAGGCCGCTAGAGTGATTGATAGTAAGAGACGAGTGCGACACACACCACGAGAGCAGCAGGACTTTTATTATGCCACAGTTGCTGCTTCCGTTTCTTCTGGTCAAGCGTATGTGGGGTAAAGCAGCGCTGTTTTATCATACTAGATATATTTATGTGTTGAAAGTTGTTATAGTGCTACTCTGTGCGTTCGCTCGGCGGCTGTTGCACACTGCAGTAAGTTAGATTGATATTAATCATGGTAAAACATGGTACTCGCTGTAAATCAAGAGGACAAGCTTCTGTATCAACATCTCCACAGGCCTCTTCTTCTTCCAGCCAGGTGGTGTTGTTCTGGACACCATGTCAACAATGCTCTCATTTTAATCCTGAAAATGTTTGTACATTTACAGAACAGAAGTTGTCCCAAGAATGAACTTTGTCAATTCACTTGTTCTATGTAGTATTGTACTAAGTAACTCTTTTGATCTTTTTCCGAGCTTCTCTAAATGAGAAGCTATGATTTCCCACATAATATGATTTAATTTGAAATTCATCTGTACCTTCTTCATGTCCTCTTCTACTCTACTCATCTCTCCATTCCACTGTTCTTCTACCTCTCATTACACCCTTTCCTCACTCCACTACTTATACACTTATACCTCTTTCTTTTCCCATTCTCTTGCATATTCTTATTCTTTTCTTGCCATTTGTATACTTTACCTTTTACAGTTAAGGAGCTGCAGTTGTTTTTCCTGATATATTAATATTTTGGTTGGCTGTATGAACTATTATGAAAACATTTGAAAATTTTGTGGACAGTGTTTTGAGAAAATAATTCACTCGATTTGTAATTTGTATTAATTTAATGAAAACTTAAAATCTGCCAATTGCAAAGTGTTCACATATCACTGTGTTAACTGTTTGGAGAACAGTGACCTGAGTTTTGAGAAATGTGTCAAATCTAAAAACTGTATTGTAATAGCATTTTGTTATTTATTTTAAGAAAAAAATTACCTCAGAATCTCCAGCTTACAGTTTTCCTTCAGTCCATCAGAAAGAAGCTTCACTCCACAATCCTGCAGGTCATTGTTACTCAAGTCCAACTTTTTCAGGACAGACTTTGAGGATTGTAAAAACTGATGACAAACTTTGACAAGACTGAGCAGTGAGATTGCAGAAGGACAATCTGAACAAGAAAAACAGTAATTGCATACAGAATAATTTCAGCAGTGTGATTTCCAGTAATTGATTTTTTTTAATTATTTTTTTTCATTTAGTTACAATATTTGAAATTCAAACCTCAGTGTCTCCAGCTTACAGCTCTTCAGTCCACCAGAAAGAAGATTCACTCCAGAATCCTGCAGGTCATTGTTACTCAAGTCCAGCTCTCTCAGGACAGACTTTGAGGATTGTAGAGCTGAAGACAAACTTTCACAGGACTGAGCAGTGAGATTACACCCACATAGCCTGTGTAAAGAACAAAACAAACAGTGATATCAATGTGTCAGGTAGGGTTTATAATCTGGACTAGCATGTTTGTGCTAAATGCACTGTAATGAGACTTTAGCCATTCAAATATTATGAGGAACTTAAATAAGCACAAATGTCAGGGCATGTCAAAACATCTACAATGCCTCAGGGTCAACTCCTGAGGTTTAGGTTTATAACTCATCTGTGCATTTGTGCTCAGCACTGCAGCAAATCATACATGAATGCTACGGATACAGTTCAACTCACTAACTCAATGATCTGCGTGATTGTGTCGTGAATTATGTGTAATCAGTCCAATGGTGTGACGGAACGTCATAGGCGGGTGGTGACGTCACAGACCAGGAAACTATAAAGTAGGGATGCACCGATACCAGTATTGGTATCGGGACCGATACCAAGCTCGTGTACTTGTATTCATACTCATAAAATACCCCTGATACCAGAGACTGATACCTCATGTGACGTAACTGACAGAATTTTCTGTGCACAGAGACTCCGGCAGCAGCAGCAGAAACAATGTCAGCCTTAGAGGTGTGGAAATACTTAAAAATTAGTGATGACAACCCACACATTGTGAACTGCATGCTTTCAATCACAATTCGTTATCAATCAGTGAAGGCGGGTTAGGCAGAATTGTGCTGAATGACACAGACCAGAAGCGCTTTTTCTCGCACGTGCTCTCTCTTTCTTGTGTGCGATCCCAGTTCTCTCAGACAGCGCACAATCAGTTCTCCTTGCGCCTGAATGGTCAAATGCACAAATAGTTGTCAAAATGTCCATCGTGTGGAGTATCTCACGTAAATACAGTCGGTTATGGTTTAAGTGGACGTAAACATTTGGGTGAAAACAGGATATGTGTCAGTATCCATGGATTCGGTCTTAAAGGGACTGTAGCCTATATTTGTCATTAACAGTGTTGGGCACGTTACTTAAAAAAGTAATTAGTTATAGTTACTAGTTACTTCTCACAAATAGTAACGGAGTTAGTAACTGAGTTACATCATTATAAAAGTAACTAATTACCAGGGAAAGTAACTATTGCGTTACTTAAAAAAAAAAAAAATTGTCAAATAACTTGAATGCCCCCATTATTAAATATAAGTCTAAGAATAAATAATTCCTGATCCGACTCGTGACTCATGATCCGCTCTTGCTTATGAAATTTCTCTGTACTGTACAATACGTGTTAGTAGCCATTAAAGAAAATGTAGTTTCATATTTATGTTTAAATAGTCCTATGTTATGTTTTAAATTCATTTACTTGATTATGAAAAGTGAACATCATGAGTGAGATGCATCATAAGATGCGCAATATATCGGGAGACATGGAGTGGGTCAGACATGATTTTGACCACTTCATTAAGTTTTGTTTTATAGAAAGCCTCTCTTTAAAGTGAATTTCGTTTTGTAAAAATTGTATCTTAATTTTAATCAATGTTTCATAAACCAATTTCCTGAATTTAATAAATAAGAAGCAAATATAGCAGACAATATAATCGGGATGCACGGGCGCGATCGCTGGCGCGTGAACTGGAACGCGACTTATAGGCTAAATGAACCGAAACTCAGCGTATAGGCTGCTTGCCTCGCAGACATGAGAAATATATCTATATAAAGCTTGAAATATCTAAAAACGAAAATAAAAAGGCTACTCTGATTATGTAGCCTAATCCGAATGAAATGTACATTCTCTCTCTAGGCGCGTCCAGTATATGCGGAGATTATGAGAGTCAGCAATGTCAACTTCATCTTTGCAGCCGACACTGATTCAGAAAACATTACATTATTAATAAACAATTAAAATGTCTCCTTGCTGTTTTTTGTCATATTCATAATTATTACTTTTACGGTTCTTTATGGCAGGCGTTATGCGTGCGCTTGAGTGCATAGCCTATATTACATAAACGCTCATTATTAGTTTATTCTCTCCAGTATTTAAGAAATTAAATTAATATAAATGTGATTAGTCAACTAATAGCTTAAATGAACAACTACTAGTCGACTAGAAAAACTTATTTCACATATTTTTGATCCAGCATGTCACAAAGGGTATTCTGGCTTGAGCTCACGCTCAGCTCGCATGCTCTGAGACACACACACACACACACACACACACAGAGTATCGTACATTATTATCAGTTTAAATTATCAGTGTGTATGACTAACCGCAGCACACACCAGAGAAAAATCTTTGCAGGTCCTACGAGAGAGAGCTTACTCGGATGAAAACCGCTTCAGTGAGCTCAATAGTAACGCGTCATTTTTTTTGCCAGTAACGGTAACAGCGTTGTAACAGGAGAAAAAGTAATTTGTTTGATTACTCGTTACTGAAAAAAGTAACGGCATTAGTAACGCCGTTTATTTATAACGCCATTATTCCCATCACTGGTCATTAATGTTAATAAAACAACAAAATATGTTAAATAAATGTATACATGGTAAATAAACCTACTGTATCTGAAAAACAAGTTTATTTAATTTGTATCTCTATAGTATTGTTTGTAAATGTCTTTTTATATAACAACAATTATATATTTATTGGTTACTATGCCCTTTGAAGGTTATTGGACACTGTGAAATTTTTGTTCTTTAATTTTGTGACAAACACATAAAAATGATTACTTTTTTCATTAGAGTAATAACAAAGAAGCTGTCCTTCATTCATTAGTCTCACTGTGTTGTGCTTAGAAACTGCAACATCACAGAAAAAAGAGAGAGAGAGGGAGAAATTAATAAATGTATAGGCATCGCTGTCGGTATTGGCAAATACCAGAAAAATGGCATTGGTGCATCCCTACTATAAAGCATACCCAGAACAAAGAACGTTAGCTTCTGATAGGATGAAGCAAGTTGCTCACAGGCATGCAGGAAGTATGGCAAGGCGACACAGCATCTTGTTCCCTATTCAGGGAACCAGGGTTACATACGTAACCTGAGACGTTCCCTTTCATGGGAACTTGAGCTGCGTCGAGACACTGTGGGAATCTCATACCCATGAGATCATAGTACCAAATGCCTGTCTCTAGAATAGTCAGGATGAAAGTACCACGTACCTAGATGTCATGATCATCGGTTGGAGTGCCCTATTTGGCCGCCAGAGGGCACTCAAACACGGACTATTGTTCACCACACTTTTGGACTTTTTTCCCATAACTCACTTCCCGGACTCATTATCCCCTCATTGCACCAGCTGTCTTGAGTTTGTCATTAGTGTCTGTCTATTTATACTGAGTTGTTTCTGCCTTTGTTTGTGGTTTGTTAACCCTCTGGAGTCTGAGGCTGATTTGGGGCCTGGAGAAGTTTTGACATGCCCTGACATTTGTGCTTTTTTCAGTTGTTCATAAACATATAAATGACAAAAGTGTCATTACACTGTATTCAGCACAAACTAGGCTACAATAATATATGAGGAACATGTATGTACATGTTTGTGTTTTTGAAGGAATAATGTTTATGCGTGGTTACTGAAAAAACAAAAAACTTAAGTCACTGAAATAAGGCCAAAAAAAGTATAGTAAATCTGTGTTCACAAGACTTTAGGGTATTGGAGGTTGTAGACTAGAGTTTTTGCTTCAGAATTATGTAAAAATTATGCTGCCTACTCCTTCATATAAACAATATATTGATTTAGTTTTTGTAAGACACTTTTTGCCAAGAAACACAGTATGCGTGGAGGCGTGAATCACCACTGAATAATGGGCCATTCTCACCTGGGAAGACAAAAGAATTGGATAGTAATGAGCTGAAATGACTTGCATATTAATGAGGCATTTCAGTCAGGTAGGCTGTGAAAAAAACCTTCTGTGATGTCTCAAGCTCATCATGATATATGAAACATACAGAAAAAATATTATTACAATATAAAGTAATGGTTTTATATTATACTTTAAAATATAATGTATTTCTGTGATGCAAAGAGTCTGAATATAGGCTTTTAGTTTAAAAGCATGCACATTTGGAGAAATATTGGATTCTCATATGCTTATGTCAATTTTCTTATATTATATTTATATTATATATAGAATATTAGTTATATTTATTTAATATTCATTGTCATTACTATGAGCGTTGGTGTTTTCAATTCATCCTTGAAGTCGGAGGGTGCTCTCTGTGCATTTTTAGTCCACAAATTCATCTAAAAGAAGAAGAGGCTATTCCATGAATGGAGTTTCCAATTCATACTGCAGCCAGAGGGCGCTAAAGAAACAAAAACTCATCTAAAATTCATCTATAGAAGAAAAGAAAACAGGAACTAACTGCATGTCTTCTAGGGCTCACTAACCATGACTTTTACATCCAGATAAACACTTTTCAAGACAATAAATACACGATTGAGACGATGAATGCATGTATTGCCTCTGAATTTGCGTCTGAATAGCGCTCCCTCCGTGGGCGTGGCCGCATTAGCGGATAATGAGCTGAATCACAGACTTCTGACATGGCTCTCTTTTCATACAGATTACATAAACACAGAAGGTTTGTTTTCGATTTGACTTACATGATTTAAAACCTGACATCTTAACGTTTTTTTAGACATAAGTTTAATTTTTCTGTGATTAGTATTCACTAAGTTACAGTTCATTTTCTGAGAACTATCAGATTGGACTACGTTCAGAGGGAGGAGAGGAGAAATCACGCATCATGTTAGTTTTCTTTATTTTACAAAAAGCACAACATTGTGTTTTTACTCTGAGTGTATACAAATAAAAGAAGATATTCTATAGTTTCAATTGATATATTACTTATGTCTCTATGACAAAAAATGACGGAGTATTTTAAGTCTGTTTTGCTGCAATGTGAAAAAAAACCTGCAAAACGCGCCGGCGCGTTTTCAGACCTCAGAGTGTTAAATTGTGTTACGTGCACTTTTGTATTCCTGATTTTCTGTTGTGGTTTCCTGTTTAATGTGGACTGTTCTGTGGAGTTTGACCCTTGCCTGTTTCTGGATTTACGTTTTTGGATTACCCCATTAAAGCTGCACTTGGATCTTACCATCTCGTCTCTGTGCATTCCGTGACACTAGAGTGGAGCCCAAGTCCAGATTATAAAACCTGACAAAGGTGTGCGGTGAGGACCAGCCTGCCACATCACAAATGTCATGAAGAGAAACTCCCGAAATTAAAGCTTTAGAAGCAGTCATACTCCTAGTAGAACGTGCCCAGACAGCTAAAGGTGAGGGCTGTCCGGTAGACTCATAAGTGAGTGAGACAGCCTCAACTACCCACTTGATCATTCTCTGTTTAAATGTGGGACACCCTCTTCTGGATGACCCGAAACAGAGACAAACAGTTGCTCTGACTTTCGCCACAGGTCTGCTCGTTTGCTCACCATTATACTGTGTATTATATAAATAAAGTACACAAAAACAAACAGTGTTGCAAGGAATCTTGTGCAACGAAAATAAAAACAGGGCAAAGGTTTTTTCACAAAATACACACAAAATGAGAGAGAAAAATTAGTTAAACTGAACTACTAATGTTAATGATCTTCACAAACTATAAAATAAGTATAAAATAAGTATTTAGATAATATAACAACCAAACAGAGCAGTCCTGTGGCTGTACTCCTCACTGAACGCATCAAATTTGATTGCACTGGTTCACTGCATAGAGACACGTTTGAAAACATAAACTGCAATAACTTATCTGATGTGAAACTGTTTTATCCTCATCTTGTGAAAACCGAAATTGAAACATCAGATGCAAGTGCTTGCTTTGCTTACGAAGGACATATGCAACTTTTTTAAATTAATAATGCCTATAATAAGATTTTTTTATTTACAATAAAATTGTACAATAAAATGAACATTAATAAGTATCCCTAGTGAAAAAAATTGTATACTTAAGCACAATTTATTTGTATGTACTTTAGTATAACTAAATGTACTTGTGGCATGCTATAATTGTATATACTTAAAGTCTGCTAAATATCAAGTATATCTTTAGTTGGACCTCAACACAAAAATACTTGTTACAGTTTAAATTGGTATACTTAAAGTACAATTGCAGGGTATTTATATTAACACTCTCAGGTCTGAGGTATCGCCGGCGATACCACCGCGTTTTTTTTCTTACCAGTGTAAAAGAGACTCAAAATACTCCGTCAATGTTGCACATACAATTAAGAGTTATACACCATTTTAATCTGTTGAATATCTTCTTTCATTTGTGTACACTCAGAGTAAAAATAAAATGTTGTGCTTTTTGTATAATAAAGAAAACTAACATGATGCACGATCTCTCGTCTCCCTCTGAACGAAGTCCAATCTGATAGTTCTCAGAAAATGAACTGTAACTTAGTGAATACTAATGACAAAAAAATTAGACTTATGTCTAAAGAAACGTTGAAATGTCAGGTTTTAATCGTGCAAGTCAAATCGAAAACAAACAATCTGTGTTTATGTAATCTGTATGAAAACAGAGCCATGTCAGAAGTCCGTGATTCAACTCATTATCTGCTAATGCGGCCACGCCCACGGAGCCAGCGCTATTCAGAGGCAACACATGCATACATCGTCTCAATCGTGTATTTATTATCTTAAAAAGTGTTTATCTGGATGTTAAAGCCATGGTTAGCGAGCTCTAGAAGACATGCAGTTAGTTCCTGGTTCTTCTTCTTCTTTATATGGATTTGTGGCCTAAATGTGCACAGAGAGCGCCCTCTGGCTGCAAGTATGAATTGAAAACACCATTCCTGAAATGTCCTCTTCTTCTTTAGAATAATTTGTGGACTAAAGGTGCACAGAGCGCCCTCCGGCTGCAAGTGTGAATTGAAAACACAGTATCCAGCACTCATAGTGATGAGAATAAATATAGAATAATATTACTCCTCTGTATAGAAAATTGACATAAACATATAAGAATCCATCAATATTTCTCCAAATGTGCATGATTTTAACCTAAAAGCCTATATGAAATGCCATAGAGGTAACATAATTGTTCAGACACTTTGCATCACAGAAATACATTATATTTTAAAGAATATAATAGAATACCATTATTTTAAATTGAGCTGAGACATGATTACAGAGGGTTTTTTCACAGCCTACCTGACTGAAAGGCCTCATTAATATGCAAGTCATTTCAGGTCATTATTATGCGATTATTTTGTCTTCTCAGGTGAGAATCACCCATTATTCATGATGATTCACGCCTCCACGCATACTGTGTTTCTTGACAAAAGGTGTCTTACAAAAACTAAATCAATATATTGTTTTATATGAAGGAGTAGGCAGCATAATTTTTACATAATTCTGAAGCAAAAACTCTAGTCTACAACCTCCAATACCCAGAAGTCTTATGAACACAGATTTAATATACTTTTTTTGGCCTTATTTCAGTGACTTAAGTTTTTTGTTTTTTCAATAACCACGCATAAACGTTACTCCTTCAAAACCACAAACATGTACATATATGTTCCTCACATATTATGGTAGCCTAGTTTGTGCTGAATACAGTGTAATGACACTTGTGTCATTAATGTGTTTATGAACAAATAAAAAAAGCACAAATGTCAGGGCATGTCAAAACTTCTCCAGGCCCCAAATCAGCCTCAGACTCCAGAGGGTTAAGCACATGCAAATGTAAATGTAGTACACTTAGAATAAATTAAATGTATTTCAAATAGATTTTAGTATATTTATTTTTCACTAGGGATGATATGCCTATTTAATTCATTTAAAAAAATTGTTTTGTATTTATGAATTGATACAAAAATTGTTCACTTAGCATTGTGATGCAAATGCGATTATATTCTGCAGCTCTATTGTCCAGGATGTTTGGGAACCCTGATTTTTTTCTCATCAAGTTTTTTTTGAGTATGCATTGCCTGATTTGTGTCCTTGGGAAAAAATGTACATTAATACTGCAATATACAGTGGTGTGAAAAAAGTGCTTGCCCCCTTCCTGATTTTTTTTATTTTTTTGCATGTTTGTCACACTTTAATGTTTCAGATCAGCAAACAAATTTAAATATGAATCAAAGATAAAACAAGTAAACACAACATGCAGTTTTTAAATTAAGGTTTTTATTATGAAGGGAAAACAAAATCCAAACCCACATGGCCCTGTGTGAAAAAGGCAAGCACCCTGCTGTTAAAACATAACTTAACTGTGGTTTATCACACCTGAGTTCAGTTTCTCTAGCCACACTCAGGCCTGATTACTGCCACACCTGTTCGCAAATTTAAAAAATTTTTTAAATAGGACATGCCTGACAAAGTGAAGTAGACCAAAAGATCCTCAAAAGATACACATCATGTTGAGATCCAAAGAAATTCAAAAGAAAGAAAGTAATTGAGATCTATCAGTCTGGAAAAGGTTATAAAGCCATTTCTAAAGCTTTGGGATTCCAGCGAACCACAGTGAGAGCCATTATCCACAAATGGCGAAAACATGGAACAGCGGTGAACCTTTCCAGGAGTGGCTGGCCGACCAAAATTACCCCAAGAGCGCAGCGACGACTCATCCAAGAGGTCACAAAAGACCCCACAACAACATCCAAAGAACTGCAGGCCTCACTTGCCTCATTTAAGGTCAGTGTTCATGACTCCACCATAAGAAAGAGACTGGGCAAAAAGAGTTAGAAGACGAAAACCACTGCTGAGCAAAAAGAACATAAAGGCTCATCTCAGTTTTGCAGAAAAACATCTTGATGATCCCCAAGACTTTTGGGAAAATTCTCTGTGGACTGGCGAGACAAAAGTTGAATGTTTTGGAAGGTGTGTGTCCCATTACACCTGGCGTAAACGTAACACAGCATTTCAGAAAAAGAACATCATACCAACAGTATAATATGGTCGGTGGTAATGTGATGGTCTGGGGCTGTTTTGCTGTTTCAGGACCTGGAAGACTTGCTGTGATAAATGGAACCATGAATTCTACTGTCTACCAAAAAATCCTGAAGGACAATGTCTGGCCATGTGTTTGTGACCTTAAGCTGAAGTGAACTTGGGTTCTGCAGCAGGACAATGATCCAAAACACGCCAGCAAGTCCACCTCTGAATGGCTGAAGAAAAACAAAATGAAGACTTTGGAGTGGCCTAGTCAATGTCCTGACCTCAATCCTGTTGAGATGCTGTGGCATGACCTTAAAAAGGCGGTTCATGCTCGAAAACCCTCCAATGTGGCTGAATTACAACAATTCTGCAAAGACGAGTGGGCCAAAATTCCTCCACAGCGCTGTAACAGACTCATTGCAAGTTATCGCAAACACTTGATTGCAGTTGTTGCTGCTAAGGGTGGCCCAACCAGTTATTAGGTTTAGGGGGCAAGCACTTTTTCACACAGGGCCATGTGGGTTTGGATTTTGTTTTCCCTTCATAATAAAAACCTTCATTTAAAAACTGCATGTTGTGTTTACTTGTGTTATCTTTGATTCATATTTAAATTTGTTTGATGATCTGAAACATTAAAGTGTGACAAACATGCAAAAAATCAGAAAAAAAAACAGGAAGGGGGCAAGCACTTTTTCACACCACTGCAGATGGGAAAAAATCTGCTAGTCATAATTATGAAACAGCAATTCATCCACATATCTGAACATAATAAATTAGCAAATGTGAATGCCAAACCTCAGTATGTTCAGTTGACAGTGTGAACTCTTCAGGCCATCAGAGAGCAGCTTCATTCCTGGATCCATCAGGTGATTGCTACTCAGGTCCAACTCTCTCAGATGGGAGTTTGATGATTGTAGAACTGAAGATATAGTTTCACAGCATGTTTCATCAAGACCACAACTGTCAAACCTGCCAAAACAGAACATTTACCCAGATTATTTTCGGATGTTCAGAGTTTTCCAATAACAAATTATTACCCTTCGTAATCAGGACAGCCAGTATATTTATATATTTAATTGTTATAGAATAAATCCTTTACAGGGCTTGAAATTAACTTTTTTTACTTGGTAGGACTGGTGCTCCCAACTTCAAAAAGTTAGAAGCACCAGCAAAAATTTAGAAGCACCACAACTAAAAAGCTTTGTCATTTGCTTGTCCGAATATAAAAATTGCTTGTCTGAAAAAAAATGGATTTTTGTGTTGTAAATATAATTTACTAAAGCAACATTCTCATCAGTGTTCACTCATCTTTGACATTTAAATCTGCATATTTGTGGTATTTACCCCAAGGGCATTTTTTTTTTTTTTACTTTTATAAAGGGCTTTCCCTCCTAATCTTATTAAATGCTTCATCTTTCATTTTAAATTCTTAAATTTGATCAATAAATGCAATTAGAATTATAAGATACTATAGGGCTTTTACCAGTCAATAAAATAATTTTCACTGAAAAATTACAACTCCATTAAATAATGTTATGAAATTTAATTTTTTTTTTTTTGAAAATACATATAAGAAACGAAAAGAATGATTACTTTTAAACATTAAACTAAACAGCCAGTAGGTGGCAGCAGGTGGCCATGTAAATGAGTGAGTAATTGAGTCATTCATTGACACGATTGATTTGAATGGATGATTCATTCAATAATGACGCAATGAATGTAATTCAGTAATGAAAGAAAACGTCTCAGGTTACTCATGTAACCATGGTTCCCTGAGAGAGGAACGAGACGCTGCGTCACCATGGCAACATTTTGGGGAACGAATACCCTCATCGCCATACTGACAGAACGCCTGTCCTGATGTGAAGCAAAAATGGCACAAACTAGGACATAAGCAACTGAGAGCCCTGTGTGGCCAGAAGGTCCAAACTATAGAACCTTATGAAGGTGTGTGGGGAAGACCAACCCGCCGCATCACAAATATCTTGGAGGGAGGCCCCCGACCATACTGCAAAGGACGATGCCATACTCCGTGTGGAATGGGCCCTTAGAGGTAGAGGTGAAGGCAACCCACGCACCTCATATGCCATGGATATGGCCTCTACAATCCACATGCTGATGGTAGGTTTAGTAGCTGGGCAACCCTTTTTTAGGGGCCCGAAGCATACTAGCAGTTGATCTGATTTTCTCCATTGAGAGGTCTTTCTGACATAGACCTGGAGGGCTCTGACCGGACAAAGCGACTGCAGCCTCGTGCATTCAGCCGATATTAGAGGAGGATAGAAGGCCTGGAGGACTGTGGACCTAGCCACATTAGTGGGTACTTTAGGTATGTAACCCGATCTAGGGTGCAGGATAGCTTTAACACCGCCAGGGGCAAACACCAAACAAGATGGAGCCACAGAGAGAGCTTGTAAGTCCCCAACTCTTTTGAGGGATGTAATAGCCAACAAAAACGCCATCTTAAGTGTGACAAATTTGTCAGAAGCTGTGTCCAAGGGCTCGAAGGGTGCCAAGGATAACCCTTCTAAAACGACAGTCAGATCCCAAGAGGGAATCCTGACTTGAACCGTAGGCCTCATCCTCAAAGCTCCACAGAGGAAACAAATTATTAGATGGTGTCTTCCTAGAGATGCACTATCTAAAAGGTGTGTGGAAGGCAGATATAGCCGCCACATACACCTTTAAAGTAGATGGTGTAAAACCAGCCGAAAAGCGGTCCTGGAGGAATTCCAGCACTGAAGCCACTGGGCAGTTAACTGGGACGAGTTTACTCCTCCTACACCATGTAAAAAACACTCTCCACTTTAGAGTATATAATTTCCACGTGGAGGGAGCTCTAGAGTTAAGTATGGTCTCTACCACCTCAGCAGAGAGACCCGCATTTATGAGCTGGTCTCCCTCAGGGGCCAGACCCAGAGTTTCCACATCTCTGGCCGAGGGTGAAATATTGAGCCCTCGGCCTCAGTCAGGAGATCTCTCCTGACAGGAATCTCCCATGGGAGACCGTTGAGGAGAGCCATTATGTCCGAGAACCACACTCAGGCCGGCCAGCACGGGGCTACCAGCAGCAGTCTGACCCCGTCCTGCCGAACTCTCTCTAGAACTCCCGGGAGCAGAGCGATTGGGGAAAATAGGTACAGCCGCAGCCTCGGCCACGGTTTGTACCATAGCATCCAGCCCCAGGGGAGCTGGATAAGCAAGCGAGAACCACAGAGGACAGTGCAAGCTCTCTTGGCTCACAAAGAGATCCACCTGCGCCTATCCAAACTTTATCCAAATGAGCTGCACCGCCTCAGGGTGAAGTCTCTATTCCCCGGGCCTCAGCCCCTGCCTCGACAGGACATCTGCTCCCACATTCAGATGTCCTAGGATATACATTGCTCTCAGAGAGAGCCATTTTCCCTGAAATCAAAGGAGGATCTGATGCACCAGCTTGCATAAGGGGCGCGACCTCAGACCTCCCTGGTCTGTTCGAACTAGGACATGGTTGCCTCTGAGGTCTGGGAGAAAATGCTTCAAGGCTAGCCAAACCACTAACATCTCTTGGCAATTTATGTGCCAAGAAAGATGCTTTCCACTCCACAGACCTTGGGTAGAGCGGTCTTCCATGACCGCCCCCACCCCGTGTTGGAGACTACTTTGCGATGACAGGATGCCCCCAACACCGGGCCTTGAGACAGGAACCAGTGTTTCTTCCATATGACCAAGGAACGAAGGCATCTGCGCGTTACCTTGATCATACGAAACGGGTTGTCCCTCAGGGGAAAACCCTCTGGTCCTGAGCCACCACTGTAATGGTCTCAAGTACAGTAGGCCAAAATTATCACGTTGGACGCTGCTGCCATGAGCCCTAACAGTCTCTGAAACTGTTTTACAGTGATGGATTGGCCTAGCTTGATTATGGACACCATCACCAGAATTGACTCGATTCGTGCAGGAGACAACTGTGCCTTCATCGTTACCGAGTCCCATATCACTCCTAGATACCCCGTTCTCTGGACAGGAGTTAGCATGCTCTTTTTCGCATTCAATCTCAGCCCCAGGCATTTCATATGGTTGAGCACAACATTTCGATGCTGTGCTGCCAGCTCATGAGACTGAGCTAACACCAGCCAGTCTTCTATATAGTTGAGCACCCAAATTCCCTGAAGTCTGAGAGGTGCTAGAAGTGCTATGCACTTTGTGAATGTGCGAGGAGAGCTAGGCCAAATAGAAGGAACCGATATTGCTACGCTACGCCCCTGAAAGCGAACCTCAGGAATTCCTGTTCAGAAGGATGGAAATGTGGAAATAGCATCCTCAGATCTATCGTGACAAACCAGTCCTCGGACTTGATTTGACTCACAATGAGAGGAACGTCAGCATCTTGAACTGAAATCTCCTCAGAGAGTGGTTGAGCTGACGAAGATCTATAATAGGATGCAATCCTATATCTTTCTTAGGAACTATAAAATACCAGCTGTAGAACACGTTTTTTCTCTCTGGGGGTGGGGGGGTGGGATGATATCTATGGCCCCCTTTGCCAGTAGAGACTGAACCTCCTCCTCCATCACTTGTGTCTGCTCGGGGCCCACCACTGTGTTCAAAATTCCATTAAACCTTGGCGGGCAAGACCCGAACTGAAGTCTGTAGCCCTTGCAAATAGTGCGAGTGACCCAACCTGACACATTGGCTAGATTTTCCCATGCTGATATAAAAATTAGTAAGGGAACCAGCCTCTCGGGGCCAGCCCCGACCACATTCGATGGAGCAGGTTTGGTGCCCTGAAGCGCGTCTGCGGCAGTGTTCAACCGATTTAATTTGTCTTCAGGGGCTCTCTACTGAGAGCAAACCCCCCAGAGTCACAAGAGTGTGTGAACACTGAGGTTTGGGTTCGTTGAAAATCATTGTGCCCGAAGCGCCGAGCGTGGCGGGGTTGACAAATCGATTTCCTGAGGGCTCCACGGAGGAGCAGCTATAATGAGCTCCTGTCCTGGAGGGGGTGCCCTCAGAGGCCTGACATGATCGTCAGGACCTCTTTCCCGAAGCCCGTCTGGAAAGAATGACATTCCTCAGATCCGTCTTCTCCCTTTGGGGCTTCGGTTGAGAGTGTGCCTCTGCGCCTTAGGTTTTGCAGGGGGCTCTCGAGAGGCAACACTCTCTTTCTGTGCCTGCCGGTATGAGGAGCTAGGTGTATATGGGCGGGGCTGCTATTTGGCTGCAGACCCCTGGGACTTGGACTTCAGCGGGATGAACCTCTGAAATACTGCCGCCTGTTTTTTTGACTCCTGAAATCTCTCGCCAAAGAGACCAGATGACGACAACGGGGCATCAAGGAGAAAAGTTCTATCCCTCTCCTTAATGCCCAAGAGGTTTAACCAGAGGTGCTTCTCCGTTGCCATTGAAACTGCCATGGAGCGGCCGATGGCACGAGCCGTCTCCTTTGTGGCATGGAAAGATAAATCAGTGGCCCAACAAAGCTCTTTAATATCGTTGGGCCGCACCTCATCTGCCTCATCCAAGTCCCTCAGCAGGTTGGCCTGATAAGCTTGTAAAATGGCCATAGTGTGTAAACAGGCACCGGCCTGACCTGCTGCCATATGCGCCTTGCCCACCAAAGATGATGTACTTCAGCATGGTTTGATGGGCAGTGTCGGAGCTTTGAGGGACGACGCAGCGTCAGGTGACATATGCAGCCAGGGTTTCTTCAACCCTGGGCATCGTCCCATAACCATTCTGTTTGAGCCCCACCAGAGAGGAATAATGATGAGGTGGGGCTCGAAAGCCTGGAATAAAATTGATTATTCTAGGATCTCGACACCTTAGTGTGGAGATCCTGTAAGAATGGCAAGCCCCGACGTGGAGGTTGCTGAGCTGACTGGAGGAAGCGCTCAGCTAACTTGCTTTTACTGCACTCCTCCTGTCTCTCGGCCAGGCAATCAATATTTAATTTTGCCATGGCCCGAGAAACAACCTCCACAAGCTCCTCATACTGTGGTGATTGGGCTGGCGAGTCACCCAAATCACTCATTTCACAGTCAATGCTGAGAACATCCACCTCCTCAGAGCCATCAACGGCTCACACAGGGCGGAAGAAGTAGCAGAGCGGGCTTCCGGATCCTGGTGTTGAGCACTGGGCCCAGCGGTTGAGGCCTGAGAAGGGGCCGTAGCCATCTCAACCTTTGCCGCTAGGTCCATCTGCGGACCCCACGACTGCAGACGTCGCGCTGCCTCAGCAGCCGCAGGACCTAAGCCATGGGGAACGCCAAACTGGCCGCTCTCAGAGAAAAGGGCCAGCAGGGAGCAGAACGTTTTGAGGGGAAATGTTTCACACACTGGGCAGTCAGCTCTCTCAAGGGCTAACCGTAAATGCTCCACTCCCATACAGCAAACACAGAACTCGTGTGCATCTCCCTCTGTGATAAAACGCTGCCAGGGAGGAATGCACAGTCTAAAAAGTTCTGTTTGCTGCTTTCACTCGCCATTTCTAGTATATATATATTAGGGGTGCAACGGTTCAGATTACTCACGGTTCGGTTTGTATCACGGTTTTAGGCTCACGGTTTCGGTACAGTTCGGTATGTGCTATGTTCAGGTAAAAAATTACTACTGTCAAATAAAAATAAACAAAATAAGAACAAATAATAAAACAGCACAAATAAATACAGTAAATCAAAGATACAAATAAATAAAGTTTCAGGTGTTTTTTTATGTATCCAGTTTTCAGGTACAGAAATTGAATAAAGTAGCTAATAAAATGCAAAACAACATTGCAAATAATCTTCACTGTATAAATTAAATAAATATTTATTCAGTCATGAGCAATGAGTGATTTCCTTGTCTTTTGTTGTTTGACATTAAAAGACAGCAGGAATGCAAGGGCTGCTGTCTCTTTAAGACATCATGCACGGATCAGTATACTGATGAACACATGCGTTCTTTCTCGAGTGTATAAGTTCGTATAAGACATAACCGACTACGCTTGCTAGGATACTTACCAAAACGGGCATGTTGACATAATTTTGTGTGAATTTGTCCGTTCAAACTCAAGACTTGAAAGAGACCTCAATATTTGCGCGCTGTACCCACGCTTCCGTGTGCGCACTCCAGATAAGTGCACAAATCTTCTCACAGTGCGCGCGTAAGTTCTCTTTCGTGACTTGTACTCGAATGTTTAAATTGGCAAGGCTTAAATGAGTTTAGTTTAAATGCAGATAGATAGCAACGTGTGCTGTTCAGGTCTCGCCTGCGCTCGCGAGCTATCAACAACCTGGTGAAGTCGGGGGAAATGACTGCTCATGTAGTGTATGCAGTACTCGCACTGAAGTTTAGGGGCAACCAGAATGCTTATCCATCGTCAAAAACATACATTAGCCTAACTCTGTCTGTCTGTTTTATTTATTATCTACAAACCATATTATAGATGCGTATGCGTCATCACATATGAGATGAACCATGGTGCAAGTGCGTGCCGAACCGAGTGTGCAGAGCGGTACGGTTCGATTTTTTACAGAGAACCGTTTCACTCCTAATATATACATATATATGTTTGAACTACGGGACAAACAACACCAAATAAGACAGACAGGAGACCACTTTCTGAAGATCAGAAAGCTGAAACAGGCTTACTCTTGGTTGTGTAATGTTGCTTAACTGTATCTTATGTTTTAAATATAAAAACTCATGTGTTAATGTCGAATCGTGTGTAACGGTTCTTTTCATCTTCTCTCTTCAGCTCTTTATATTTTGCGCACTAGCTTCCTGTCACGTGACAACAGAGCGCCGTGAAAGGGAGTGATTGATGGCTAATATTAACCAACCTAAAATAAGCTTTAAACTTATGAACATATAAATTAAGTTTAATTGGTTGTGTGACAGAACGGTGGACCGGTCACTCTATCAGCAACTAATAGCAGGCACATGTTGTGCTGTAAGTAGTGAACGTTTTGTAAAGTAATGAAAACAGGCCGCACCTCAACTATTATTTGCACTCACACAAATGCTGCCAAATATATTTTAAGGTCACACACGTTAAATTTAGGGAGCATATGCAACTAAAATGGTCGCAATTTTGAGCCTTGCTTTAAGTAAACAGCAATCAGTAAAATTACTCACAGGGCTTTTCTGCAGCATCTCATAGCTGGAATGAGCCTCTTGTTGCCTCTTCGTGACGACGTGAAACTCTTTGGATTGAATTCATCCAGCACCTTCTCTGACAGCAGTATGTAGGTCAGCACTGTGCACATTGAAGCTGAGAGTTTTTTTCCTTGATGTTCATCTGAACTGAGGTATCTCTGGATTTCCTCATATAATGAATGATCCTTGAGCTCAAGTAAGCAGTAAAATAGGTTGACTGAAGCTTCATCTGAGATATTCATGTTCTGTACTTGTTTAATGTATTTAGTTACTTGTGTGATGCTCTCTGTGGTGTCTTCAGTTTGTGTGATCAGGCCTTCGAGCAGTTTTTGACTGGATCCCAGTGAAATTCCCATCAGAAACCGCAGGAACAGGTCCAGATGTCCTCTCTTACTCTTCATGGCTTTATCAACAGCCTTCTCTAGTAGCTCCTGCAATGTGATGTTTTCTTTTGGCTTCTCAAAGAAAAACTGAAGCTCCTTCATTTTCTTGTCCAGGTAACAGAGGAACACATGCACTGCAGCGAGGAACTCTTGAACACTCAGGTGCACAAAGCAGAACACCTTTTCTTCATGAAGTCCATCTTCCGTCTTAAAGATCTCAGCAATCATTCCTGTGAATTCAGTGTCTTCACTCAAATCAATACCACATGCTTCCAGATCTTCCTCACAGAACACAATGTTTTCCTCCTTCAACTGTTCAAATGCTAGCTTGGCTAACTTCAAAATCATTTCTCTATTTGACTGTAAGAGCTTTTTACGTTGTCTTTCTGTTTTTCCATCATATTTCTGGCTCTTCATGTTCATCTGTATCAGCAGGAAATGAATGTACATTTCAGTGAGTGTTGTGCTGATGTTCTCAGTGTTGTTCTTGAGAATATTCTGAAGTACTGTGGCAGTGATCCAGCAGAACACAGGAATGTGGCACATGATATAGAGACTACGAGATGTCTTAATGTGTGAGATGATTCTGGAGGCCTGAGTCTCATCCGTGATTCTCTTTCTGAAGTACTCCTCCTTCTGTTGGTCAGTAAATCCTCGCACCTCTGTGAACAATCCCACATACTGAGGAGGGATCTGATTGGCTGCTGCTGGTCGTGAGGTCACCCAGACGAGAGCTGATGGAAGCAGCTTCCCCTTGACCAGACTTGTAAACAGCACATCTACAGATGATCTTTTCTCAATAATGTTTAATGATCTACTTTCAAAATTCAAAGGCAGGCGACTCTCATCAAGTCCATCAAATATAAATACTAGCTTGCATTCCTTATATATAACTTTGATTTCTCCAGGTCATTCAGTTCAGGATAAAATTCCAGCAGAAGCTCATGGAGACTGAAATCTTCATTTGTCATCGAGTTAATCTCTCGGAATGGAAGCAGAAACACACAGTGTATATCTTGATTGGCTTTTCCTTCTGCCCAGTCCAGGATGAACTTGTGCACAGAGACAGTTTTTCCAATGCCAGCAACTCCCTTGGTCAGCACAATCTTTTCCTCATTGTTTTCCTTTAATAATGTAAATATATCATTGCATTTGATTGGTTTGTCCTGAGTTTTTTTGTACTTGAAAGCATCATCAATCTTCAGAATCTCATGTTCCTGATTGACATCTTCCATATCTCCTTCTGTGATGAACAATTCTGTGTAAACAGCCCTAAGATGTGCTTCATTTTCTTTCTTGCACTCAAAAATACGTTCTACTTTCTTCTTCATGTTGGTTTTGTGAGTTCCCAAAAATTTTTTCAGAATCAAATCCTCTGTTATAAAAGATTGGTGGAAGTAAATAAAAAATGAAGGAAAACAAAAACATATTTTAAAAAAGAAACATTACAAAGCTTTCACATCAACATGATCTGATCAGTATTCAACATATTTATTACTACATATTTAATTACTGTTGAAAGTATTACAGCTCAGAGGTCTCGGATCTTCCAATTAATTCACTACATATTACACTCATGGAAGGGAATACCATTAAAGGGTTAGTTCACCAAAAAATTAAAATTCTGTCATTAATTACTTACCCTCATGTCGTTCGACACCCGTAAGACCTTTGTTCATCTTCAGAACACAAATTAAGATATTTCTGTTGAAATCCGATGGCTCAGAAAGGCCTCCATAGCCACCAATGTCATTTCCTCTCTCAAGACCCATAAAAGGTACTAAAGACGTCGTTACAAAGTCCATCTCACTACAGTGGTTCTACAATCACGATGAGAATAGTTTTTGTGCGCAAAAAAAAACTAAATAACGACTTATATAGTGATGGGCCGATTTCAAAACACTGCTTCCTGAAGCTTCGAAGCGTTATGAATCAGTGTATCGATTCATGAGTCGGATCACGTGTCAAACCGCCAAACTGCTGAAATCACGTGACTTTGGCAATCTGAATCATGAATCGATACACTGATTCATAACGCTTCGAAGCTTCAGGAAGCAGTGTTTTGAAATCGGCCCATCACTATATAAGTCGTTATTTAGGTTTTTTTTTTGCGCACAAAAACTATTCTCGTCGTGATTGTAGAACCACTGTAGTGAGATGGACTTTGTAACGACGTCTTTAGTACCTTTTATGGGTCTTGAGAGAGGAAATGACATTGGTGGCTATGGAGGCCTTTCTGAGCCATCGGATTTCAACAGAAATATCTTAATTTGTGTTCTGAAGATGAACAAAGGTCTTACGGGTGTCGAACGACATGAGGGTAAGTAATTAATGACAGAATTTTCATTTTTGGGTGAACAAACCCTTTAAGCATTCAAATCAGAATTGTCATCTAGGCATATATACTTTTTTAATGCCTAAATTGAAACTCATACAGAGGATAGGGTTCGAATAACAACTGGCAGTGATTGCTCTAGTTTTTGTATGTAAGGTATACTGGTCATTGTCAGTCACAGCCAGTGGTATTTGGCTGTTGAAAATGTCAGTGGTGCTGGCTTGTTAGTTCTCGTGATGCAGTACATCATCCCTCACACATTCCACACTTAACCTCTGTTCTAATGTTAATAACCCTAACCTGTCTAAACACTGCATGACAGCGTTTAGATTTAAAAAGTTATAAATTGTCTTACACTAACTCTGATTTGTAAAGTAAAACCTGTGAAAAACATTGTTGTATAAGTTATCCATTCATAGATTCCGCCTTTTGTTTGTACACAGACATTTAGAATGAAACACACAGACCTTCTGTATATTAGGCCCCTCGACTGGTGTCCAAATTCATACATCCAAATACATCTGAACTGTTTAAGGTTCTGAAACACTTCATAAAGGCTAGTTCACGCTGCACAGACTGACACTGAGCAATCACCATGTTCAGTCTGTAAAAACAAGCACCGACCAACACTAACAGATGCCAAACAGAACAAAACCTGGTGTATGTCTATTGGTGTTGGTCGATGTTTGTCGGTGCATTGTGAACTAGCATTAAGAGAATACTGATATTTAGGCTGTACCTTGCTCTTCTGTGTTTTTCTTTGCTGTCTCTGTGATTTTTTGTGGCTCTGTGAGAAGAGAGAAAAGGTGGGAAGTAAAAAAAAAAAAAAAAAATACAGATACACAAAAGAAAATAGTGTAGCTAAAGCATGTCTGCCTATGAACAATATGACCATAAAATGAACTGTGAGATTTAGAGGCCTTTTACAGCTATTTTATTCTATTCCTGAGTGTAATTTAAGTGACCATCACTTCCTTTTATATTCAGTCACCATAGAGAATATGTATGACTAAAGAAATGTCACATAGCCTCTTTTGTATTTTTCCCTAACTCCCTTATAAGAAGTTGTTTTCAATTGATATGTTTCTTTTCCTCTTATCTGTAGCCACCTTTTCTTTGTTCAAGGTTATATTCCATATTGTTATTTCTGACTGTGAAATGATTCCTTTTATGATTTTATCTTTGTGCACCCTGTGGAGGGGAACATCCAGGAACGGGGTGTCTTTTTTTTTCTATGAAAAGTATAAATTTTGTATACTGCTCAATAAATATTGAAGATTTGGGACATGATTATTTTTTTGTGTGGCAATTCTTTCTCACAGCCACCGACCATTGATGACTGAGAGGAACTGAAAAGCAATCTTACTGAACTGAAGAGTAACAGAAATCTAATTAGGAAAAGGATTCATAATCACTGAGCATTATTTAACTTATCAAGCTATTAACTGACTACTAATAAGCAGTGTGTCTTAATATGCACAGTTATAGTGATAGTACCATTTCCTGCAGTGTTGATGTTGATGTTCACTGGGCCTGTGATGGTGTTTCCAGTGAGTACAGGAGCATTTACAGTCGCTCCCGTCTGAGCATTCAGACCAACACTGACTCCAGTGTGAGCGCTGCTGCTCATCTGGACTGTAATAGAGACAGCGATTAATTACATTTCCTAAATGACAACTTTAACATTACTGATATTCTTTTCTTCATTACCTTCCTTGTGTTTCAGCTTGTCTTCTTCCATCTTTCTTCCATCTAGTGTGTCACAATACCATCGTCCTTCACTGACTCACTGCTGTTGGACATGAAAAAAAAGGTTTAGTTCCACTGTTACCAGACACTTTCCAAAAAAAAAGGCACTATTTGAAAATAAACAAGTAAATAAAATATAGCCGCAAGTGACAATTATAAAATATTAGGGCTGGGTATTGACACAATTTTCACTATTCGATTCGATTACTATTCACATGCTTTCAATTCAATTCGATTCCATATCGATTATTTTTGATGTAGTATTTCAGTTACTGTTACAATCACAGAAGGGCGGAGACACAGGATGTATAAAGGTAAGGTGTTTATTTCACAACCAGATGAACAACTGTTGTGCAGGTGAGTAAATGGCAAATCTTCAGGTGAATGGTGATAAATGGAATGGTAATACTGTCCTTTGTTTTGCAGATGGAGGATGATGACAAAATGCAGGTTTCCAGACACAACAACGGAGCTGGAGTACACACGAAGACGAAGCACACAGGAGGAGAACAGGAGACAGACTGGAGACAGGTAAGTAATCCAACGGAGTCCTTGAGGTGAGCTTTATAGGTAAGATGCTAACGAGACTGGACAATGAGTGTGTGAGAATGAGAGTCCTTTATAGTGCCGGTGATGAGTGTGCTGATGACGTGCAGGTGTGTGTGATTAGTACTCGGGTGACGGGGTGCACTGTGATTGGGTGATGGTGGAGCCTGGCATTTCTGTGACAGTTACAGTACATGGCAAATTTTCTAGAGGAAAAAAATCTCTCAACTAATGCTGTAAACTACAATAACAGGATCAAATCAGCTGTATTAACTTAAATATAATGTCCACTCTTGACAAAAAACAAAAAAAAAAACATGATTTTTGTGATCTCATGCATGCACGTATTATTGCACATTGTGTGAAGAAAAATTTGTATAGGCCTATTATAGTTTAAATTACAGTACCAGTCAAAAGATTGGATGCATTACTATTATAATGTTTTAAAAGAGGTCTCAAGTCTCAAACCAAATAATGGTTTTCTATTTCAATATACTTTTAAATAATGTATTTCTGTGATGCAAAGCCTCTGAACATTTCTGTCTCTACCTCTTTGGGATTTCATATAGGTTTTTAGCTTAAAAGCATGCACATTTTAAAAAAATATTGATGGATTCTCATATGTTTATGTAAATTTTCTATACAGAGGAATAATATTTATTCAATATTTATTGTCATCACTATGAGCACTGGATACTGTGTTTTCAATTCATACTTGCAGCGCTCTGTGCACCTTTAGTCCACAAATGTCTCAGTGAAGAACAGGCATACCATGTGACATTCCAGGAACTAACAGAGACTTCCAGAGATCGTTATAACCATGGCTATAACATGCAGATAGACACTTCTGAAGATAATAAATAGCGCTGGCTCCATGGGCGTGGCCACATTACCAGATAATGAGCTGAATCACGGACGACTGACATGGCTCTCTTTTCATTCAGATTACATAAACAGATAATTTTTGTTTTCGATTTGTCTCACTCGATTTCAAACATGACATTTCAACGTTTCTTTAGACTTAAGTCTCATTTTTGTGTCATTAGTATTCATAAGTTACAGTTCATTTTCTGAGAACTATCAGATTGGACTTCCTTCAGAGGGAGACAACAGATCACGCATCATGTTAGTTTTCTTTATTTTGCAAAAAGCACAACATTGTGTTTTTACTCTGAGTGTATACAAATAAAAGAAGACATTCTATAGTTTCTATTGATATATTACTTATCTCTCTATGACAAAAAATGGCAGAGTATTTTAAGTCTGTTTTGCTGCAATGTGAAAAAAAATACTGCAAAATGCGCCGGTGCACTACCCGACTCCAGAGTGTTAACAAGCTGTTTTATTGATGTCTTTCTGAGGTTGAAACACTGATTGAGCTATTACACAAGACATGATACTGATTTCGGTAAGTTGTACTGTATATTTTAACATACCTTCAGACGTTTAGTCGTGTTTATTTATTATAACTGGTATTAAAGCGGAGGAGAGGATGTTCACATGCACTCGTGCTGCCGCTTCTCTTTAACGGAGGCACTAAAGCGATCTGTCACGACACGTTAAACAGCGCCAAAACTGTATTTATTTTTGGAATCTCATAAGATGGACGTCAATTGAAATCTGAGACTTTGCTTCATATCAAAAGTAACAAAGCACAAAGATTATTTCGATTCATTGGACGGGAGGTGTGCCACATGTTCTGCTTATTTATCAACTGAAAACAGACTAGACTAATCGATTCTTGGGATTTAAGAATCAATATTGGTTCGTAAAAATGAGAATCGATTAAAATAGAGAAATCTGTATTTTTTACCCAGCCCTATTAAAAAAATATATATATAACACACACCACACACATATATATATATATATATATATAATATATATAATGTATCAGAGATCAGAGGCATTTCCTCCAAGGATGCAAGGGAGGCAGTGCCTCCTCAAAAAAAATAGGATGAGAAATTTATCCATATTACATATAAAACAACACAAATATTACAAATTATGACATTAAAAAGAGCGCACGTCACTCGAATTTATAAAGGAACACTGCCCAACAGCGACACCCGCAAGTAAAGCTACAGAAGGAGTCATGCCTCCCTTTTCACTCATAGAAAACCATTAGACCCCAGGCGTGCGGTGGGTTTTTTGGGGGGTAATTGAGAATGAATGGGGGAAAGTCATGTGAGAGGACACTTTTGAAGATAATAAATACACGATTGCGACGATGTATACATGTATACAATGTCTCCATCGCACTATGATTGGATGTAATTGGTTATGATTGTTTTGTTTTACTAAATCCCGCCTTTGGTTGACGTGCACGTTCTGCGCGTTTGAATGAACAAATGAAGCCATCAATGGGAAGACTAATTGAAAAGTAAGTAAACAGATCACCCAGTTTAGATATCACCCCTTTATGTCATGTCAAAATCAAACCTGAAATGGACTGAAAACATGATGACTGCGGGGTTGTTAGTGCAATCAGCTTGGTGAGAACGGGTTGTAAAAAGTGGAGCATTAACCAGACGGAAAGCGCCCCACCTTGGACATCTCACAGGCAGGTTAATCGGTCACGTCATTCTGTGCTCACATTCTCAAGTTCAAGGCGGCAGTCCAAAACAGTGAATATAATAACCATACAGGCAAAAGTTCACTTTAAGAGTGAACAAAGTGGCGTCAATGAGTTTGAATTAAGGTATTTGAAAAAACAGCACAAACGGAAAAAGAAAGGGCTATCTATATTATTATTTCTCTATATTAAGCAAAAAATTTATTTAAGCAACAAAAACAAACTTGTTACTGAAGAATGCACAATACTCAATCTTCCAGCCTATGGTGAAGTTGGTACGTACAAACACATATTTGTCTCAAATTGTTGTATTTTAATTTGGAAACTTTGTGAGTGATGCTGTGGTGCGGCATGATTTGAACAGCCACATCCCTGTATAATAGCTTTACATGACAGCATTGATAAATCACAACACCTTCCACACTCACACATCCCTATATAAAAGCTTTACACCACAGCATTGTGTAGGATTTGAGGGTGAACCAAATACAAATGAATCTTGCAGATGAGTCGTTCAAACAGAATATTACATAGAATTCTGAATTAACACTCAGGACCCTAAATTAAAGGATCTTCCATTTGGGACACCATTCAGTCTAGTTAAAGGTGCCATAGAATTGAAAATTGAATTTATCTTGGCATAGTTGAATAACAAGAGTTCAGTACATGGAAATGACATACAGTGAGTCTCAAACACCATTGTTTCCTCTTTCTTATATAAATCTCATTTGTTTAGAAAGACCTCAGAAGAACAGGTGAATCTCAACATAACACCGACTGTTACGTAATGTCGGGATCATTAATATGTACGCCCCCAATATTTGCATATGCCATGTTCAAAGCATTGCACAAGGGCAGCCAGTATTAACATCTGGATCTGTGCACAGCTGAATCATCAGACTAGGTAAGCAAGCAAGAACAATAGCGAAAAATGGCAGATGGAGCAATAATAACTGACATGATTCATGATAACATGGTATTTTTAGTGATATTTGTAAATTGTCTTTCTAAATGTTTCGTTAGCATGTTGCTAATGTACTGTTAAATGTGGTTAAAGTTACCATCGTTTCTTACTGTATTCACGGAGACGAGAGCCGTCGCTATTTTCATTTTTAAACACTTGCAGTCTGTATAATTCATAAACACAACTTCATTCTTTATAAATCTCTCCAACAGTGTGTAATGTTAGCTTTAGCCACGGAGCACAGCCTCAAACTCATTTAGAATCAAATGTAAACATCCAAATAAATACTATACTTACATGATTTGATATGCTGCATGAAGAACACTTTGTAAAGATCCATTTTGAGGGTTATATTAGTTGTGTGAACTTGTATTATATTGTTGTATTACTTGTACTGCAATGTATTATAGAGTCACAAGCTTGGGGGTGGGGAGCGTGAGGATTTAAAGGGGAAGTATGCTGAAACGGTGCATTTATAATTATGCCCCAAAATAGCCAGTTAAAAAAATTAATAAAAAAATCTATGAGGTATTTTGAGCTGAAACTTCACAGACACATTCAGGTGACACTTTAGACTTATATTACATCTTGTGAAAAAGCATTCTAGGGCACCTTTAAGTACTTTATGGCCATGCATGCTTCCTAGCTAAGGAATAATGTTGTCAACTTGAGGCAGTCAGCTGAAGACTAATGTTTGAAAAGACAACACATTGTGACTTACAGCTTGAGCCCCCACGAAGATAACACCAGAGGTTGTTTCGATCCCTGAAACATTGATACAAAACAGCCCTTCTTCTTCTGAGTGACCTCTGAGTGACACTGATTTGAAATCCACAGGAAAACCAACAGAGACTGTTTTTTGTTTTTTACATATAAACTGCATGAAATCCTCTCAAAACAATTCTAAACAGACTTGTAATCAAACATTGTTCAACTGCATAATTCTATATTATGTATACACTATACATGTAACCAGTTGTGCTTAGATCTTTTTAGATCTTTCTTTAGAACTTTTGAATTGTTGATTGGAAGAATGTGTTGCTTCTACTATGTGTGTGATTGATTTCTAATGACTTAAATGATGCATGAATAAAATCTGTGTAAAATGTATTATCTTTAGAGAAATCATGTCTAAACTGTACTCTCTGCTAAAGGCGGGAAAGTTAAGAGACCACAGATAACATGTAATTTATGGTAAGAGGAGAAGAACCTCTGAAACAAAGATGATACCTAATTAGTAGGGGTGGGACGGTTCAGATTTCTAACGGTTTGGTTTGTATCACGGTTTTAGTGTCACAGTTTCAGTACAGTTCTTTATGTGCTATGTTCAGTAAAAAATAGCACAATTGTCAAATAAAGATAAAGAAAATAAAAACAAATAATCTAACTACAAGAAACAGCACAAATAAATACAAGAGAGCTAAGATACAAATAAAATAAACAATGCTTTACAGATTTTTAAGGTATCCAACAGCTTTAAGGTACAGAAATTGAATAAAGTAATCAAATATAAAATAATAGCATATAAACTTATTTGAATAGTTAAATAAAGATGAAACATTATTGAAGTTACAAAAGCTATTCAGTCAAGAGTGATTTCTTCGTCCTTTGTCATTTGATTAACATTAAAACAAAGAAAGCAGGAATATTAGACTGCTGTCCCTTTAAGATATTATTCAAAGATCCAGTACACTGATACTTAGGGTGACCAAATGTCCTGATTTCCCAGGACATGTCTTGTTTTCAAATCCTGTCCTGGCCGTCCTGGTTGTTTTTTATAAATTGATGAAAATGTCCTGGTTTTCATTGTTTTTCATTGGGCCATTAAATTGACCAGTGTTACAAGATTTTCGGTTTCTGAAGGCGGAGCATACATTAATATAAATGAGTTTTGCAGACATGAGCTATTGCACGTGCAACTGAGAATATTAGTTCAGATTGTATCTCAAGACATTAGTGGATTATTCCATAAAGGTAACTATATTCTCAGCGTCGCGGCTGACTTATGCCTAAACTACAGTTGTTTACTTCTAGGTAACAGTTTATAATGTTTTCATTAGTATGCACAATTAGTGCAGTCGATTGTAACTGAATAACAGATACTTCGAACAGCAGAGCAACCTTCAGCTATCGTCTACTATGAGTTCAGCTTGTTGTGCTCTTCCTTTGTACCTTGGAATGTAACAGCTGATTATATACATTGCTTTATAACTTTCAGGCTTATTTGTTAAGCAACAAAAAACTGCTGGGAAAGATCAGCTCTACAGAAAAATATAGATGGGCAAATAAGGAGGATGAGGAAGAAAAACAGGATGAAGAGGAAGAAAAAACAGGAAACAAGAGGAAAATGAGGATGAAGAAAACTAAATATATAGATATATAGTTTTTGTAAGTTTGTGAGAGCTATTTTTGTTAAATTTGGATTGCTAATGTAGCACAGGTATTTTTTATTTATTTATTTCTCTAATACAGAAGAGACATTATTTCTATCATTATTTCATTTGTTATTTTTGAAACTTGTCATTATAAAACATGTTGAGTAACCTCTGAGAAGCCTATCTGAATTTGTGTCTCTGGTTATAGATAGTATTTTGTAATATAACAATTTTCTATCCATACAGAGGAGGCATATTTTAAATGTATTGAAATTAAAAAGCTTGTTTGAGTAAACTTCAAGTATCATTTGAGTATCTCAATGCCGGGCTGAGTGTCCTGGTTTTCGGTAATCAAAATATGGTCACCCTACTGATACTGACACACATGCGCTGTTTGTCTCGTAGACATAACCTACTATGATTGTTAGGATACTCGCTAAGAGGGGCATGTTGACAATTTTTGTGTGAATTTGTCCGTTTAGGTGCAAGATTTGAAAGAGAATTTGCGCAAGAGTATTTGCACGGCTCTCCATGTACGCGCTTCGAATGAGTACATACAAATCTCCTCACAGCGTGCGCAAATTCTCTTTCATGTCTTATGGATGAATGTTTAAATTGGCAAGGTTTAAATGGTGGTCACACCAGATACTGACTGGTTTTCGGAGCCCCCCCAATACAGTAAAACTGCACATTTTAGAGTGGGTTTTTATTGTGGCCAGCCTAAGATATGCCATCTTGATATGCCACACCTGTGAGGTGGATGGATTATCTCGGCAAAGAAGTTCTCACTAACACAGATTTAGACAGATTTGTGAACAATATTTGAGAAAAATAGGCCTTTTGTGTACATAGAAAAAGTCTTAGATCTTTGAGTTCAGCTCATGAAAAATGGGGGCAAAAACAAAAGTGTTGCGTTTAAATTTTGTTCAGTGTATGAATGGCTCATTTTTCACGTGCTGTGCAGTGAAAGGCTTACCAAAACAAAATTAGTGGGTTGTCCTTTGCAAATGAGCTCTTGCCCCTGGGTTTTATTATTATTATTTTTATTTATTATTTTTTATTTATTTTTTTTTTTTAGTATGCATTCAAATATCTATTTAGAAGATTATAAAATCAGTTTTTGTTGTAATTTTGACCATTTTGTTAAGGTTTTTCTATATATATACTAAAATGTCAGATACTGTATTGTACTAAATAAAAGTTAGTCAACATGGGAGAAAACAATCAAAAACAAGAAAACAAAGTATTTATTTTTAATGCCGATTTTTACAGCTTGGGGTTGGTGGGGGGTTGGGCTGGGCTGGTGGGGATGTTTGCATTTTAAATGTTTATATCTAACCACTTCATATCTGTGTGCAGTCTGCATTTTTATCTGATTGATATATATACACAATACAATACAATACAATATTTACACAATACAATGTTTATATATATGTTGTAAACAGTGCAGTTCAATGAAATATATTTTGAAACCTATGTTTCAACCTTCATATACTTAAAATATATTTAAATATGTATTTCAGGGGCAAGAAAATACATTTATAATTAAAAATATATTTCTCAAGAAAATACATTTCCAATCTTATAGTCAACAATGCAAATGTGGGTGGAAGAAAGAGTAAACCTTTCACCGCACAGATCTTCAAGCAGCCCAAGTGCTTCTGTAGAGAACTTTAACTCCTGACCTGCATAACCCACGTACCTCCAACCTACAGAAGATCCTACGGACTGACCACCATCTGACCTACAGTTCTCTGGATTACACAAAGACCTCATGCACTCAGTGCAGCTCTGCAGCTGTTGGAAAGCAATCCAGTCTCCCACTGCACACGGAAGGATACCACTGGACAACGTTTCCCATTCCCGGACTGATCAGCCGACCAAGTGAAACATAATTATATGCTAACCAAACCTTTTACCAAAAGGCCTTGGCATTAGGTTGTTGCTAAATGAGATTGCTATTTGTGTAGAGACTGTTTATCTAGGGTCAGCATACACAGATAGATACATTAGACACGTTATCTGTATTCAGAGTAAATGCTTATTTACTTATTTTTAATACCAGCATTCACAAAGACAACAATTGACTCCCTCGCAGACTGCTAATTACCCATTCATTGCTTTGTCCAATCCGTTGCTCATCTACCTGGCATTCAGTTTTTAACATCCATTTGTGTTGTAGTTTGTAGTTTCTGTTTGATTATAGATTCAGTTTTCTTAATAGTTTTGTCATTTTCCTTTGTAGTATTTAGTGAGTGTAATATTTTGCTATTGTATATCTTTTTGTCAATTCATTTTTTGCAAACTGTGTCATTCTTGTGTTGATAATCAGTGGCTCTACAAGCTCGTCTGAATCTCACAAAATCCTTCAGATTGGTCAGATGATAAACTTCCTCCAATTCATAAAATTCTAATTCAGTTAACAATCTTTCATGATTGTTCTTTATTGTCAAGGTGAGAATCCTGACTGATGCCCTGAAATATTGGAAGGAATCATCTGACTCAATACTTAATTTTTAGTCATCATTTTACACATATGTAATGTTAATTGCTACTTTGGATGTATAATGTTTTTAATTTTTAAGGTTTTTTAACTTTATTTGTCAACTGAATGCCCTGTTTGTTTCATTTGCTCACAGCTTTCATCGGAGGGATATAAATCTCTTACAGTTGAGACATTCATTAGTTAACACTAAGAAAAGAGTCTATCTCAGAGGTAATATAACTCACAAATGTCTCGTCTGAGAGGAGAGTGGAATTGAATCTCCACGGACAGTAGTTCTTTGGTAGCAATACGTATCGTCATAGCCAGTGGACCATGGTCTGAAATAATTACGGCTTCGTAATCGCATTTTATGACTGGCGACAGAAGGCTTGTGTCTATAAGAAAATAATCTATTCATGAATAGGAAAATGTACTGGAGAGAAAAAAAAAGAGTAGGCCTGGGTGGTAGGATTACGAAATCTCCAAACATCAACTATTCCGTATGTTTTAAGGAAATTCTGAATTGCATGAGCCAGAGATGTTCACGAGTCTTTTATCTGAAGTCCGAGTCAAATCTGGAGTCTTTATCACTGGAGTCTGAGTCAAGTCTGGAGTCTTTTGTCACGAGTCCAAGTCGAGTCTTGAGTCATTAAAAAAAAAAAAAATAATAATCTCATAATCAAATCCTATTTTTTTTATCCTAGTTGTATTATATAGTCAAAATAATCTTTCTATCATCTGTTTTATTTTAAATTAAGGTCCTATGATGTAAGGGATAATATAGCTTACATCCAACTTGTTATTTTATAATCCATTACAAATAATGTACAAAACAGTCGTCCTGGCAACACTAGTCATTTTCAATACAGTCACTAAGTGGACACAAGATGGCACCAGTGAGTCAATAGGTGCGTCCCAATTCGCGTACTTGTGCACTATTCTATGACGTTTTTAAGTATAAATAGTGTGAGTAGTGCGTTCACACTGAAAATTCCAAAAAGAAAAATTAAATTAATTTAATTAATTTTCAGGCATAAACATTGTATTCAAACTACATTGTATTTAAAACAACATGACCAATCACAAAGAATCATCAATATCCAATCAAGATAAGTGATTGAATAATCATAAACACCACATCACATTGTTAACTCGACAATTACATAGTAAATAATATATATATATATAATAAATATAAAGGGATATTATTAATGATATCATATACGTAATAATCATATTTCATAACATCACATTAAATAATGCTTCATCATTCATACCCATAGGTGATAAAGTCTGAAGGGTAAAAATCCAGAACAATTCACGTCTCTGTAAGAGCAATTCAATATCGCCCCCTCTAGGTGGCACACTCACTTTCTCAATCCCACAGAAGCGTAAGGAGGAAACATCATGATTAAAAGACAAAAAATGGGCAGCGACTGGATAGTTAACATCTTTTCTTCTAATAGAACTTTTATGTTCACACTCTTTGTTTTAGTTGACGTGAAGTTTTTCTCAGCCCAAGCCACAAGGACACCGAATCAGATAAATAACGTGTGTAGAAACACAAGTGATAACAGAATGAATACCATATTTCTTCCCAGTTCTAGGATGACAAAAGAATGAGGTTTTAGTTGTATTGTTACACTGCGCACAATTACCACAACGATAATTTCCATTTTTGTAATGGACTAATTAATTTCTGAGAAGAACTAGAGATGCAACTTTGAAAACGAGCGTGTACTACATGATCTTTTAAGTTTTTCGCTTGTTTAAATACAATCAGTGTAGGATGTCGGAAAATTGTGCTCAGCTCAGGATCAGAAGACAACAAATACCAATATTTTTTAAAAATGGATCGTATCAAATGTGATTTAGAGGAATAGGTTGTAATAAAAGTAAAGGAATGCTTTTTTACTTTTCTTGTCCTCTTTTTTAACAATTCAGAATGTGTCTTTTGAAAAGTAGTGCTGAATGTTTCGTCAATCCATTCAGAAGGATACCCTCTATCTAAAAATTTATTTTTCATAATTTCCGATTTTTCAATAAAGTCTGTATCTGAATGACAAATTCTACTCAATCTAAAAAAATGACTCTTGGGTAGGCCCTTCCTCAAAGAAGTAGGATGGAAGCTGGTAAGCTGGTCTTTGTGATTGGTCATGTTGTTTAAATACAATGTAGTTTGAATACAATGTTGATGCCTGATGAAGATCTAACGATCGAAACGTTGCTAATAAAGTACCTTTTTTATTGTTTTGCAAGTTGATAGTGTGCGGGATTTTCCTGCTTTTTCTGAGAAAAAATGACAAAAAAAAAGGTGATCGTCCCAGTTCGGGGCATAAATGTTGGCTAGAATAACAGGGAGCCCATACAAATGTCCCACCATGATTAGAAAGCACCCAGCCGGATAAGACTCAATACTCGTTGCCACAAAGTGTACATTTTTACTGAGAATTATCGCAACACCTCTAGAATTAGATTTAAATCTGAGTGAAAAGTCTGCCCCACCCACTTACTTCTAAGTCGGCAATGGTCAGAGACACTTAAATGGGTCTCCTGAAAGAATGCAATATCAGTCTTCAGATCTTTCAAATGAGTGAACACTTTCTTACGTTTTACAGGGTGGTTGAGAGATTTAACATTCCAACTCACCAATTTAACTGAACAACCATTTGCTTGAAAGGACATATTATTGTTAGTCATATGGAGTTGAATTTTTTTTTTTTTACAATATATCCTGATGTACATCGACTTCAATATTAGTGCATACACTTTTAAGAAAAATAAAATAAAAGGAAATGGTCTGACATTACCTCTACCTTTGTCATCGACATGAACATGATGAACCAGGAACCCCCCAAAATTGAGTCCACACATTATGTGCTTAACATATATGACAGCAGTCACTGTTAGTCAAAATCACGAATGCACCATAACTGGCAGCTATAAACATCCCACTGGATTTATTTAAAAAAAATCCTGGTTACAATCCTGATAGTAGTGTAGCTTTGCTACAATCACCCGTGGCTTTTCTCCGGGGGGTCAGTGGCCATAGACTGCAGCAGTCTACCAAAACTTCTTTATCCAGTTTCAGAACCTCAGATAGTAGTTCAGAGATCGACGCTGTGGAAGCTGATCCCGGTCCCTCCGCGACACCCACAATTCGAATATTGCACCTCAAGCATCCTCCCCTCCATGTCCTCAGACTTATCATGTAGCTCTTTCATCTTCGTCCACGTTGACATACTGGCTTCCATATCTTTAATGGTAGCCTTCATTTGTTCAATGTCAGTCCACATTAGTGTCACATTGTTGGCTATTTCCATTCTAACTGCTTGTAGCTCACTCTTTAAAAATTTGAAATCATCAGCAAGAGAGTTCTTAAGTTCAGTTCTTATCACTGCGGAAATATCTGCTTTTAAGGATATCAGAATCTGCAATTTCAATTCTTTCTTTTTATTTGCAAATTTAAGTTGTGTATTTATTTCTGATTTCCTGAATATTTTGGCTTCGTTGTAATGAGGTAAATGATCTTTGAAAAACCATATTATGAACATACACTTACCTTTGTTTGAGCTGACCAGCCAACTATGGTAGTGTTCATTGGTTTGTGTTTATATGTTCAAGCTTGACAATTTTGCCTTTGTTTATTTTCAAATGCACATTTCTAATTAAGCCGGGGACACATTTTATGACTAGCTAAGACATTCTAAGACTGTTTCCTCCAACTGAAGCAGATTTAATACACAAAATGTAAACAAACTCAGACTGAGCACAACTGGCAATCATTAAGTGTGTCCTCGGCTTTACAGATAAGTACAACGATTAAATTGTAAAAAGGGATGCTTATAAGAGAGCATACATCTGAAACTGTGAAGGTTTTCAATTATGTTTCCCACCAGGTACATTGTTTTTCTTTTATGAATGACAGTACGCTGAGTACAAATCATTAACCCTCAGGGGTCTGAGGATTTTTGGGGCCCTGGAGAAGTTTTGACATGCCCTGACATTTGTGCTTTTTTCAGTTGTTCATAAACATATTAATGGAAAAAGTGTCATTACACTGTATTCAGCACAAACTAGGCTACAATAATATGTGAGGAACATGTATGTACATGTTTGTGTTTTTGAAGGAATAACGTTTATGCGTGGTTATTGAAAAAACAAAAACTTAAGTCACTGAAATAAGCCAAAAAATATATTAAATCTTTGTTCACAAGACTTCTGGGTATTTGAGGTTGTAGACTAGAGTTTTTGCTTCAAATGAGGTAAAATTATGCTGCCTGCTTGTTCATATAAAACAATAGAGAGATTTAAATTTTCTAAAACATCTTTGGTCAAGAAACACAGTATGCGTGGAGACGTGAATCATCATGAATAATGGGTGATTCTCACCTGAGAAGACAAAAGAATTGCATAAAGAGCTCTAATGACTGCATAAATAATGAGGCCTTTCAGTCAGGTAGGCTGTGAAAAAACCTGTGAGACATTGATCATGTCTCAAGCTCATGGTGTAATCAAACATACAGAAAAAACAGCAACACTGTGAAATATTATTACAATTTAAAATAATGGTATTCTATTATATTCTTAAAATATAATGTATTCTGTGATGCAAAGTGTCTGAACAATTATGTTACCTCTATGGCATTTCATATAGGCTTTTAGCTTAAAAGCATGCACATTTGGAGAAATATGATGGATTCTCATATGTTTGTCAATTTTCTATACAGAGGAGTAATATTCAGGATTTATTGTCATTACTATGAGTGCTGGATACTGTGTTTTCAATTCATACTTGCAGCCGGAGGGCGCTCTGCCCCTTTTGTCCACAAATGCCTGAGCACTGAAGAAGAATAGGCAATCCAGGAAATAACTGAACTAACAGAGGCCAGAGATCGCTAACTATGGCTATTCAAAACACTTTTCAAGACAATAAATACACGATTGAGACGATGAATGCATGCATTGACTCAGAATTTGCGTCTGAATAGCGCTCCCTCCGTGGGCATGGCCGCATTAGCGGATAATGAGCTGAATCACGGATTTCTGACATGGCTCTCTTTTCATACAGATTACATAAACACAGAAGGTTTGTTTTCGATTTGACTTGCATGATTTAAAACCTGACATTTCAACGTTTTTTTAGACATAAGTCTAATTTTTTTGTGATTAGTATTCACTAAGTTACAGTTCATTTTCTGAGAACTATCAGATTGGACTTCGTTCAGAGGGACGAAAGATCACGCATCATGTTAGTTTTCTTTATTTTACAAAAAGCACAACATTTTGTTTTTACTCTGAGTGTACACAAATGAAAGAAGATATTCCACAGATTAAAATGGTGTATAGCTCTTAATTGTATGTGGCAACATTGACAGAGTATTTTGAGTCTCTTTCACACTGGTTAGAAAAAAAATGCGGTGATCACGCCGGCGTGACCGCCGACCCCAGAGTGTTAATCATCATTTGCCTGCCTTTTCTTTGTTGTTGTTTTTCAGATCAGCTGCTATAAAAGACAAAAGACAAATCCGAGTGCAGAAACAAGTGTGTTTTAATGTTTTACTGTGTTTAATATCACCTCTCTTATAGAGATTTTTGAATCAGGCCTAAAAGAGGTTAATTCAGTCAATCTTGGAAGGAAAGTATTAGCAACATGTCCATTCCAGGTATCTAATTTGTGCTTCCTTTAAGTAATTCATGTAAAAATCACATGAACAGATTTTGGTAAAGCTGCAGGCTACTTGTCCTAATTGTCTTGGCATACAATATTTTGCACAACTTCTAATTTCTTTAAATCTTTGCAACAGAGGTGTAGAGAGTGCATGTTAGCATTAGCACAATAGACACATTCATGGGAATTACCTTAGGTTAAAATAAACCACACTTATCAATATACAACATACCCTGTAATACTCAGAGGTTGCTTTCATGCTTCAAATATCAATATCACTGACTTTGTGATTGAACTCTGCTCACTGTATATTGGACACACTCATATGTCAAGCTTGATCAGGATATAGTCAAAAGGTAAATTGAGAAGTCAACAAAATTCTAATGAATGTCAATGCAAGTTATAATACTGTATATTCAATCATGGATGCAAAACTGTTATTGGCTAATTTTATATAAATTTATTTTTTCCCTTTCAATTTCAATATGTCCTTTTTTTTTTGCTTTGTTTTAAATGTATTTTTAATTAATAATTCAGTTTTTTTTTTTTAATGTAACATATTAATGAATTATATTAATATATTAAATTAATTTGAAGTTATCTTACAGCCCCCCCTGGAGGATCACTGAGCCCCTCTTACACTAGGGTTGTTGCTGTGGGTGGATTTTTACACATTGAAAACATTAAAATGATTACACACTTAAGTATATTCTTTTCATAATAAGCATCTATTTTAAAAGCATATTCTAGTGTACTTCTAAGTCAAAGTGTGTTCACACCATGTCAAAATACATACGTTAAGATGACACAAGGATGTTTTTATGTACTATAATTTTAAACAGTACAATATAAAAAATGAGTGTTCACACTGTAACATGATGAATATTAGAATATTTAGACTAGTAATTATTGTGAAATACAGTGTTTGTGGAAATCTGCTCTAACATAGATATTTATAATGTGCTAAACAATGTTTTAATAGTGAGGAGCGGGAGTGTGATCAGTGTCTTGATTGGTTCAGTAAAGGCTGTTTCATCTCTGCAACCACAAACATTACGTGTTTTACTCCAAACTAACTTCATAACATTAAGTGTTTGATATAACTTCCATTTGGGATCTGAAGTGGCTTATCATCATTTTAGGTAATAATATGAAAACATTTAAAGTAAACATATGATAATTTATATATTTTTCTCTACTGAATTGTTCCTTATAAAATAAGGATTTTTACATTAAAATTATTATTATATTTATTCCTAAACACTTTTTTTTTTAAATAATGAAATACTGTTTTTACTATAGTAATACTCTTATTTTGTAATATTTTTATTTAGTACTACTACTATTATCATAATAATTATTATTAGTCATCAGTGTTAATTTCGATGAAGAATAATTTTCGTCAACGACATTTTTTCACGGACGAAAACGAGACGATGACTAAATAAAAATGCGTTTTGAATGACTAAATCTATAACTAAAATCTACTCTAATTTTCGTCAACGGATAAAAACGAGACGAAAATGAAAGAGAGGGACGATTTGGGAAGATATCCAGTCAGGTCTGCTGCGTGGAAGATGCACACATTTGAAGTGTAACGTGCTGATCTAACCGCGGGAAAAGCGGCGCTGTTGCACGCTCTACAGGCTCGTGCATCATCTGACTGCTGCGCAATTAATGAATAGCGCACGTTTATGCGATTGCTTATAAGCTAATGTTGATGAATTATGACAATGTTTACTACACAATGTTTATATTATAGTATGCTTTAGACGGTGTAAGAATGCATATTCTATCTCCCTCATGAGCAGCCTGCTACAGTGCAGACTGCAGACATTTCAGAATAAGCGTCACGGTGTATTTCAATATGGTTTATAATTGTTATTTTTTCCTGGTCATTATTGTCATTTTGTTTACATAATAAACTGTATTTAATTTAATTTCTATTTAATTCACAGTAAACTACTGTATCTTCTGTCATAGGAAGGAAAGACTAAGAACATTATTTGACACATTATTCAATATATTTTACAAGTATAAGGGTTAGGCTATTATAGTTAACTAAAACCATAAAAAAATCTTCATTACTTGAAATAAACGTTAACTGAAATAAAAAAAAAAATAGCCTATTTATAAAAATTTAAACTTATTTTCTTTCATCTAGTTTCCAAGCTTTAGCTTCACCTCATGTAGTACACTAACAAAAATAAAAAATAACAACAACAACAACAACAACAAACTATATAGACATTTAAAAGCAAAAACATAAACACCAAAAATTACTAAAACTTTTAACTAAACTTGCTATGGCGAGTAAAGTACAGTTGGTTGTCTTAAGTGAACAGAAACAGTTTGGAGAACATCAGATGTATATCAGTGTATTGGATCTGTGTATTGTTAGAGAAATGCTTACTTAATGCATTACAATTTAACTAAATTAGATTTTAGTTGACTAAATCTACTGTTGATTTAGTCGTCTAAAATCCTTTGATATTTAGTCGACTAAAACTAGACTAAAACTAAAACAATTTCCGATGACTAAAATATGACTAAAACTAAATGGCATTTTAGTCAAAAGACTATGACTAAAACTAAATCAAAATTTGCTGTCAAAATTAACACTGTTAGTCATGCAAAGGACTCTATTCTCTGAAGTTAAGGTGGAATGCTAGTCCACTACGGAACTTGAGCAACAAGTGTGACAGGAGACAATTTTTCTACTGTTTATGTCTCTTCCGGATGTACATTAAGAGTCCAGTACACAACCATTAAGATAACAGATGTAGTAAATGTGGTTTAAGAATCTGCCTGCATACAGTAAACAAGATTCACCTCAGTAGCCTATACATCATCTATATATGTTAATATTACTTATAGCACAGTAAATGTTGCTGAACATATGAATTAGGGGAGCGCTGGGCCTAACGTCAGCTTAGTTGTAACACACGTGGTTTAAATACTTCCACACACTTTAGCACATGATGAAACTTAGGGTATTTACTAGTTGCCATATCGATAGAATATAGAGAAAAATCCAGAAATCTTTGGAAGATATCACTGAAAGTTTATTTTAGAATAGCAATAGTTAATATTTCATCTATAGTTTTTATTTAAAATTAGACAAATCTGATATTATTTTAATCTCCAGTCTGTGAGTTCTTTTAATGTTCACTATAACTAGCAGAAGGTAATAACCAGGGTTAAATTCCAGTTGCGCAGGATTGGGTTCGTTGTAACACTGCGTTACAATGTGCCCCACTATTAGAATTATGCTATTCTATACAGCTACTACAACTGGCATAATTAAATTTTATTATCTGTTGAGATACCATGGGAAAAAGGTGAATTAAGACTGAGAGGAAGAACTTGAACATTCAGAAAATATTATTTCAAGCAGTGTTATTGGCTCGTCTATTTGCCTTGTGTTCTGTGAGTGGAGGGAGGAGAGTGTTTTGTTCAGCTCTGTTTTTCTGAATGTCTTATGTTTCTAAATTCCTAAAATAATAATAAGTAAATGTATAAATAAATAAAATGCTATTGTTTTTATATAAAAATAATAATAATAGTCTTTTACTGACAAAATATTTTAGTGTGTCATGTTTTGTTTTTTTTTTCTTCTTCATTAAATCAGATAACATTTTAAGCTGTCATATGTGGTCATGTTACAAGGTGCCGCACCCTATGGGGCATGTTGTCACATTTCACTTCCCTTTTTTCGGGGTAAATAAAGAAAAAAAGTAGGCTAGATATTGTATTAATGGAACAAAGCCACATATTTGTACCAGACATGTGTGAAATGAATGTGGAACAAAAGATATTCCCTGAACCCTAAGTAGATTCACACAGACAGAGAAAGTCAAAGCGTTGGGTTGTGGCCCGCTCTCCTACACTGCGCATCACTCGCCTCCAAATGCATGACTCACCATATGATCTGAATAACAGCGATCGGATATACAGTTGCGACAATAAAGTGCTAATATATCACATTATATAAAGATAAATTAACTTACATTGATGTGCGCACATCTACCATCCGCAGAAGCTGACTGGCAGAAACGAAAAAAGAAACTGAAAGTACTGTAACAGTGATGATGACAGAACTGACGTCATCATGCAGTCCGTGCACGACTTTATTTATTTATTTAGTACAAACGCATAAGTTGAACATAAGGCACACAGTACCAAAAATAACGGTAGACTAAGTTAGTAAATTATATAAAAAAGAAAAATATGAAAATAATATACAAATCAGAGAGTAAAGTATATTCAAGTTTAAATATCAAATATATACTTTAAAGCACAATTTGTCACGGTCTGTGGTTGGTTGGAAAGAGTGAGGACTTTTAATAAGGAAAAAAAATAAACACAAACCAAAACTACCCCAAGGGGAACACATTAAAAAACAGCAAGACTTGACAGAGCAAACACACAGGAAAACATCCAAAGTACAACAATGAACCAACACAGGACTGCAAACACAAGGAGAATAAGTAGGGAACAAACAAGGCAGGTAATGATGTGGAACAGGTGGGGGAAATTAACCAAGATGGGCGGGGTCCAGACAATAGACAGATGATCACATGGCACAAGGAAACACAAGACAAGCCATGTGCTCACACCAAACATAAACACAAGAACAAAGACAAGAGAATATGGGAGTCAGAGCTCTGTCACCAAAACCAAGAATACACTAGAACAGAAGTGACAGAACTCTGACACAATTACAGTCTTAATTGTTTTATTATTATGTTTACATACTGCATTATCCAAACTTACATTTATGAATGTGAAATTTGATTGTTTAATAAATAAATAATAAATAAATCAAAGGCACTATTTTATCTTCTTCAGGATAATCAGTGAAACCAAAGAGAACATTTTTGATCATGTGTCACTTAAGGTGTGGTTATAATGAGTGTATCAGATGACCCCTCCCCCTCTGTAATACAGGGCACCAGTCAAGAATACTAACTTAACAATTTAAGAACACTCCAAAAACAGCTGTTCAATAATTCAGAATTAATATAAACTGGAGGGAGTCAGTCAACTGATTTATCTGAAGGATTTGTGAGAGTCTGGCCAACTAGTCTTTGATCATCAACACAAGGAAGACAGTTATAATAAAATCAAGTAGAAGTATCAGCAGAGATCGAGTCGACTAGATCATCCATTGTGAAGACATCATCAACACGACAGCCAGGCACAGTTCCTCAACAGACCGTCCATACCGGCGTGATGAATACGATCCTCAACTGGACACGACCACAACGCAGCCCTGAAGTATCAGCAGAGATCGAGTCGACTAGATCATCCATTGTGAAGACATCAACACGACAACCAGTGCACAGTTCCTCAACAGACCGTCCATACCGGCGTGATGAATACGATCCTCAACTGGACACGACCACAACGCAGCCCTGAAGTATCAGCAGAGATCGAGTCGACTAGATCATCCATTGTGAAGACATCAACACGACAACCAGTGGCACAGCTCCTCAACAGACCGACCATACCGGCGTAATGAATACGATCCTCAACTGGATTGAACTGAAATAAATACTTTGATTGCTGCGATCCTATCAGACTTATGATAGCAACGTGATTCGTAACAAATCACTGTTCGCCAGAGGAGAACTGGCCCCCCGACTAAGCCTGGTTTCTCCCAAGGTTTTTTTTCTCCATTTTAACACCTATTTGCCACTTGTTTGCCACCTGATGTCACCTGATGGAGTTTGGGTTCCTTGCCGCTGTCGCCTTTGGCTTGCTTAGTTGGGTACACTTGACATTTGACTTGACATTTGATATTAAACAGTATTCTTGACATTTATTCAACAGTGCTTCTGATCTGCCTGCATTGACACTATTCTTTAAGAGCTGCTGTGCAGCAAAAATTATGTACCAGTTATCAATGTAAAGCTGCTTGACACAATCTACATTGTAAAAAGCACTATATAAATTGACTTGACATTTCCTCTCTCTAGATCCATTAATGTACTAAAAACATATTTAAATCAGTTCATGTGAGTACAGTGGATCTACCTTAATATTATAAATCGACGAGACTACTTTTTGTGCATCAAAAAAACAAAATAATGAGGGGGGGGGGGGGTACATTTTACTTTACAGCACAACTATGAGATCAGTTCATTTTCAGTGGGATAAGCAGCAGACGGAGGGCAGCTCGAGCAGCATGCAGCGCTTGCCAAGATCCCTCACGTCAATATAGCATGAAAGATAAAAAGAGAAAAAAGAAGCATTGTTTAAAAAAAATGTTAGGTTTTTAGCTCTCGTTTTATAGCCTACAATATTTTATACAGGCTAGCTATAGCGCAGCAAGTCAAGAGCACTATACGATTTATTTCGGTTCATTATCGAATGTTGGATTCCCGTAGTAATCATTTGGGTATAACTGCTAGATTAAAGGGCATTTTAAGCGGACGAGAAGCGTGTGAAGTGCGGAAGCTCAATGTCGCAGTGGAAACAAACAATGATGCCCACTTTGCATCTGAGGAGAGGCCTAAATATTTTGTATAGCCTAGCCTAATGTTGTGGTAAATAAGATGTGAATAAAAGCTATAATATCAACTCAAATTTGCCAAATCTTATAACTGTAGCAAAGTTTATGAAGAAAGGAAAAGTGAAGTCAAATGACAGACAGGCCATCAGTTCAGACAACTTTTAAACATTTTACCCCATGTAAACAGCCAATAGACTGCTATTTATAAGGCTGTATTTTTTATTTTAGGCTACTATTGCCATTTTATTATTTTTTCTTGTATTTTTATATTACATTTTATTATTTTGATTAGACAGCAGGGCATAACCTTCAATAGACTATATGACTACTTGGCCATAAAAACAAAACAGCTTTATTGATAAAAATAGAAACTGTAGAAAATACCACACTGAATAACAACATTAAACATGATGATATAGCCTACATTTTGGAATACAATTTTTAACTGAAATATCACACATGGCCGATAATCATTATTGTTATAGCCTACTTATGGCTCCAAGCGGTGTGTAATGTTCATGTACATGTCCACAGCATCCCAAAAGACACCACTGTTACCCATGAGAGTGGCATTAAAAATATGGTCACACTGGTATGTTGATGACCACAAATTTTCCCTCTGCAGTTGGCGGTCAGGGTAGCCATCAAGGGGGTCTTGTCCATAGGGTGATGGATATGTTAAACTCCCTCCATTGCTAATATAGTCAGCAGCCACAACCTCAGCGGGTGGTATAAGGTGAGATGGGATTTGTGCGGTCCTCAGGTCGGCTGCGAACAGACCATCAGGAATGCCCTTTTGTGGAATCGTGTGTGCGTTCCACGCAGGGACGAAGTTCTGTAATCCCACCATGCAGCATTTAGAAGCAATGCAAGAAACACGGTGCTTGACAAAGTGATCATCCATGTCCAAGAAACCATTGTTTGTAAGATAACACAAAGCATGTTTGATGGGATAGTTTATGCGAGTGTTTATTTCTACCCACTTTCTTTCGGCGGCATGGTTTTGCCTGGACTGGCTCTGAAATGCACCTCTTTCGATTCCATATTGTGTCCTCAAGTGATGTTGCACCTCTGTGCAGGTGTATCCAAAGTCCTCTACCAATGTACAGATCACAGTTTCATAACTATCCAGTGAACTCCAGGCAGACATTTTCAGCGGACAAGGCTAATCGGACTATATTAAACCATAGGCGGAATTTGTGTGTGTATAGAAATCTTATTTTCTCATTTTGTCTTATTTTAGTTTAGAATGAATGAGTAAAGCCGTTTGTCATAGGACAACAAAACGTTTTAAAAGTTATTTTTTTTTAGGCTGCCCTAACAGCACTCGTAAAGGTCAAAGTGATCGAGATGGCCAATAAAAAAAAAAGAAGGCGGGTCTTACGGTCACAACGCAATGGGAAAGCTGCAAGACGTAAAAATTAAACAACCATTTTACGATAGAAATTCAGTGACCAACAGTAAGGCTGCGTCCGAAATCACATACTTCCCTACTATATAGTATGCGAAAAACAGTATGCGAGGCGAGTAGTATGTCCGAATTCATAGTATTCGAAAAACATTCCATTCATACTACCCATATTCATACTATATACAACGTACTTTTTTAACGGTCGGGAAGTACGTTCGAATTCAAATGTAGTACCTACTCATGTAGTATGCGATTTCGGACACAGCCCAACTATCAATTGATGCACATTACTTATGAAATTCCGGCATTTTGAATTGAAAAATATTCGATCATGATTCATGTAGCCCAATTCATAATTGAATGTGACGAGAAACGTTTTCGACATACAAATAAGTCAATGTGTTCACATTTTAAAATGAAATATGAAGTAATTAATTTAACCTTTTTGCAAATAACTACAATTAGGCATAGAACCTCTTAACTATTCTCATTTATTTCTTTTAATTCCTTTATTATTATATAAATCCCCAGCCTATATTAAACATGGAAAGCTGCATTGCAACGAATGCAGCTTCAGCGCCACCTATAGAAGAGCTCTGCAAGGAGAGTACTAGAGTCTATTAAATCATACAAAAACACCAAGACATGGTCTATACAAGAACGAAAGAAGAACTTAAAACCATTGATGTTATCACCATAAAAATTAAATAAAGACAAAACTCATTTCATTTACAAATCAGAACTTGTTTAATTTTAATGAATAGAAACACTGAGGGGGGCATATTCAAGTATCCAGAAATGAGTCAATAAACTAAAATTAAAGTAATGTGAAATATTTCCTCAGTAAACTATGCCCAAAAATACAAAGGTTTTAAGTAAAAGCATTCTCTCAAACTAAAATATTCAAATAAATGTCCCTTGTAAACAGCACATTGTCAAAAAAACAAAAACAAAAACACTGTTATGGTCACATGTTTGTGCTAGGCTATTCACCTAAATAGCTGCAAAAAATAAAAGTGCATGATGCCCAAAAAGTTTGGTATAGGATGAAAATCCTAAACTGACAGAACCTTGTCTGAACTTGACTACACATTAACTATCCAGTAGGAAAAAAAACAGCAAAAAAAAAAAAAAACAACATGTTAAGGAATAATTTTATCTTTAGTTTGGAAGATGATTATCTCAGTTTTCCCAGCACCTCACTCAGACCCCTGAGAAACACAAGTTTGCTGGAGAACCCCACTGTTTTGCACAAAAGGCAGGCATTATTGTCATTAAGATAGGTCTGAACACACTCCCCACAGCCAGCCACTTGGCCACAGCATGCAGCAACTACAATGATGGTATTAGGAATGTTAGTACACATTCTGCAGGCCAGTGCTTCTCTCAGAGAAGAAATTATCTGAAATCAGTCAGATAAATCAGTGACTTTCTGACTATCTGCATCTAGAACATCAAGTTTTTCAGAAACTTGTACAACACTGGCCTTAATCTGGTTAACAACAATGTTCAGTTCACTGCATTGTTCATCAGCCTTCTCGGTTATGCGTGCTGCAGCATTCTTGACCCCCAACTCCACTTCTTGAAGGCTTTCCAGAACTTCACTTTCCTCTGTTTCAGCTCTAAACAAGAAAAAAAGCTCCAATTACAAAAAACAGTTAGGGCCAGATTTACTAACAGCTTGCACCAGCACAAACCTTCTTTTGGCGTTTAAATAATAAAAATAATAATAATAATAATAATAATAAAACAAAATCTAGGAGGAGACACTGCAGAGAACAGAGAGCGTCGACCCACACCTGATGAGAGCATCAGCTCTGCTTATTTGCGTCCCAACGCTAATTTGCGCTGCTCTTGTTAGATTCTGTTGTATTTATTAAAAAGGCATAGTCCACCCCAAAAAAAAAAAAAAAAAACTTGTTTACTCACCCTCATGCCATCCCAGATTTTTAGTAAATCTCTATTACTCATCTCTGTGAGTCCATATAAACCATGTAATTGTTATTCATTTGCATTATGATTCAAAAACTACACACAGAAATTGTTACATTACACTTCACAACATCCATCTTATGAATGTGCACATGACAGTTGGCCAGAAGTGATGTTTTTAGTTGGGGGGGAAAAAAGAAAAAGAAAAAAGTATTTAATTAGACGCACGTATTGTTTAACTTCAGAAGACATTGATTCATCCACTGGAGTCGCATGGATTACTGTCATGATTTTCTTCTTATATATAAATTTGTCAATGTTCAATCTCCATTAACCTGCATTATATGGACTCACAGAGATGGATTAGTTGCCTAAAAATCTTATACAGTCATATACATCTAGGATAGCAGCATGAGGGTGAGTTAATGAGAATTTTCATTTTGAGGTGGACTATTTAATATGGTCTGTTGCTTTCTTGATTATTTTTCATATATAGTGGTTGCCAAAATTATTAATTATTAGTTGCCATGAGATATTATATTATATTATATATATTATATTATATTATATTATATTATATTATATTATACCAAGGCTTAACTTATTTGATCCAAAAATAAAGTAATATTGTGAATTATTCCAATGCAAAACAGCTGTTTTCTATGTGAATATATAGTAAAGTGTCATTTATTCCTGTGATCAAAGCTGAATTTTCAGCATCATTACTCCAGTCTTCAGTGTCACATGATCCTTCAGAAATCATTCTGATATGAGGATTTGCTGCTCAAGAAACATTTATGATTATCAAAGTTGAAAACAGTTGTGTACAATTTTTTCTTCTAGGATTTATTTGATGAATAGAAAGAACAAAATTTATCTGAAATAGAAAGCTTTTGCAACATTATCACTACCGTTCAAAAGTTTGGGGACAGCAAGAGGTTTTTTGAAAGAAATTAACACTTATTCAGCAAGGATATACATTTATATATTCATTTTATAAAGGGACATCACAGATAATACCCACCTCTTCCTTTTATACAGTGACACATTTTTATGTCTTTTAAGCTTCACCAAGTCAGTGCTTTTAATAGCGAAGATCTTGCGACTGGATGACTTCCAAAACTCCAAATCTAAAATACAAAATAAAATTATTTGATTTTCTCAAGTAGATGCAGTCACTGAACCTTTACGTCACACCATGGGCTCAGGTAGTTTTGTAATTCTAACACAATATTGTATATACACATTCTTTTACTGTTGTAATCAATATCATCCATGTTGCCATTACTGCAATAACAATAGTGTTGAATTACCTTTTGTCTCAGAGGTATCTGCTATTGCAAGACCCTTGGCATCACAGATGGTGTAAGTGTCAGCAGAATTCAAGTACTCCTGTACAGTCTGCCCCACAAGTTGCACACCCTGACCCTCTGAGATTGACTTCTCATAGCCACAGTGCATGTTACAAACAATAAAACAAAACAAAATTACTAGGCTATCTAACATTACTACTGCTTAAAGGATATCAAAATTCAAACATTACAAGGTTTAACGTCCCAGAAAATATACACTTATGGTGAAATCTTCCCATGGTCTTCAACGTCGGCAAAATAAATTTGTTTCCTTGCTGATCTTGTACGCTTCAGTGGGTTCTGGAACATGTTATGGATGGACAATATTCCCTCTGGGGCGGTAAGGTGCAGTGTGGCACTGAGGAGAAATCCCGGGGCCCGGGCCTGGACCAGGGTTTGGTGTCATGGCGGTGGCATGTTCTTTAGGAGTGCCGCACACAGCAAATGACTCTCTGTGATGCATTATATCTGTCTGAAACATGCCGTTGGGGTTTGGGAAATAGGTTTCCCTCGTTATATCATCCTCCAGATATATAGTGTCCGGCTCCATCTAAAAATTATGGTACAATCGTTAGCGAACCATCCCTACTGACAGCTAAACTCTAGCTAGCAAGGTTACTAATAAAAATGTGTAGTAAAAACATTAACGTTACCTTAAAAATAGCTTCCAGCCGATCCCTTGTGATATCTCTGGCCATCATAGTCAGCCGTTTAATGCCATGATGTAAGCTAAACTGCAGAAGGTCATCCATATTTAAGCTTCGATCACTAATGATGTCGCGATTACCTACAGTACACCATCCACTTCCATTCCGCCCCTCCCTCATGAGAATAGACTCGCCCATCTACCTTGAGCTAAATTGAAAAATGCACCATGACCAGAATGGAAACTCAGTTTCTTTAATTAAAAAACACATTTAGAAAACGTAACAAAGCAAAGAAAATTGAAAAATTTTAATTTATCAATTGATGGAGTAATCACATTTTTTTTTTTTTTTTTTTTTTTAAATGAATCGGGTTTCAATTTTTCATTTTTGCACTTGCATTGTATGGTCTGAAAATTGAATTGTGAAGCGTTACATGGACCTTATTAAGTATACAATCACAACTATAAAGAAAATTTACAAAAAACCTTTCCAAAAAGAACTTAAGAACAATTTACAAATTTGTCAAACACTCATCTAAAGAACACCTCTTTCAGATGCTCTTTTTCTCAACACTGCACATAAACAAATAACAGTAATGACGAGGAAATTTGCAGAAAATCTTAAGTAGTACACATTCAGTACCAAACAACTGATTATGGCATTTGTAATGAAAAAAAACACAACAGCAATATAACACCCTTATAATTAGGCTAACTGTTAAATGTCTGTCATATTTTACAATTATAATATAAATGATATTGTAGTAAAAAAAAAGAAAGAAATAAAACATTCACCGCTTTTTACATCTCTTATTCACCTAAAACATTATAGTTGTCTCAGATAACTACCACCTAAACACTTCAGGTCGAAATTTACATCTATAAAAACTATTTTTAAAAAAAATTACACATTGTATCAAACTCCACAAATACACTTTATTTCTTACTCTTTCCCTTCACACCCTTTTGAAAACCTTTCCGACACTCTTCTGCCACAACTCCAAGCACTACTTCTCTTCTTTCCTGCATTAGCTTTCCAACAACGCCTTCTGAAGTATTAGAACCTTCTTGCTTTTCTACACATCCTTCAACCTTCACTTCTGTATCCAAATTAGCTGACTCTTCTGTTTGAACTTCCGCAAAAACTTCTTGCAGCATCATGTCATCAGTCATAGCTGTACATTCGCCCATGTTAGACAAGCTTGCACTGCACTCCGTACTTTGTGGTATAGAAGATGAACTTGCCGTGTTGACATCTGCCACAAATGCCACATCCAGAACACGCTGTCCACGAAACTTTAGGTGCAGTCGCCTAGATCCCTCACCTAAGAATCTCAACACCAGAACATCAGGATCTGGAGTCCTGCCACTTGGCACATTCAGAAGTTTCCGAAGCAGAAAGTCATCCAGGACAAAATTGTTCATTCTGCCACTGCTGTCTTCAATGGTCACAATACCTCGCAATACAGACACAACTCTGGAAGTATGGCAAAATGCATCACATTGCTGACATCTGGTAAGTGATGTTGCCAGGTTCACTGAAGATAAAGGATGCTGTCTTGGGCACAAATAGTCTACCTTCACGTCTGCTGTGACAATTCCACCTTCCTTTCGGTCAAAATTTTCCATTATTTGTGCCACAGTGCATGAAACATCCGGGACAATTGTAATTGTTGATTGTGCTGTTGTAGACAAACATGTGCATCCACCAAATTTCCGAATGGATATATTAGTCAGTCTATACCACTTGCTAACTTGCAAGCCATCACCACCCCAGACTGTTAATGAGATACTTCTTGTCTGGTCTGCGACATCATACGATCGTCTGGCCATTTTTTGGTGGCTATGGGTCATGCCTGGTCTATCTTCAGACAACTGCAAAACTTTGATGGTAACATTCACCTATAAACACACACACACACACACACACACACACACACAAAAGAACATACCTCTAACATAAATCATGAATCAATTTACACATCAACAACAACATGATCTTACTCTGTCACACCATACTCATACATCCAACATTAACCCTCTGGGGCCGACCAACGCAAATATGCGCTATTGTTATTATAATGATCCACGTGAAACTCGCAGCGGATAAACGCCCCATAACAACAAACAAAGCAGCAAGCTTTTTTACATTTTACTTTGCACTTCGGGCTGAGAGGAATGAGACTGAATTCACAGCAGAAAAGACTTGCTGTGACAAATAAGAAACAATTGACCTCAAGAAGTTTTGGATTACCTTTGGATTATTGATGCAGCAGCTTGATCAAGCAGAGATCCTAAACATGAGTAAGTCTTTTTTTTTATTATCCTACTTGTATTAGTTTTCACATAACCTGTACACATTTTACTAATTAGGCTTTTTTCAAACTATAATTCCTGACTAAATGTATAATAAAGTGAAACATTATAAAATTTCATTCACAGCATCTAAATGCCAGGTTGTTTTTTTATGTTACATAACATAAACAGCAATACGATATAAAAAAAAATAAATATTGTTGCTAGCCTAATGTCAGTAAGAATGGTTAGACAAAACTTTACTGAGATAGGCTATTCTCTGTTCACGAATATAGCCAAATATGTTTAGACCTATATATATTGTATAGGCCTACATACAAAGCATGCTTGTGTTTATGAATGTAACTAAGCTTCTGTTCATAAATATCTATTCTGGTGTAAGTATTTTGAATGTGTTATACCTGGGATCATATGAGGTGTAAATGTATCAGGTAAGCTGTAAATATCACTGATAATATGTCTGCTATGTGGTTATTGTGTTCCTTTTTTTCTATAAATTAGTACTAGTATCAGTGACCATCACAATAATATTAATAATGTAGTTTTTTAAAAAATATTTTGTCCTCAGAGTCTTTCTTGTAACTCTTCTCTCTCAGTCACACACCTGGCTGAAAGGCTCATTATGCGGGCCTTTGTCTTCTCAGGTGTGAATCACAGCATTATGCATGATATGCCCTCTCGCATATACCTTTCCTAGACGAAAGGTGTCTTAAAAATGTAAATCAATATATTGTTTTCTGTGAGCAAGTAATCAAGATGATTTTCACATCATTTTGAAGCAAAAACTCTAGGCTTCAAAATCAATGTCAAACAGAATGGGCCGATTTGACCAATCATACAAACATGTGCCATAAACCACCACACACAACTCAAAAAGGAGATCAAGCTGAAATCCCACTCTCTGGTAGACTACAACTCACCTCCAAATAGCAGCACTTTTCTCCGGTTCTTTCAGAATCAAATCTGATTGGTCACAGACCAAGTTGAAGAGACATTTGAATTCCGATAAGTCTCAAGTTAAAAAAAAAGTTCTTGATCAGGGACACACTGGAGGAGATGCTGCAGAGATCGAACCACCAACCTTCTGCTGACCTGCTCAGTGGTTTAGCCCACCACACCACAAAAGTAATGGAGCTACATCAAAAATTAGCAAGTAATTGTAAAAATATTTAATGAAATATGGCAAGAAACTGAATACTGACATGAATGAATTGTAAAATGTTTTAATCTCTTTATTTTATTTAATGCTGATGGAGAGCACATGAATGTTTGCAGCAGACACAGCAGAGCCAGATTGTCCCACACATCTTCTCCCACTCTTGCTTCAAGGTTGTGGGGTTCAGGGGTCCATCATCATCATCTTCCTCATCCTCTGGATCAACGATATCTCCATTGAGAAGAGCAGCAGTGAGGGACATGATGATGAAGGTGTTCATCAGCTGCTTCATCAAAATAAAGCTGCAGAATTGGCACAGCTGTGTGAGATGGCAGCAGGACTGTAAATACCTGATTGTTAGATCAATACATTTGAATAAAGCTTTGTTTTGTGTGTTGTTGACTTGTATATGAATTTATTTATTGTCATTATGATTTTTATTAATTCTTTTACTTTTTTTTATTAATTATGCTATTATTATCAGTAAATTTATATATATTATTAAGCAATGAATTAATGCATGAATTGACTGTAAATGGAGATGTATTCACATCAGCTGTATTTGTCTAGTGTGTGTTCATGCACAGCTATGTCATATAACAAACATTACATTTAGCTTGTTTTACTAAAGAAGTAAAATGAAAAGTAATATAATGAAGTATTGGTCAGCATTTATCAATATTACTGTAAGTGTTGGGGTGTGCTAGCAAAGCAGTTAATTCTGGGGTAATCATAATTTTAAGTAGTTATAATTACATTTTTTGAGTATAAATCAGTCTTCTCCAAAGAAGAGATCGTCGAGCAGCTGTCTGATGTCTTCTTTGGCTTCAGACATTGGTAACACTAAGGAAAACCGCTCTAGGTAGGGTTGTGCCACGTGGCCGCTGTACCATCTGACCGCTGTAGATTCATAGGTGAGTAAGTAGGCAGTTTCGGATGCAGCTAAAGTGTCGCCTCTTGGGTTCTATAGAGGGTATGCACATGACGTCACATTGCGGTTACGCCACTGAGTGGCACAAAGACTGAGCGGCAGCAATGGTATTCAGTGTGAATGCCGCGAAAAACACACAAAACTCATCCAAATGGGAAAGAGCTTTGCGACTGACTGTAATAGCTTACACAAAACCCGAGGTAT
>JAOTNS010001371.1:0-110708 GCA_028476615.1 Culter alburnus
GGGACCGCACCGCTCCTCCCGCCGGGACAGGCCCGGGGTAAAATCCTGTGTTTTTTTTTCTTTCTGTTCCGCGGCCAGCGGTACCCACTCATTCAATAAAAGAGCAATTTGAACCTCTGGGTCTATAAGAAGGTCTGCGCTGGGGTGAGCGAGCCTTCTCCCTCCCTCTCTCAGCCGCTCCTTCCTTCGCCACGGGCAGGGTCTTGGCGCTCCGGAACGCACTGCCTTCCCACGCCACCCTGCCCACCTGAGCCATGTGAGTGGACCCCACTCACAGCCTCGACTTCGGGACGCACCGCCTCCCGAGTTGGGCCACAGTGCTCCATGCTGCCCCCCCGTGGGTACTTCTGTTGTCCGGATGGTTCCACTCGTACGGAGCTTGGGGGCGTGGCTACGCCTTCCCAACCCGTCCCGTTGGCTCCTTCGGACAATCAGACTCGGCTACGCGATTCAGTTCGCCAGGCGTCCCCCCAGGTTCAGCGGCGTTCTGTTCACCTCGGTGACAGGTCCCAACGCCACTGTCCTGCGGGCGGAGATTGCGGTTCTTTTGGCGAAGGACGCAATAGAGCCTGTCCCTCAAGCCGAGATGGAGTCTGGGTTTTACAGCCCTTACTTCATAGTACCCAAGAAGGCGGGGGGTTACGACCGATCCTGGATCTGCGTGTCTTGAATCGGGCCCTTCACAAGCTCCCGTTCAAGATGCTCACGGTGAAACGCATTCTCACGTGCGTTCGCCCCCAGGATTGGTTTGCAGCCATCGACCTGAAGGACGCGTACTTTCATGTCTCGATCCTTCCTCGACACAGACCGTTTCTTCGGTTTGCGTTCGAGGGGCGGGCATATCAGTACAGGTCTTACCCTTCGGGCTGTCCCTGTCTCCTCGCGTCTTTACCAAAGTCGCAGAGGGGGCCCTTGCCCCGCTCAGGGAAGTGGGCGTTCGCATCCTCAACTACCTCGACGACTGGCTCATTCTGGCCCAGTCCCGAGAGCAGTGTGTGAACACAGGGACCTGGTGCTCAGTCACCTCAGCCAGTTGGGGCTTCGGGTCAACTGGGAGAAGAGCAAGCTCTGCCCCGTGCAGAGCATCTCTTTTCTCGGTGTGGAGCTGGACTCGGTCAACATGACAGCACGTCTCACCAACGAGCGTGCACAGTCGGTGCTGAACTGCCTGAATTCGTTCTCGCGGGAAACAGCGGTCCCACTGAAACAGTTTCAGAGGCTCCTGGGCATATGGCATCCGCAGCCGCAGTCACGCCGCTCGGATTGCTTCATATGAGACCGCTTCAGCACTGGCTTCACGACCGAGTCCCGAGGTGGGCATGGCACCGCGGCTCACTCCGTGTAGTCATCACTCCGGAGTGTCGCCGCACATTCAGCCCGTGGTCGGACCTTGCTTTTCTACGGGCCGGGGTGCCCCTAGTACAAGTGTCCAGGCATGTTGTTGTTACAACAGATGCCTCCACCACCGGCTGGGGTGCCATATGCAGTGGCCAGTCGCGTCGGGCTCCTGGACAGGACCCCATCGCCATTGGCACATCAACTGCCTCGAGTTGCTGGCAGTACTCCTTGCGCTGCGCCGGTTTCGACCGCTGTTGCAGGGCAAGCATGTACTGGTCCGGACGGACAACACGTCGACGGTAGCGTACATCAACCATCAGGGTGGTCTACGCTCCCGTCGCATGTCGCAACTCGCCCGCCATCTCCTCCTGTGGAGTCAGCGCCGACTCAGGTCACTGCGCGCTTCCTACATCCCGGGCGAGCTCAATCGTGCGGCCGACGCGCTCTCACGACAGCTCACGCTCCCGGGGGATTGGAGACTCCACCCCCAGGCGGTCCAGCTGATATGGAGCCGGTTCGGGGAAGCACAGGTGGACCTGTTCGCTTCCCGGGAATCCGCCCATTGCCAGTTGTTCTATTCGCTGACCGAGGGGACCCTCGGCACGGATGCACTGGCACACAGCTGGCCCCGGGGCCTACGCAAATATGCGTTTCCCCCAGTGAGCCTCCTTGCACAGACACTGTGCAAGGTCAGGAGGACGAGGAGCAGGTCTTGCTAGTTGCGCCATACTGGCCCAACCGGACCTGGTTCCCGGAACTCATGCTCCTCGCGACAGCCCATCCCTGGCGCATCCCCCTGAGGAAGGACCTCCTCTCTCAGGGGCAGGGCACCATATGGCACCCGCGGCCCGATCTCTGGAACCTCCACGTGTGGTTCCTGGACGGGACGCGGCAGACTTGAGTGGCCTACCGTCCGCGGTAGTCGACACCATCACTTCGGCCAGAGCCCCCTCTACGAGGCGCGCCTATGCCATGAAGTGGAGTCTGTTCGTTGAGTGGTGTTCCTCCGCCGGGAGGACCCCCGGAAATGCCCGGTCGGTGTTGTGCTTTCCTTCCTTCAAGAGGGTTTGGAACGGAGGCTGTCCCCCTTCCACCCTGAAGGTCTATGTGGCCGCCATCGCAGCGCATCACGATGTGCTTGATGGCAAGTCACTAGGAAAGCACGACCTGATCATCAGGTTCCTCAGAGGCGCCAGGAGGTTAAATCCCCCTAGGCCTCGCCTCATTCCCTCCTGGGATCTCTCCATCGCCCTCTCGGGCCTTCGGAGAGCTCCCTTCGAGCCCCTCGAGTCAGCTGAGCTGAAACATCTGTCTCTCAAGACAGTGCTCCTGACCGCGCTCGCCTCCTTCAAGAGGGTTGGGGACCTGCAAGCGTTTTCGGTCAGCGATTCGTGCCTGGAATTCGGGCCGGACTACTCTCACGTGATCTTGAGACCCCGGCCTGGATATGTGCCCAAGGTTCCCACCACTCCCTTCAGGGACCAGGTGGTGAACCTGCAAGCACTGCCCCCGGAGGAGGCAGACCCAGCCCTTGCGTTGCTGTGTCCCGTTCGTGCCCTGCGCGTTTACGTGGACCGCACGCAGAGCTTCAGAAGCTCTGAGCAGCTCTTTGTCTGTTTTGGAGGTCAGCAGAAGGGAAAGGCTGTCTCCAAACAGAGGTTGGCCCACTGGATAGTGGATGCCATCGCCTTGGCGTACCAGTCCCAAGGCGAGCCGTGCCCCCCTCGGGTTGCGAGCTCACTCCACTCGGGGTGTTGCTTCTTCCTGGGCGTTGGCGCACGGCGCCTCTGTTGCAGACATCTGCAGAGCTGCAGGCTGGGCGACACCGAATACATTCGCGAGGTATTATAACCTCCGAGTGGAACCGGTGTCCACCCGTGTGCTGTCTACTCGTAGATAGCCATGGGTGTTCGCTTGCTGTGCCATTTCCCTCGGGAGAGGGAATGCGAGCACTTTTTCCGCTCCTCAGTTCAGTTCCCCGTAACGGCGAACCCTGTGGAGTTCCTCCTGCATCCTGCGGCAGCCAGACGCGGCGGAGGCGTCAGGCGCCAGGTCCAGTACTTGCGTGTATGCCCAGTTGGTCTGCCCTTGTACTGGGCTAGATGCCCATATGCTGTGATTCCCCTCGGGTAATCCCATATGTGCTGTCCACGGTAAGGTTTCCCTGATGGTAAACCCGTGTCTTTCCCTGGGCGGCTTCGCTTTGCCCCGTCTCTGATTGCTAGCCGTTCCTCCCGGAAGGTAGGACCTACATCAGAGATCTTCCATATGCGTTACTGTTCCCAGACCAGTCCATATGTGTCTTCCACACGTTACCTCCCTTCGGGCAGGGTGTGGTCTCCGTAGCTTTCCCCTCCTCGGGGAACGCTTTCCTGGCGTTTTTTGTCGTTGCTGAAAAACGTGGGATTGAGTTCCGAAGCACTCTTCCCCGTGGGTAGGAACAGCAGCTTCGACTTCTCCACGGTAACACCCTGTCCTCTCCATCCCGCTGGTATGGAAGACATTCCTGGGCTTACTCTGGGCGCTGGAGGGTTGCGAGTATGGCCGCACTTGCATTGGCACGCCTCAGCCTGCCAGCACCTGCCTCCCTAACACTCGTAACGTGGTTTAGTTGCTATGGCGTTTTCCACGGGACCCCATTACGTCAGTATCGACGTAACGCCGAACGTGACTGACTGAATGGGAACGTCTAGGTTACTAGTGTAACCCCCGTTCCCAGAAGGAGGGAACGGAGACGTTACGTTCCCCTGCCATAGCTTTGAGCCACCGCTGAGCGGCCAGATTCCTGTCTCGGCTCCTCAGCAAAATATGAATGAAGGTGAGTATGCCGGCCCTATTTATACCCGGATGCCGGGGGAGGGGCCCGGCATGTAAATCTCACAGGCCAATTCCCATTGGCTTGTTTTGTATCCTTGGAGGTGATTGGGCTCCCTAGCGAGACCCCATTACGTCAGTATCGACGTAACGTCTCCGTTCCCTCCTTCTGGGAACGGGGGTTACACTAGTAACCTAGACGTTTCTGAACATGCAATATAAAAAAAAACTTCATAAAATCTGACAAAATACTTCTCTACACCTTGATACACATTTTTTATGTACAGTTCATATTTTAAATAAGATTACTAAAGCAAATAATCTTGCCTTCTTCTCACACCATGTGCTCCTGTGACCATGTGTCAGAACAGGACGTCCCACATTTAAAGGGATAGTTCACCCAAAAATGAAAATTTGATGTTTATCCGTTTACCCCCAGGGCATCCAAGATGTAGGTGACTTGTTTTTTCAGTAGAACACAAATGATGATTTTTAACTCCAACCGTTGCCGTCTGTCAGCTGTATAATACATGGCAAAGGGAACTTCTTTTATAAGATTAAAAAAAAAAAACGTGCACAGACAAATCCAAATTGAACCCTGCGGCTTTTTCTTATCATGTTTAATACTGTATAGCTACTTGCTTTAAAGAAATCAAAATGACTATATAAATAAACAGAACATTACTTGTCTGCAGTGCTGAATTGCAGAGCTGGTGCAAAAATCCACATTGCAATGATCAGATGCTTCCACAAATGCGTTTTCTCATGGAGTTAATTTTTTTATTGAAAGCCCATTTACACATTCATCTAAAATCCACCTGAGATGTTTGCCAAGTCGCTGCTCAGATATTTTGAACTTCTTTTAACCCCTAGACAAAGAACCAAAAACAACTATGCCTGAGTAAATCAGGATCCTTATGTGAACCTCAAGGTTTGCTTTGTTTCTGCAAGTCTTTCCACAGTGATGGCCCATGAATGGATTCTCTCTGGTGTGAGTTGTTATATGATTCCTAAGGTGTTCACTCTGATCACATATAAAACAGTTCTCTCATACATAAATGCTCATGTGGTACTTTAAGGTTTCTTTATAACTCTTTCCACACTGACCATATATTTACGGCTTATTTCCAGTGTGAATGTTCATGTTCCTGTTAAGGATTCCTTTTTGGTTGAAACTCTTTCCACACTAAAGATAGACAGTGTGAATGTTCATGTGCTTGTTTAGGATTCCTTTTTGGCTAAAATTTTTTCCACATTGTTGGCAGGTGTAAGGCTTCTCTCCAGAGTGAATTCTCAAGTGGTAATTAAAGTGTCCTTTCTTTTTGAAACCCTTTCCACCCTGAGGGAGTGTTAAGGCTTCTCATTGTGAATATTCATGTGCCTGTTAAGGCTTCCTTTAAGAGTGAAACTTATTCCACATTTTTGGCAGCTGTAAGGCTTTTCTCCAGAGTGTATTCTCAAGTGGTCTTTCAAGTGTGCTTTCTTTTTGAAACTCTTTCCACACTGAGAGCATTTGTAGGGTTTCTCTTCAGAGTGAATTCTTATGTGGTCATCAAAGTGTCCTTTCTGTTTGAAACTCCTTCCACACTGTGGGCAGGTATAAGGCTTCTCAGTGTAAATTTTCATATGCCTGTTGTAGTGAATTCCAGGGCCCAGTTTACGGCCGAGCCCCTCTCTCCGTAACAGTGGACAAAGGTTTGCTACATTTTGATTGGATCTCGGTGGACTAACACAAACAAACAGTTCCTACGCCATCAGATAAAGATGGAAGGACAACATCCAGACCTCTCTTAGAGGGTAAGAAGAAGACCTCTTGTACCAAGCCTGGGAAGGACAAGACTTCTCATTGGTCCACAGGCAGTTACTGCCCTTCACCCATCTAGACACTACTTCCTAAGGTTGGCCAGAGACTGCCATAAAAATTCCTTGGGACCTTGGCAGCAATGGGTGAAACAAAGAGAGATCACAAAGATCCATCCAAATCCATTCAAAACTATGTTTGAAAACCTTAGAACTGATGCAAACTACACATCCATTTCATACTTATTCACAGAAATAAGTATTCTCAGTGACAGCTATTTGTAATGCATCCTCTGACGCAAATTCAGCTGTTAATGTACAATTGAATGACAGTTCAATCTTTTTTAATCAGTTTAGTCTCTATTGTTTAGAATATTGCCAAAGGTATTCTGGTGGTGGTTTGGAAAGTGAGAAATGCATTGGTAAACTTTAAAGACACTGTAAAGACTTCCAACTTTGTGCTTTATGCAAATGAGTTCCACAGGGGAGAGAAGGGTGGACCACACTGTGTGTGTCCCCTCTTATGCCAGCAGCCAATCACAGCACTCAAATGGAGAAGCGCCAAATTGCAATCTCCTCCTCATCGGAAAGGGATAAAGGTACCCTTTCAACAGACACTCCTTGTTCTGAGTCTCCCATAGGGTGAGACATAACAGATATTGTTCTGAGTCCCAGCTTGCGAAGCTGAGACACAACAGATACACGGTTCTGGGTTTTAACTCTGTAAGGAGTGAGACATTAACAGATACAACACCGTTCTGAGCCTCTGGTCCATCCAGAAGAGACAACAACAGATCCCGTGATCTGAGCCTACAGCTTGTGAGGCAGCAACAGAGACAACTACGTTCTAAGCCACCAGCTTGTGAGGAAAGAGACCTCAACAAACACTACGTTCAGAGTTTCCGTCCAGTGAGACAGTGACGACATCTGCAACAAGGTTAAGCTCAGGAGAGCAAACCTTCACTCCAAGGTACCTTCGTCTGCGTGTTCCAGATTGTTAAGGACCTTCTGCACCTACACCAGGGCCTCATCTGCGTGTTCCAGATTTTAGGACCCTTTGGTGCTCCAGGAGATCAGCATCCCACAGAGCTTCGTGTTCAAGACTGTTGAAACAGATTCTGGCTCCTCTCCCCACTGCATTGTCACCCCGTACAACCACATGGAACGTAAATATCACTTAACCAAACCTCTTTCCAGAGACCTTGGCATTGTTGTATATTATCAGTATAATTTCCTAATTTCCATTAGATGTAATATAGCGATGTTAGTTAATAACAAATAATCTTTTGTTTATTTGTTTGGTGCATAATAAGGTTCTCCACCTTATTATTTTCAGAGAAACAGTTTATCTTTCCATAGGATAACGTAACTCTTCCGTAGCCACACCCAACTTAATCACTTGTATTCTATGTAGCTTATGCACTTTATTCCTTTATCATTCATAGTATTTATTTAGTAGTTGTGTTAGTTATTCTTGTTTATCTTTTGTTAATAAATTTATTTTATTACACTTGTGTCTTCCTTGTGCTGATATACAGAAAAGGTTCTACAAGTTAGCATATCACCAATCTTTCAAATAAATCAGCTGACCACTTTACATAAATTCTAAATGAATGAAAGCCCCTGTTGGGAGTGCTCTCATACTGCCAAGTTAAAAGACCTTGACTGGTGCCCTGAACAAGGGAAAAAATTTTCCACATTGTTGGCAGGTGTAAGGCTTCTCTCCAGAGTGAATTCTCAAGTGGTCTTTCAAGTGTCCTTTCTTTTTGAAACTCTTTCCACACTGAGAGCATGTGTAGGGTTTCTCTTCAGAGTGAATTCTTATGTGGTCATCAAAGTGTCCTTTCTGTTTGAAACTCCTTCCACACTGCGGACAGGTATAAGGCTTCTCAGTGTGATTTTGCATGTGCCTCTTAAAGCTTCCTTTCAGAGTGAAACTTATTCCACACTGTTGGCAGGAGTAAGGCTTCTCTCCGGAGTGAGTTCTCAAGTGGTCTTTCAAGTGTGCGTTCTTTCTGAAACTCTTTCCACACTGAGAGCATGTGTAGGGTTTCTCTTCAGAGTGAATTCCTATGTGGTCATTAAATTGTCTTTTCTGTTTGAATCTCCTTCCACACTGCAGGCTGGTGTAAGGCTTTTCAGTGTGAATTTTCATGTGCCTGGTAAAGCTTCCTTTCAGAGTGTAACTTATTCCACACTGTTGGCATCTGTAAGGTTTCTCTCCAGTATGAATTCTCATGTGGGCTTTAAGGTTTCCTTTTCTGTTGAAACTATTTCCACACTCTTGGCAGATGAAATTACTTCTAGTCCCTGTCTTTTCAGTCATTTTTCTAGAGAAAGTCTTTTCGGTCTGTGAGCAACTAAAATATTTTTCTTCAGTAATGAAATCATGATGATTGCTATATTGATATTTCTCTTCCACTTCATTTAGTACTTCAGTCTCCTCTTTCCGTGCCATCAGGTCTAAAGTGGAAAATACAAAGAAAAGTTAACACCAGTTTATGGCACAAAGCTACAGACATCAAAACATTTATTCATGTAAAGCATCTAACGGAACAAGAGAAAAACAAAACAATGATATAAAAAAAATAACCAACATATGTAACACCATTAATTGTTTAAATATAAGAAAAATGTCTAACATTTAATCATGTTTATTTTTCAGAGAAACAGTTTTTGTGAAGAATTTCAATCAGGATTTAAGCCCTATCATTGCATTGAAACTGCTTGTTGAAATTTCAAATTACCTGCTTTTACCATCAGATTGTGTATCTTAGCAAAATAATGACAATGATAATAGCGGTGGCTACTGTGACTCTTGATAGCAATGTGCACATTTTGTTAATAGATCTGTAGAGTAGTCTACAATCACTGTACTTTGCTTGGACTTCATGCATCCTACTTATCAAGCAACTTATCTAGCAGTTTAATGATTTTGAACTATGAGCTTGGGATTCGACTCGGACAAGACCCAGAGGTCTACACAGCAGCAGACTTGCCTGACATCACTGATCGATGCAGGGTGTGGTCTAAACTGTGTAAAAGACTCATGCAGGGATTATCATCAGACTAAAGGCAAACCTGGCTAACGTTCATTCTTTGGAAAACAAAATGGATTATTTATGACTGAATTTAACCACTCAACATCTCAACTGTCAGTGCAATGCAAAACACTAATCTGGATTGTGTTCATCACTGGGCACTTTCATCAGGGCAACCTGTGGACCGTACTACTGCATTATTACCAACATGTTAACTTCACAACCAGGGGAGAAAACAAATTAGATTGGGTTTACACAAACATAAAACAGGCCTTTAAGGCAGACCCCCATCCCCACCTTGGAAATTCAGACCATTTTTCTGTTATGCTAATTTCAGCATACAGGCCCCTACTAACCAGGAGCAAGACATCTATGAAACAGATAAGGACTTGGCCAAAGGGAGTGGTATCAGCACTCCAGGACTGTTTTGAATGTATGAATTGGAATACTACCACTGGAAATCAGCACATCAATCTAGGGGAGTATGCCAAGTCTGTGAAAGGATTCATGTCCAAGTGTGTTGAGGATATGAGAATATCACCACATGTGCCAACCAGAAACCCTGGTTCACCAGAGAGGTACATATGGTCCTGAAAGCACGTTATGCTGCATACAAATAATTCTCTGACGTAAAAGTTCCCAGGATCCTGTCCGTCACAGATCCTATCAACAACCCTGTGATGACAACAACAATGAAATGTTGAACAATGAAACAATGAAAACAATGAAACAATGAAACAGTTTTTTGCCCACTTCAACTGCCAGAATAGTGAGAACAACTATCCTGTAGTACAGAGATGGTACTGTCCATTAAGTTACAGTAATACCAGGTCAAATCTACTCTGCATACATTTGACAGACATAAAGCGGCTGGTCCAGATGGGTTCTCTGGCTGGGTACTGAAGGCCTGTGCAGACCAGCTAGTAGAGGTATTCACTGACATTTTTTTAACCTCTCATTAGAACAAGCTGTGGTTCCAACCTGCTTTAAGTCAGCCATAATTGTTCCAATTCCCAAGAAAACAGCAGTGAACAATCTGAATGGTTATTGTCCAGTTGCTTGAACCCCCATCATTATGAAATATTTTGAGAGGCTGATTCTTACTCATATTAAGGCTGTCATTCCTACTGATCTGGACCAACATCAGTTTGAATGACGATGCAATCAAAAATGCTCTTCACACAGCCTTCATACATCTGGACCAGTCAAACAAATATGTGAGGATGTTGTTTGTTGATTTTTAGTTCAGATTAAAATAACATAATTTCTAACAGACTTGTCCAAAAGCTGATGTACCTGGGCTTGGACAGTTCACTGAGCTTATGGAAACTGGACTTCTTAAGTAACAGACCCCAAACTGTCAGGATGGGAAGCTGCACTTTATTAACTTTGATCCTGAATATGGTAGCACCGCAGGGGTGTCTCCTCAGCCCTTTCCTTTATAAACTTTTTACATATGACTGCTCCCCCATTCACCCCTCCAACACCATCATTAAATAAACAGATGAGACTACCGTTATAGGGCCGATAAAACAGAAACTATACTTACACGCACAAGTTACAACCCATGTAAACAACTTTTTTATTCTTTGATTCTAGAGTTGTACAAATGAGGGTACTTTCTAACCTCTTCACACAATCTCTTATCTATGTAGGCCTCCATTGTTACTTAAGCTTGCATTTGTTCTGGTCTGTTCCGTTAATGCAGTTTTTCTTCAACTACCTTGTGAATCGACAGCCCCAGGGCACAGTTTCCACCTTGTGATAATAAATGGCTTCATATGATCACTATCCTTAAATAAAAGACTTTTTTGCATGATCGGCCATTTTTCAAAATCAATGCCAAAATTTCCCAATTTCTGCAAGGGTAAGCAAACTTTTGAACAGAACTGTATCATGGCTTGTGTGTCATTGTGCCGCAGTGCTGGGGTAGCCCTCAAACATCACTCCAGGATTCCCCTTGTTGCGGGACTTTTTAAAAAGTGCTTAATGTGAAAAGCACATAATGAGGCTTCATGGGCTTATTATAAAAGAGCAAACTCAGTCACTATACATGTTATTCAGTTGATGATGATCCATACTATATACAGACTCCCAGATTAGCCCAGAATATGAACACAATGCACAAAGATTCACATTAAGCGTCTTCCCATTAGGAAAACCTTGGTATGAGGTTGACCCCAGCACTGCAGCACAGCAACACACAAGGCATGATATACACAGGAAGGGAAATTACAAAGACTTTGAATTAATTGCGTAAATGCAGCTTTTGTTTCTTAGGGTTTTTTCATCAATGATTCCCATTCACACAGATTCACAAAAATGACAAAAAATGCTGCATTATGCATGCCAGGCCAGTAGTTGGCGATATCCCTTTGTAAAGAAAGGCTAAGCATCTGCGCACCTATGTATTCTGTAAAATGCTGCATTATGCATGCCAGGCCAGTAGTTGGCGATATCCCTTTGTAAAGAAAGGCTAAGCATCTGCGCACCTATGCATTCTTTTACAAAGCACTTGAATGGAATTACTTTTGTGTCTTTTTTAATCAAACATAGGGCCCTATTTTAATTATATAAGCACATGGTCTGAAGTGCATGGCGTAGGTATACTTAGAGCATGTCTGAATCCACTTTTGCTAGTTTAACGATGGAAAAAATGGTCGGCAAGTCAGGCGCATGGTCGAAAAGGGTTGTACCTAGTCTCTTAATGATTCATGGGTGAGTTTTGGGGTGTAATAAACCAATCAGAGTCTCATCTCCCATTCCTTTTAAAAGCTTGTACCATGACGGATTGCTATTTATATGGCGGAATATAGACGCTCTCAACCTGACGAGTCAGTTTAAATACATGTGTGTACTGCCACGATTGGTCAAATAATTAGCCAGTTTCATTCATCTTTACAGCAAATAGGTTATTCTGATTGACAACTGAGAACAGAGTGGTGGCAGCTGGAGAGACAGCGGACAGCCCGGAGAGACGGCAATGGGGTAGGGAGGGTTAGCAGCCCAACCTGCATCTTCTGAGAGGAAGAACCCATTTTCACAAGCTACAGATCGACCTATGGAGTTATATCCCCAGGGATCCACGAGAGGGGGGGAGGATGAGGATCCCACTCGGACAGACCAAAGGACAGACACACAGCAAAGGAAACAAGACGACGAGCACACAATGCTTTTGCGGCAAAGTGTGCAAAAACCCACATGGCCTGAAAATCCACCAGGCCAAGATGAGATGCATGTGGATGGTTCCTGTATCACAGCGCTCAGGGAACACCCCTGGTGAGACGCAGGAGGAGCTAGGCCCAGAGTCAAACCACAGCGCCCAGAACCTCAGAGTGACACAAGCCCCGAACCCATGCAGAACTTCAGAACATCGTCGGGTAAAATGGCCCCAAGCTAACAAGGAGAAGGAGTGGCTCCAGTTTGACAAAGACGCCGATACCATCTTGGAAGCAGTTGTCAAGGGTGACGCTGACCGACACCTCCAATCAATGACTACCATCATTATCAGCCTAGCAGCTGAGAGATTTGGGCTGGAGGAGAAGAAAGTAGTGAACCTACCCTACACTATGAACAAGATCCACCAGCGAACAAGATGCACCTTAGGCAAGCTTAGGCTTAGGAAAGAGCTGAAGAGTCTGAGGAGAAGGTTTAACCCTCTGGAGTCTGAGGCTGATTTGGGGCCTGGAGAAGTTTTGACATGCTCTAACATTTTTGCTTTTTTCAGTTGTTCATAAACATTTTAATGACACGTGTCATTACACTGTATTCAGCACAAACTAGGCTACCATAATATGTGAGGAACATGTATATACATGTTTGTATTTTTGAAGGAATAATGATTATGCGTGGTTATTGAAAAAACCAAAAACTTAAGTCACTGAAATAAGGCCAAAAAAAGTATATTAAATCTGTGTTCACAAGACTTCTGGGTATGGAGGTTGTAGCCTAGAGTTTTTCCTTCAGAATTATATAAAAATTATCCTTCCTAATCCTTCATATAAAACAATAGAGAGATTTAAATTTTGTAAGACACTTTTTGTCAAGAACACAGTATGCGTGGAGGCGTGAATCATCATGAATAATGGGTCATTTACACCTGAGAGACAAAATAATCACATAATAATGACCTGAAATGACTTGCATATTAATGAGGCCTTTCAGTCAGGTAGGCTGTGAAAAAACCCTCTGTAATCATGTCTCAGCTCATCATAAACAGCAATACTGTGAAATATTATTACAATTTAAAATAATGGTATTCTATTATATTCTTTGAAATATAATGTATTTCTGTGATGCAAAGTGTCTGAACAGTTATGTTACCTCTGTGGCATTTCATATAGGCTTTTAGCTTAAGAGCATGCACATTTGGAGAAATATTGATGGATTCTTATATGTTTATGTCAATTTCTATACTGAGGATAATATTTATTCAATATTTATTGTCATCACTATGAGTGCTGGATACTGTGTTTTCAATTCATACTTGCAGCCGGAGGGCGCTCTGTACACCTTTAGGCCACAAATTCATATAAAGAAGAACAGGAAACCAGGAACTAACGGCATGTCTTCTAGAGATCGCTAACCATGGCTTTAACATCCAGATAAACACTTTTCAAGACAATAAATACACAATTGAGACAATGTATACAAGTATTGCCTCTGAATTTGCGTTTGAATAGCGCTGGCTCCGTGGGTGTGGCCGCATTAGCGGATAATGAGCTGAATCACGGACTTCTGACATGGCTCTCTTTTCATACAGATTACATAAACACAGAATGTTTGTTTTCGATTTGACTTGCACAATTTAAAACCTGACATTTCAACGTTTCTTTAGACATAAATGTCTTTTTTTTTGTCATTAGTATTCATAAGTTACAGTTCATTTTCTGAGAACTATCAGATTGGAGCACAGCTGGAAGGAGATCCAGGAGGTGATCAAAACGGCCAGATCAAGCTCAGCCCCAGGACCTAGTGGGGTACCTTACAAGGTTTATAAGAACTGCCCGAAGCTACTCCACAGGCTCTGGAAGATCCTGAAGGTCATATGGAGGAGGGGAAAGGTTGCTCAGCAGTGGCGGTTTGCAGAAGGGGTGTGGATTCCAAAGGAGGAAGAGTCAAAGACCATCAACCAGTTCAGAAACATCTCGCTGCTCAATGTTGAGGGAAAGATATTCTTCAGCATTGTTGCTAGGCAGCTGACCGACTACCTCCTGAGGAACTCGTACACTGACACCTCTGTTCAGAAAGGAGGGATTCCGAAGGGTGCCGGGGTGTCTGGAGCACACAGGCGTGGTCACACAACTGATCAGGGAAGCCCGGGAGAACAAGGGGGACCTGGTGGTGCTGTGATTGGACCTCACAAATGCCTATGGATCCATGGGAAAGGTGTTCAACTGCAGCCTGTAAGATACAGCAGCCATCCATGCAACCAACCTTGAACTGGAAGGCTGGCTATCTGCAGTGGACAAGTCAGGCATGCACCCACGGATTCTCTGGTCCCTCCTGATTTATGAGGTTCCAATCTCCACCATTGAGGGCTTTAAGACGAGAGTCAGCAGGTTTCTACAGAAGTGGCTGGGCCTACCTCGAAGCCTGAGCAGCATCGCTCTGTATGGCCAGAACAACAAGCTGAAGCTCCCCATCAGCAGCCTGAATGAGGAGTTCAAGGTAGGCCATGCCAGGGAGGTGCTGCAATATAGAGAGTCACAAGACCCGAAGGTCTCCCAGGCTGGGATTGAGGTGAGGACAGGGCGGAAGTGGAGGGCAGCAGAGGCGGTGGATATGGCTGAGTCACAGCTACGGCATAGGGCACTGATAGGAGCAGTGACTCATGGAAGAGCTGGCCTGGGTAACGGCACAACATCTCACTACAACAAGGCACAGGGGAAGGACAGGAAGATCACTAGTGCAGCAAGAGGTGTGGGTAGCAGTAGAGGAGGAGCAGGCCAGCAGGATGGGATGGAATGCGGCAGCAGGGAGCCTGGACAAGATGGGAGCATGCAGTGGACCCCATCGCATACAGTTCCTGATCCAGGCTGTCTACGATGTATTACCGAGCCCATCCAACCTATTCAGCTGGGGATTGGTGGAGTCACCAGCCTGGAGCCTCTGCCTAAAGAGGGTGACCCTGGAGCACATCCTCAGCTGCTGTCTGAAGGCCCTGGGCGAGGGGTGAGGGGCGTTGGCGCCTTGACCAAGTTCTGAAGGCCATAGGAATACCATCAGCTGTGGAATTGGCCACTGTAAGCGCCTCCGCCCAGTAAAGAACACTATTGCTTTCATAAAGGCTGGGGAGAAGCCACCATTAGCTGCCAGGGCCACCTCATCTGGCCTGCTAGCAACAGCACGAGACTGGGAGTTGAAAGTTGACCTGGGGAAGCAACTGAAATTCCCAGAAGCTGTCGCCACATCAACACTGCGGCCTGACATGCTACTCATCTCGGAGACCTCCAAGCAGATCGTTCTCCTGTTACTCACCGTACCCTGGGAGGACCGTATCGAGGAGGCCAATGAGAGGAAGAGGGCAAAATACGCTGAACTAGTGGAGGAGTGCTGGAACAATGGGTGGCGAGCACGGTGTGAGCCAATCGAGGTGGGATGCAGAGGGTTTGCTGGCCAGTCTCTCTGCAGGGTCTATAACATCCTGGGCATCATAGGAGCCAGTAAGTGAAGGGCCATCAAGGAGGTCACGGCAGAAGTTGCCTCAAGGTGGCTGTGGAAAAGGAGAAGAGAACCATGGGTGGGGTAGGGCTACCTGGACACAAGCTGGGGTCTGATCAACCCCAGCTGGGTTGCCTGGGTGAGTGTATGATGCTTGAAAGACCCGAAACACTCCGTGACCCCAGGTAACATCACTGATGATGTGTCCAGGTTGCGTCGAGTTGATGTATGTTACAAGCTTGATACATGAAATGACTATCCATTATGACATGTAGACATGTACACAATAATAACCTTTTAAATTGTAATCCTTTTATTTTTAAATTATTTGCATGTTGGTGTACTGCTGTGTCTGTAATAAGCACATATTACTAATGTGCGCTTTAAATAAAAAAAATAAAATAACTAAAATACTGCGCCATTGACTTTAGACCAGGCTTTTCTTGGTCATTTTCAGTTACCTCAAAACAGCAACACGCCAACAATGTACCTGAACATACCTCGTTTTCAGACCAACACGCCCATGGGTGAACAGATGGGCACAAGTGCATTTGCTATTTAAACAATGTGGGTGCTGGAAGTGAAATGTTAACTGCGTCCTGATGAAACTAGCAAAAACACTTGCATCGCGCCTGGAGTCAAATTGCGCTGGGTATATGATAGGATCCATAGTGTTGGAGAGCAAAAAATAATTATAGTGTAATTAAACAAAAGATTTCATGTTGCACAAATAATTTATAACAAAACTCAGTCAAGTAAATCTTTGTTTTTTCTTTGTGCAGTTTTCTTCATGCATGCTCAAATTGGCTCTCTGTTCTTCAGTCATTGTTTGCGACTCTAAAACCTTTGCTTGCGAAAGTTTTGAACTCAAGTGAAGCTGTACTTCAGTGGGCGACATCCAAGCACCAGAATGAAAGACCTGTTTCTATTGGTCACTCATCTTTGGCGCAATAATTAGCTGAAGCTTGTACACGCAACTGTATGTTATCCATTTACAGGTGACTGTACGCAGCAACATTCAAATCTCAACTCTTCCTCTTGCGCCGCCCCCATGACTTCTACATGAAACATATGAAGACAGATTATGCTCCACAATAAATTTAGAGATTCACAAAAAATAATTGTATGACTAATTAAAAAAATAAATGAGATCCACAAATATTTTTATTCTACTTACGAACGAGCGCAGCGCCTGTTCCATTTTTTTTGTAAGTAGAATAGGGAAGGCGTAGGACATACACCATAAGCTTTTTTAAGAATACGAAAGTGCGGTTTTGGCGGAGGCACTTAAAGGCGATCATTTGTTTATATAGCTATACATTTACATTTTTTTTGAAATTTCCTCTTCTGGTATCATTTAAAGCCCTTTGAAGCTGCACTGAAACTGTAATTTTGACCTTCAACATTTGGAGGCCATTGAAGTCCACTATAAGGAGAATAATCCTGGAATTTTCATCAAAAACCTTTATTTCTTTTCGATTGAAGAAAGAAAGACATGAGCATCTTGGATGACATGGGGGTAAGTAAATTATCAGGAAAATTTTATATGAAAGTGGACTTATCCTTTAATGCTTCATGCCTTATTTTTTTTATCAACACTTGAATGTGGGTAAGTTTCATTAGTTAAAAGCAACATTTTGAACAATTTTGAACATTTTGTCAAAACTACATCTGGATCAGATACAGAATGATGATTAAGATTAGACTGGGTAGATGAGGACATACAAAAAATATCATTCATTTCTGTAGAGCTGGACATTTTAATAAGGAATCAGTTTTAATTCAGGTTTGAGACTGAAGCCAACCTGTTTGTTCCTCAAGTTTCTTCTTGTTTCACACTGAATTTTCTTCAATCTTTATGTCTTCACTCTCTTCTTTAATAACTCCATTTTCATAATAGTGTGTCATGTGGATCTCAGTCGCTTCACTGGGAGTTTTTCTGTGTGTTTAAAGATGAGAATTATTTAACAGAAAGAAAAATAAATCTCTGGGTCATCTCAATCAGCTCTAGTTCAGTAGTTCAGTGCACTGGGAGAGAGTCAGAGTGAAATTACCTGATTAAAATATAACACAGAAAGTTCATATTTATTATAATTATATTTCACATTCAATAATTTGTATCACATTTGAAATAGATTACACTTTCAATGAAAACAATAGGAGTTGGAGTTTGGAGTTTGTTGTTCTTGTTCATTTACACTGAACAGCTGGTGACGTCAGTGTGCGGTGAATCATTTTACGAAGCAATTGATTCAATTGACTCGGAGTCTCAAACAACTCACTTTCTCTCATCACTTCTTTCCAGTAAATTAATTCATGTTTACGATAAACTGATTCACGCTACATAGAGTGAAATGCGACTCTCCTTTTCTGTTACTCATGAGTGGATGTGATTTACTCCCAAAAATAACGTTCAGGTCATTGATTTTAAATAAAGCATTGCAACTTTACTTTCAATAATGGTTAATTTATTGTACCGAGCTTATAAAAACGATTAAATGGAAACAGTTTGCACTGATTTAAACAATTTAAATGCGTAAAAGCACAAACCTTTTTTCAGCCGAATCACAACAGATGCAGGAGCGCGTCGCAGCCTTATGACATCACACAGACCAAAATAAAAGTAATTTTGTCTAAAAGGCAAAACTGTAATGTTTGGGTGCAGAAACCATTTATACCAGATATTATGCTATGATAAAATATAATAATAATGATAAATTATATGCAAATATGTAAATAGCTACAAATGCGGCTCACAAGTTTAAAATACATGTTAAAACAGTGTATGACTTATAAAGAAGATTCATATAATGTGTCATTTTGGGGGGCGAAATGACCAAAATCTACTTTAAAGGTGCCCTAGAATTAAAAAATTGAATTTACCTTGGCATAGTTAAATAACAAGAGTTCAGTTACATGGTTGACAATACATTTGAGTTTCAACTCCATGTTTTCCTCCTTCTTATATAATCTCATTTGTTTAAAGACCTCCAAGAAACGCGAATCTCAACGTAATACTGACTGTTACGTAACAGTCGGGGTGTACCCCCCAATATTTGCATATTCCAGCCCCATTTCCCACATTATGAAAAGGCATTACACAGGCAGCAGTATTTAACGTCTGGATCTGTGCACAGCTGATCATCAGACTAGGTAAGCAAGCAATAACAACAGCAAAAATGGCAGATGGAGCAATAATAACGACATGAATTCATGATAACATGATATTTTTAGTGATATTTGTAAATTGTCTTTCTAAATGTTTAGTTAGCATGTTGCTAATGTACTGTTAAATGTGGTTAAAGTTACCATTGTTTATTACTGTATTCACGGAGATAAGAGGCGTCGCTATTTTCATTTTAAACACTTGCAGTCTGTATAATTCATAAACACAACTTCATTCTTTATAAATCTCCCAACAGTGTGTAATGTTAGCTTAGCCACGGAGCACAGCCTCAAACTCATTCAGAATCAATGTAACACCCAAATAAATACTACTCACATGACCCGAAGCATGCATGCAGCATACATGATGACATCTTGTAAAGATCCATTTGAGGGTTATATTAGCTGTGTGAACTTTGTGTAAATACACTGTATTAGAGTCACGAGCTCGAAGGGCAGGGAACACGAGATTTAAAGGGGCCGCAACCTATATATCGGTGCATAGTTAATGATGACCCAAAATAGGTAGTTAAAAAAATTAATTAAAAAAAAATCTATGGGGTATTTTGAGCTGAAACTTCACAGACACATTCAGGGGACACCTTAGACTTATATTACATCTTGTGAAAAAACGTTTGATGGCACCTTTAAGATATAAGGGCCGGTTTCACAGACAGGTCTAAGCCAGGATTAGGCCTTAGTTCAACTAAGATTTAAGTAGCTCTTTATAAATAAATATATGACCAAAATATTATTCCAAGATATAAGACATTTTAATTGAAATAATGATAAAAAATAATGATACATCAATATAGATATTTTGGTTATTTAATTTTTTATTATCATTTTTTTAAATTAATTTAAAATTATAACAAAGAAGCGAATTACACACAATAGGTCAAATGTAACCAGTCCTACTCAAATCGATTCAAACCGGGGTCTCTAGGAAGGCTAAAAAGGAGGCTGAAGACCACTAGTGTCAGTCACTAGCGCCTCTTGAGGCCAGAGGAGAGAGGTTTCGCACAGCTCTTACTGGCTTACGTCAGTAAGATCAAAGACAGATATGAATTCAGTTTCTCAGATACAGTAGGTTTTTTTAACATGTAGTAAGAAATCCTGACAGAGGTTATAATCGAGTAAGATTGGCTCATCTTTCAGGAAGTTCAAAGAGTTCAGAGTTCAGCTTACAGTTTTTCTTCTTTCATAACTAATACATTTATGAGTTATCTGGACTGAACTGATGATGATTTGACTCAATCCTTGTTTCTATCTTTTCTCAGAGTTGTCAGAGCATCTGTTAATCATTTTCAGGAGGAGGTTTATTTAAAGTAAACTGGATTAGATTATGATAATTGTGCTCAAACTTTCACTGATCAAGAGTTTACAGTATGATCACATGATCTGGGTTGATATTGTAGGGGATTTTACAGTTAAAGACACATTGACCAGATATGATGAATGAAGACCAGGAGTCAGAGATGCAATAAACTGAAGAAAAGTTTACTGAAAAATAGTTTCATCAGATACAAGAAAATGGTTGAAAATACACACCTTTTAATATATTGTACATTCATTAATAAACTGACATTTATCAATTTTACAGCAAATTACATTTTTTTTTTATTTTAATAACATTTTAATGAATCATGTGTGTGATCATTTGAATTAAAAGGTCATTTTAATAGTAATAATAAAAATGATTAATGTGACACTACAATAAGAACTGAATTACTGATTTCCATCAACAAAGAGAAACTTGAGAAAAGCACACACACACACACACACACACACACACAATGATCTCACTGTCTATATAAGGATTCATTGAACACATTTATTGTGACATGTTATTTCACTGACAGAAGTTCAGCTGTAGTATTAATGTAATGAAGAGAAAATAAGAGACTCTATAACATCTCACTGTTACTGATTCATCATGAGCTCAAAGCATTATGGGTAGAATCTCTACAGTCTATTCTGATTCATCAACACAGTTTCACTGATCCAGAAACAAAAAACCCAGGATAGAGCGGTTGAGTGAATGTGGTCTGGACTGTGTAGATGAGGCTCATTGTGTCTCCAGAGACGCTGTAGAAGGACAGAGTTCCTGCACTGTGATCCACATACACTCCTATTCTCCTGCTGATGGACTTTACTGGGAGTTCAGTCTTTATGTTATTGTGTCTGAATGAGTATCTGAAGGAAGAGCAGCTCAAACTCCAGGACTGATCATTAGATCCAAACAAACACTCTTTACCCGATCCCTTCCTGCTGATGCTCTTATATGACACTGATATAAACACATATTCTCTACTCCACTCAATCTCCCAGTAAGAGCGTTGATCACTCACACTCTCTCTACACAACACCTGAAACCAATTATCAAATCTGTCTGGATGATCAGGATACGACTGCTCTGTGTCAGTGAATGTAATCACTCTGTTCGTCTCAGACAGACGGAGGAATTTATTCACAGTGTTCAGATCCAGATTGAGCTGATGGGAATCTGATGGAGATAAAACACATCAGAATCATGAATTATGAATCTGATCTTTTAATGTTTCTGAACTCTTCATGTTCAATATATCATCAGTGTCTCAGTACAGTTTACCAGATATCCTGTGAAAATCATTATTTACATCAGTGTTTTTTGGGCCGGTCTAATCAGTCTGAATATTAATGTTGTTATAATTCTGTGTTTATTTTTTTGTTTATAATTTAAAGGTCTATTATTAAATTTGCACCATTAAAATGTTTAAGGTCAGTTTGATTCTTTTTAAAAGAAACTGATACTTTAATTCAGGAAGAATCCATTAAATTGATTCAACAATAAATGTAATAATTTGATTTATAAAGTTAAGCATTGTAGGTCTATTGTATTGTTGGTGATTTTAGACTTTGGCGATCTTTGAGCTTTATCTGTTTCCCCAAAGATTAAAGAAACTTGATACAAAATCCAGTTTAGGATAAATCCATAGTGGAATTTTTCCATAATAGTTTTCAGTTTCTTACTTTTGAAACTCTTGAAAGATTTTTTTCCCTACTGTGATTTTACCCTCTAAATCTTGAATGAATGTTTTTAATTGTCTTTCAGTGAAAAATAATCATATTTATTCATTAGTTTTAGAAGATATTCTATTTTTGAAGAATATATTGAATCCTCAGTTTAGTCTGATACTATAGTGAAGGACAGTCCATTACACACGTTTTTCCTACTATGGTAAATTCCATAGGGATTTTGTATTGAACATAACTCTAGATCACAATGTCATAGAGAAAAGGGGGTGGGGCTCATTTCACTCAGATGACCAATCAGTCTCAATGCGAAGCTATCAAGCCATGCCTAGCAACCATATAGAGCACCCTAGTAACAAGTTCCATAGACTTCCACTGAAGAAGATCAAAGGAATATCTTTAGATTTCAGTGTCATAGAAACATGAGGGTGATTTTGTTTGACTCGGAGCAGCAAATGGCCAATCATGAATCACCTTCAACACTTCATAGCCATGCCCTAGCAAATTCGCCATTGTAGGTCATTTATGCTGAATCGAGAATTGCAACAGGAGCTCATATCATTGTTCAGAGAAAGACTGAATGGTGTAATACAATTTTTGCCTTTTCTACGTGTAACACTGAGGGAAGCAGGTTGAGAAGGTGACGGGAAGATGCTGTATAGCAAATCTAATAATGTCACTGATTAAACCCACTTCCTATCACTCAATAAAATAATCACAAAGCTGAGTGTCTTTGAATGTTTTCTATTTTGTTTTGGTGTAATAATTAACATTACATTTGTGAGTATGAATCTCACTCAGCTTGTAAATGAGTATAACTTTCTTACAGTCACTTCAAAACTGTTCACGAGCTTCTATGGGTCATTTGTTAAAATAAATACAAAAAAAAAATACAGTGTGTCAATCGGTGTCTGTCCACTGAATGTGTCCAATTCTCCTCCGTGGCCATATGGGAAAGTGAATATTTACAAAGACAACATTAAAACTACAGTTACATTTACTCCCTTCTAACGATGAAATGGATCGACTTCCGTCAGCTTGTTTATTTATCACATTTATTTATTTGGATGATTTCTACCATATGATGGCTGAAGCAGCAGCGCGTGACACTGTTGTCATGGTAACCAGATCAACATTGTAAACAGAATTCTACAAAACTGAAGTGAAAATACCAAATGCAGTGGGATAAAGTATGATACCATGAAGAATGTGAATATTTAACCAAGTCAAAAACAAAAAAAGGTAAGCAGGTATCCATATTCATTTCCGTATCAGCAGAACGCTGTAAAAAACAAAACGACAACTTTTAAAGTAAAAAAAAAAAACAATATAAGTCATGTAAACGATAAAAGCTCCTTGTGGTTTCTTGGTTTGATAGATTTGAGCACCATAAATGATGCAAAACACAATAATTTTGAGTTTTTGATAGGATTCCTATATAGAAAAATCACTCCCTGCCCTCCAGACGCATTTCACGCTGCAGCAATGATGTCATGTGCAAACAACCTATTGAAAGTTATCTTTTTATTTTTTATTTTTTACATTTATTAGGCTTCAAAATTATAACAACTTTTAATCTAAGTGAACTTAGAACAATCCTCCCATAAACCCATAAATGTCATATTTAAAAGAGCCCTTCCTACCTGTCCAACAAATAGGAAAAATACAGAAATGAATAAAGTTACCAAACAGTCTGCACTGCATGATTTATAGTTTAAATTAAATAGAGTTTAATCATTATTAAAGCTTCTTTAGTCAAGAGCAGTGAGTCATTTTCTCTGCTACCTTTGTTCTTTCATTATCTTAGCAATGGTTGCTGTCACTTTAAGAGCTGCCGCTGCTGCACATGACTTGGATCTCACACGCGTCACACTTTCTCACAGCTCTTTACTTTCTTTAAGTATTTATTTAACTCATTCAAGGCTGCTCTGATGAGGATACTCAAAAAAATTATATTTTGGCATTATTGTGTGTGATATTCGTTCAATTGTGACAGAGAAGTATCCGCCCATGCGCACGATACTGTTCTCTTTTTCTATTTTGGCGTGCTTGTTTAAAAGCATTTGCATGAATAAGAGCATAATCATTTATTGTAATGCTAGCCAAAACATGACATAAACAGATGCTGCGTTAATTGCGTTAAATATTTTTAACTTGTTAAACTGGAAAAAAATAATCAAATACGCTAACACGTTAACGTTGACAGCACTAGTTTAAATATAAATTATATTTATGTGTTAAATAAGTGAAGTTCCTAAACGTAATTTAGGGAGGAGCGAGCCCATCTAATCTTCCAATCAACAGCCAGAGTATATAAGCAGCTGCTCACCTCTCGTCATGCTCAGCTGTTCCAGCATCCCTCCACCTCCCCAAACTCCACCTTCATCTCAGGTACCTTGCTCTATGTAATCATATCCTATATTTATTCACTGTGGGGGGTATATCAGAGCTCGAGTTGAAGATGCTTCATCGAGCCCCTCCTCAGTGGACAGTAAGCCAAATTAGCTAACCTAATACCCTAATGATTATATGGGCAAACAAACTCGTTAAACGGTTTAAAAATTTGGCGCTAAAACCATATTTACATAGATTATTGCAAATTGCAGCCAATCAGCAAACAAGAAGAATTTGTGAGATAATCCATGAATGAAGCCCACCAAATGAACACAACACCAAAGATCACAGAGATCCCCCAGTGAACCATTATTTTTCGTCAGCACTTGACCCAGTGATAGTAGCACTTGCCTTGACTAATATTCTTCTATCTATTTGTGTATTTATTAAAAAAATAAATAAATAAATAAAAAAAAAAAAAAAATCTTGCAATGAGCACTTTACTGACATAACTGTGACTTCACACTGCACTTGCAAATTGTTGTTCTCATGTTGATTTGACTGATTCTACTACTCTCATTTGTAAGTCGCTTTGGATAAAAGCGTCTGCTAAATGACTAAATGTAAATTATTGAGCTATAAAACTGAACCCATGGAGCTGAACTGCTGAAGGAGACTGATCTCTCATGCCTGTTTCATTTCAAACCAGACTTTGTATTAACAGAGCTGATCGATAAAGGAGACCCTCCTTTGTTCCACAAACTTTTAAGACCAGATCGCTAAGTAACACCTGGACCATAAGGAGTAAATCCACAACCTTACCAGGAAACTGAGGCCCTGTCCCAAATGGCACACTCCGGACTTGTGGACTTCCTCAGAGTCCACACTTTGGTGACGTCATGTAATGCAGACCTATAGGCCCCTTGGCGTGAGTCCACGAGGGTGCATTGAGAGGTATTTTTGGGACAGACTCGATCGTCACGCCGGAAATAACGGTCTGGTTGTTTTTTTGACAGGAGCTGCAGGTTTGGGGAATATGCTGCCTATTGTTGTTGTTGTTTTTACCATTGTGTTTGCGAGATGGCTTGCCATGCAGAGAAATCATATTTTTGCGCTCCAACGTCATAGTAGAATATGAGAATTTTCGTGCATACAAAATGCTGATGTTATGCACGGAGGAAAGGGTAAGGAAATAAAAGTTATTGACTTTGTAGCTAAACATTATAACTTGTCAAAAGTCATTAGTGCATTAAGTAAATAATACACATAATAAACATGTGCATGAGTTTCAGATGAATTTACAGGTTTAAATATAAATACTAGGTTTACATATGACTCAGTAAAGCCCTGACATTCGGTTCTATTTATTCAATGAATCATAATGCGATCGTATTATTCAACGCGCTATTATTATGTTTGAGATATCAACCACTGGTCGATGACCATAATGTTTGTATAAACTGTAGGTAACAACTGGTAAAATGTACACCTAGGTCATAAAAGTGCGCCATTTGGGACAGGGCCTGAGCCTTGCGGAGAAAAATCCCAGCAGGCCCACACAGGGATACTCTTTGGGACACTCTCTACACAACTATGCATTTCAAAGACATTACAGTGTTTCTCTTAAACCAGCAGAAACTTCAATGAATTGACTTTATTTAACAGAAACAGTCTCAAAAATTTCTGCCAATGATATGAATGAATCACCAGTAGGTGCTTTATATATATCCTAATGTATCATATATCCTATCAGGTATCAAAGGATATGAGTGCTGTCCCTCAGAGCTCAACAACGACCGTCCTCCAGCCAATCAGCGCCGCAGAGATTTACGTCACGAAGGGAACACACACTCACAGGAGCATCCAAACACAAGTACTACAATCTCCTCATTCTGGCTGAGCTGGTGCAACTTTTTTTATTAAGCAAACAAACTAAGGTTGATCTGCTAGTATGTTAATTCTCTCAGGTTGCGGTCAAAGAAAGAGTTCAACGCTAGACATTTGGGACTTCATTCACCTTCCATTAACAATATCACAATTTCCCTGTCACTGTATGAATGAATGCGTGTGTGTGTTTTCAATAGATTAGTTTGTGTGTATTAAAGTAGTTCAATAAAGTCTTGTTTGATTTTTCACATATATCAGTGTCTTGTGCTTACAAGCTACTGCCTTAAACTGATGATTTTTGCTACCCTGCTCATAATCAGTAATCATGAAGTCGCATACATTGGACTGACAAACAAATGAACCTGCGTATTTTTTTTTAGTATTATATTTTTCAAAATAGTCCAGCAGTTTTAGTTATAATATCCAAGCAGTGCTGTCGGATTTTGTGGTGTCTTGAGAGTGATAATCTCCAGCCGTTGTGATTTAATAAATCTGATGGACAAAACTTTTAGCCAATGCCAAGAAGATCCAACAACGATGCCAAATCAGCAGCTGGAATTAGCTGAGGTAACATGAAGGCTCACAGACAGCAGACAAACAGATAGTAATGACAGCAGCGGCAATCCACGCCCTTAATTATGCAGAACTTTAAGGCTTAATATAATTTAAACGGATGAGTTATAAAGAAATTCACCCTCCTCAGAGTTGTCATGAAGGGCGAAATTAGCTGTATAGACAAAAAAAACTATTTCTACCAGGTTGTTTTTTTTCTACTGTAAAGTTGGGCATTTTAACATGGGGCTCAATGAGATTCTGCTCTCTTTTGGGCCTGTCCCTTGCGGTCAGTCGATGTATTGCAGTTAATTCACTTCTGTATTGGCTTCAAGAGAAACTGGGGGAGGTTGCCGCTTGTGCGCAAACTAATCTCACCAGCGCAGCACTGACCAATTAAAGCTGCAGTAGGTAACTTTTGTAAAAATGTATTTTTTACATATTTGTTAAACCTGTCATTATGTCCTGACAGTAGAATATGAGACAGATAATCTGTGAAAAAATCAAGCTCCTCTGGCTCCTCCCAGTGGTCCTATTGCCATTTGCAGAAATACACCGCTCCCGGTAAGAAACAACCAATCAGAGCCAGGAGGAGTGTCTTAGCAGTGTCAATCAAGCTCGCGTGCGCGCTGATCTCACCCCTCTCATGCACAGCGCCAGCGCATACAGGAGTTCAAATTCAAGATTACCGGTGTGCTGCAGCTTTGCTTATGGCGGAAAAACAATCCAAACTGCCAATTCCTCGAGTGGCACCTGCTCACAAAATAAAGACGGGTAAACGGAAAAAGACAGATGACGATGAAAAAAAAGCCAAAAAGAAAGAATTAGATAGAGCCCGAAATAAAACGAGGGTAAATATCGGAGCGGCTTTTCCGAGGTGGAGGGAGCTAACGTTACGTGTCCTGAAAGGATTAAAAACCGATGCAGAGTCAGCCACATTTCTGCTTGACAAGTAAGTATCCCTGCTTGATTTGTTTCATTTTTTAAGAACTACACAACTAAGATAATTTCAAAACAGGCCTGCCCGTCCCCTGCCTGATGCTTCCTCTTCTCCCCGCCCGTTGACTCCTCGAAGTCGCTGTGGGTGTGAATTCCTCGTCGGAGCCCATTGACTCGGTGTCAAAACTCGCATAACATACAGATAAAATGTCACGCACTGTGCAAAGCAACTATTGAAACCTACTAATTCACTGGCTTGTCATGTTGCTGAAATAATGTACTAGCAAACCTTATTTAGCATTACATATCAATAGAATAATTACTTGCATACTGTAACGTTAGTTACCGTTATATTATCATACTAGCTATTTATTACTTATAGAAATAGTGCAACGTCATATAGTTACATTACATGTATTGCAAAATACGTAATGTTTTGAGGACCAAGTTTGTAGTCAAAGTATGGGCAGGCCATAGTCAGTGTAAATCATATTGATGATGTTTCGTCTGTACCAGTGAATGTGCCATAACTGTTTATCCGCCTTACTAGCCTGCGCGTTCACGGCAGGCTCCGTTGTGATGGAGGAGGAGCTGTGGAGAGAGGGCTGTAGCGCAGCATAGAGCAAGGGGGAGTGACCTGTGAGTTGTGCTTGTTCAAATTTTCAGGCTAAGTCAAGGTTTTCTAAAAACTCCCTACAGCAGCTTTAAAACAGCACGAATCACATTACTGCTCAGCTGTTTTTCACTTTACGTAAGATATTGACGATAAAGATAATGAAGTTATGCATTTCTTTTGCTCATTATCTTTCATATTAGTAGTACAAACCATATTGTTCTTTAGGCTACTTTGAATAATTGCACGCATATACAAGCCTATAGCCTACACCACGCATATACACTACCATTTTAGGTAATTGAAGTTTAGATTTTTTTTTTAGGTATTTTTTTTTTTATGTGTTGACATACTTTCAAATGAAACAGGAAGATCGGGTGGTACATATCGAACATATCCGCCCCTTTTTTAAAATAGCTAACAGCATTTTGTTTATATCACAGCTCGGCCAGAGCCATTAAAATCAGTAAAACCTCTGATTCCTTCTAATCTCTAACTGTTTATCCTCCTAATCTCCTTTATATTGCTTTAAAATGCAGCATTCTGTGCAGAATCCAAATGGGTTCGATACCTTTGTGGTCTGAGCCGACTCGCAGTTCACGGATATGATCCACTCCGTGTTCTTGTGTCCCTGAGTCAGAGCAGACTATCTATATAGTGCACTGTGTGACATTCACCATGTAGAAAGAAACTAATAATTGTTTGAACAAATGACAGATTTCAGTTGCAGCTTTAGCGTCTGTTTATAGTGTAGGAGGGGGCGGGACTTCAGATTCTAGAGAGCATTTGATTGGACAGAAGATTTGATGAGAAGCTGAAGTGCGATGTGATGCCAAATCCGTGATCCTAAACTAAAAAACTTACATTTTGATTTCAGGGGGACTTTAACTGTTTTTTTTGTTGTTGTTGTTGTTGCTTTTTCCAATTAAATAAATGTTTTAGATTTTAGTTCAATAGTATTTATTTCTTATTATGAGGAGATCTTTTGGTACTAAATACTAGGCTAATTGTGCAAAAAAATAAAATAAAAAGGCCAATTAATGACAATTTAAAATAATATTATTTTCGAATATTTTTTATTATTTATATTACAATCAGTGTAGTATAAAAGTTTAAAATAGAGAAGAGGGTTTTAATTTTCGGTGCAAAAAGGCAAATTAGAGTAATTTTGTGGCTAGAAAAATAATAATTTACATTTGTAATGCCATAGTTTACCCACTAGGGGTCTGTATGGCTCTTTAAATGGTTAGTTCACTCAAAAATGAAATTTCTTTCATTAATTACTTACCCTCATGTCGTTCCAAATCCGCAAGACCTTCATTCATCTTTAGAACACAAATTAAGATATTTTTGATGAAATCTGAGAGATTTTTTTATCCTCCATAAAACACAATGAAATTACCACATTCAAGGTCCAGAGAAGTAATAAAGACATCATTTAAATAGTCGATGTGACTACTCAACCTTAATGTTATGAAGCAACGAGAATACTTTTTGTACTTTTTTTTTTTTACAGTAGCATTCCTGTATGTGATGCAGTGCCGTCTAAGGGCCCGAAGATCACCGGCATCCAGTATGGTTTTCCGGCCTTGACCCTTACGCACAGAGATTGTTCCAGATTCTCTGAATCTTTGGATGATATTATGCACTGTAGATGCATGATAACTTCAAACTCTTTGCAATTTTTCTCTGAGAAACTCCTTTCTGATATTGCTCCACTATTTTTTGCCGCAGCATTGGGGGAATTGGTGATCCTCTGCCCATCTTGACTTCTGAGAGACACTGCCACTCTGAGAGGCTCTTTTTATACCCAATCATGTTGCCAGTTGACCTAATAAGTTGCAAATTGGTCCTCCAGCTGTTCCTTATATGTACATTTAACTTTTCCGGCCTCTTATTGCTACCTGTCCCAACTTTTTTGGAATAGCTCTCATGAAATCCAAAATGAGCCAATATTTGGCATGACATTTCAAAATGTCTCACTGTTACGGAATTGTGCAATTGAGTATATTGTTTATTTGGTTTATTTATTTTATTGTTGCTATTTCTGATGTTAAGCAGGATATCACATAATCCGTGCTCCGTGGATGGCTCCACCTATCTCTGCCTGGATTTGGACAATGGTTATTGAGTGAGGGTTTAAAACCATCCCTTCCGTTTCCTGCCGGGAGCTGTTGTGACTTCGGGCCAGTCGCACCTCTCCTGCCTCCTCTCCAGCCGCCAGACCACTTTTACACATTGTGCATTACTTTGATTCTGTTACATTTTTTTTGTTTTGTTTTGTTTTACAGTGAAGGTGTTCTGTAGGGATGACCTGCCCATTTCTTTTGAAACTACGTTTGCTCTGTTTTGTTAGTGTAGTAAGGGTAATTTATTGTATTTTATTTTGATACTTGGAGGGAAGTTATTTTGGATATTTTCGTTTATTACCCGTTTTGTTTGTTATTTTAGGCCTTGGGTCTTCCTGAAGTTTATGCACCCACTGGTTTAAGTTATCCTGGAAACTCTCAAATGTCTATTTACTTTATTTCTTTCACCTTAATAAAACGTTAATCGTTTTTCTTGAATCCTGAATTTAGTGATTTATTTATTCATCTATTTTCAATGTTTTGTTGTTGTTTTTTTGTTTTGCTTTTTTCTTTTTGGTCTGACGACTGGGGAAGGCATTCTTTTTTCTTTTATTCATTTATTGCGATTAAACCTAGACGGGTCGTAATAAATTGGGGGATCGTCCATTTCATCGGATTCGTAAGTATGATTTGCCTTGCTGGTGAGTATTTTGTTTTGCTTTATTGTCTGATTGGCGGTTTTTACTAGTGAAAGGGGGAGAGTAATTATGGAGTTTAGTATCGAGGCTTTTAAGCAGTGTCCTACTATAAAGGCTTTGCGTTCATGCCGTAAATCTAATTTAATCCTTGTTGCTGATTATTATGATATAGCTATATCTAAAGTAGCTTCTAAACAGGCAATAAGAGATGTGGTGCAGGAGAATTTGGTGTCGGCGGGGGTTTTGAAAATCGAACCAGAGTTATGGGATGTCGGAGCAGAGGCTTCAGTTCAAATTCCGACGGCAGATCCAGATCCATTGGTAGGTCTAAAAACAGAAGATCTGAAATTGGCGATACGACTTAAAGAGCTTGATTTACAAGTTAAGCGGCAAGAACATGATACACAGCTTCAGCGCGTCAGGCAGTGTGAACTTGAGGCTCGCCGCATGTCGACTGTGCCGGTGAGTGTATCACAAACCCCTCACCTGTTGCTTCTCCTGTTCCACACCCCACAAGTATGGGTGAGTTTGATATCAGTAGGCAGATTCGTTTAGTCCCTGCTTTTAGAGAAACTGAGATGGATTCTTACTTCAGTGCGTTTGAGCGTATAGCTGTCGCTTTGCATTGGCCACGAGAGATTTGGTCACGCTTGCTGCAATGCAAACTGACTGGTAAAGCTCAAGAGGTTTGTGCAGCTTTGTCTATCGAGGAGAGTTTAGAGTATGATGTTTTGAAGGCCTCGGTTCTTAGGGCGTACAAGCTTGTTCCCGAAGCTTACCGTCAAAAGTTCCATGGACATTTAAAAGCCACCAACCAGACTTTTGTTGAGTTCGCCCGTGAAAAGGGAACTTCTTTTTGATAAATGGTGTCAGTCCAGCAAGGTAAATAACTTTGAGCAGCTTCGCGAGCTTGTGTTGTTGGAAGAACTTAAAAACGCATTGCTGGACAAGATTGTTATGCATCTGAATGAACAAAAAGTAAACACGCTTGCGCAAGCAGCTGTTTCAGCTGATGAATTTGTATTGACTCATAAAAATACTTTTGTTCCGTCTGCGCGCCGTGAATCTTCTCAATCTGCAGCTGAAAAGAATTCGAAAACTGTAAAAATTACTATACTGAGTCAGGGTGAATCACGTGAGTGTTTCTATTGTCATGAAGCTGCCCAGCCAGCAATGACACGTGGGGCCCAGATGGGTTAACTACGGGTTCCATGGGTACTGTGTGGGCATGGGCTTTGGCTGGGTGAAATCAGCGGGTCCCATGTAGGTTTTGTAGTACGAGTCCCACATAGGAAGCCCATATGAGCTGATTACATGGGCCCCATAAGGGACAGGCATGGGCCAAGTGGGCATGGGTTTGATCTGGGAACACATATATGGGTCTTGCATGGCATATTATGGGCCAAGTGGCATGGGTTTGAAGGGAATGTATGGGGCCTGCATAGAATTTATGGGCCAAGTGGGCATGGGTTTGAGGGAACACAATATGGGTTTGCATGACGGTGGGATCTGGGACATATATGGGTCTTGAATGGCATATTTATGGGCCAAGTGGGCATGGGTTTGAACTGGGAATGCACATATGGGTCCTGCATAGAATTTTTATGGGCCAAGTGGGCATGGGTTTGAACTGGGAACACATATATGGGTCTTGCATGACATATTTATGGGCCAAGTGGGCATGGGTTTGATCTGGGAACACATATATGGGTCTTGAATGGCATATTTATGGGCCAAGTGGGCATGGGTTGAACTGGGAATGCACATATGGGTCTGCATAGAATTTTTTGGCCAAGTGGGCAGGGTTTGAACTGGGAACACATATAGGGGTCTTGCATGACATTTATGGCCAAGTGGGCATGGGTTTGATCTGGGAACACATATATGGGTCTTGAATGGCATATTTATGGGCCAAGTGGGCATGGGTTTGAACTGGGAATGCACATATGGGTCCTGCATAGAAATTTTATGGGCCAAGTGGGCATGGGTTTGAACTGGGAACACATATATGGGTCTTGCATGACATATTTGGGCATGGGTTTGATCTGGGAAACAGGGTCTTGGGCATATTTATGGGCCAAGTGGACATGGGTTTGAACTGGGAATGCACATATGGGTCCGCATAGAATTTTATGGGCCAAGTGGGCATGGGTTTGAACTGGGAATACATATATGGGTCTTGAATGGCATATTTATGGGTCAAGTGGGCATGGGTTTGAACTGGGATATATGGTCTTGAATGGCATTTATGGGCCAAGTGGACATGGGTTTGAACTGGGAATGCACATATGGGTCCTGCATAGAATTTTTATGGGTCAAGTGGGCATGGGTTGAACTGGGAAAACATATATGGGTCTTGCATGATATATTTATGGGCCAAGTTGGCATGGGTTTGAACTGGGAACACATATATGGGTCTTATATATATTTATACAACAGTTCTGTCTGGTTCTCGAATCTGATTGGCTGATAGCCATGCGATATTTCAGCGATAACAGCACTCCTCCTATCTTTTCACCGTTTGTATCACTCCGCTTGAAGTGACCGTCATGGCGGCCGACCAAATCAACCGCAATTTTTACAAATACTACTTGTTGTACCACAAACTGTAGTTTTAATAGTTTTTAGGCGAGAATGTAGTTGTTTAGACCTGAAATATGTGACTCATATTTAATAACAGCGCCTATTTTACAACTTGTTTTGACGTTTTCGGAGATGTGAGCTCCAGGGCGTCAGCGGCCGTTCAGTGCTTCTGTAACTGCCGAGAACAGCTTAATCTCGGCCAGTGCTTCGTGGATTTGCCGCTGGCTCTTATAGTGGTTAAACATGAGACATTATTCAATTTGAGTACATAGAACAGGCAATCTTTGGTCTTTATTAATCTATTATTTGTTCCAGAGCAAGTCGAATTGTGCTATGTTAAATTTAATAATAATAAACGACGTTATGTTACATCATTATATATAGCATATTGGCTTCAACTAGACGGGACATATCAGACGAAGACTCTTCTCCGCTCTTCAAATACGTAAAACATTAAACTTTATAAACAGGGTTTTTTGAGTAAAGAAAACGCTTTACAATTTTTTTTTTCAAACATCAGATCTTTATTTACCTTGGCATTGCATAGAGGAGATGTCAAACTGCATGCGCACTTCATTCACGAGGGGAGGCGGATTAATGTAATGAGGTTTGACAGTTTGAGGATCCAATGGAGTTAAGAGGTTTTGTCACAAGCTCTTTAAAATCCTTTTCATTCGTTAAATATTTGTAAAACCCACATACAAGCGTAAATGTTTTTGTTTTGTTTTGTTTTTTTGTAAATAACTAGTGCTTTGTTTGACTGAACTGTACAATTGTGCTTATTTGTTGTTCAATAAATATTATTTATATAATATGTCCATTAGTAAGTATATGGATTGAGTGAAAGTTACATTAATACGCCATTAGATGCGGCAACACTTTACAGGAGGAATGAGTCAGTGAAGCACAAGAGACTTTTAAATTGAAAGGAACTTTTGCAAAGGAAGTTGTTTTTAGCGCTGTGGTGTTATACAAAGATCGCTTTCCTCAGAGGACATTCAAACGGACTTTTATAATGGATATAATATTATGGACATCGACTTGAAGAATGAATGTAATGCAATATATCAGACAGGTAATAGCCTACTCTCTCTCTCTCTAATACTGTATAAAATTCAATGTGTTTCAATGAAGCGACTCGACGTTCCTTCGTTACTAGTTCTAAAGTGACGTTTTAGAGTTAGTAATGGAGGCTTGGTCCAACTGACAACTTGAGATATGAATCCGTGGCGGAAGGAAGTAGTGCTGCACAAAAGAGGGTTTTAAAGACACTCCGTTGTTGTTCTTATTTATTTACACACTCATGCCGTCACTTGGGTAAAGTTGGTTTTATTCGCACATTCAGACATCTGTATTCAATAGCCTTGTTAATCACACTACATTGGACATTCAGTGGACATTCACAAGTAAATATGCCATTAAAACAATACTTGCCTATTTTGATCGGCTGTGAAAAATGTTGTAAGTTGACAATTGTTGGTTGTCAATATCATGTCGCTGCTTAAAATTCGCAAACATTCCCATACGGTAAAAAAATATATTTTATCTGGCCAAAATATATTTTAAATATATGGTAAATATATGTTGCAAACAGTGAAGTTCAATGAAATATATTTTTGAAACTGAAAATATATTTTGTTTCAACCTTCATATATACTTAAATATATTTAAACATGTATTTCAGGGGCAGGAAAAATATATTTATATATAAAAATATATTTCAGGGCGCAAGAAAATACATTTCCAATCTTACAGTCGACAATGCAAATGTGCGTGGAAGAAAGCCTTGCGAACAAAACTATCCATTATGTTGAAGAATTTTAAACACTTACAGAAAACATGAATTCCACATATTTCCACATTGACACTTTGTTCACATATCTTCCCAAAAAATACAGATGTGTAATCATGGCACCTCACAAATGTGTGTTTTAGTCTATTACTTATAATTAATTAATTCATTTATTTATTTATTTATTTAATTGTAATTTATTGTCATTGTAATATAGCGTTTAGATCTACATCAAATACAATAGATTAATAAAATCGCTAGATGTACGATGTTAACTGTGACGTAATTTGAATGGGAAACCACTAGCAGCGCTCACGGACTTTTGGAGTACTGCGCATGCGCGTCATTTTGAACTGTAACGGTCGTCAGTCAACCGGGAGTTCTCGGAGTAAAAGGTAAGAGCTAACGTTATAACTTTATTTTTAGTCGTCATTTTTCACATGTAATGTTCATTGCTACTTTGAATGTATAATGTTTTATTGTCAAGGGTTTTTTTTTTACTTTATTTGTCAAATTAATGCCCCGTTTGTTTATTTGCTCACATGAGACGCATTTGATATTTTCAGATTTCCGTTTTAAAGTTAACTTAGTTGTTTTTAATTTGGACACTAGTGAAAACTAACGTTACACACAAAAAATGTTTAATATTTTTTTTAAAATTTCAGCTGTAGAGTGTTTGGGAGACCGTGCTGCCTGCTGTTGTCGATCTATGATGCTCCTGTCACTGATAGTGGCCTGTAACGTAAGTTTTTTTTTTTTTTTTTTTGGCTAAATTTAATGTTTTACTAAACTTGTTAATTAGGCACACGTTATTTTCTCGTTATTAAAGTTCAGGCATATGCTGGTTTGGCATTAATGGCATTTCATACGCTCAATTTTTCTACTATTATTATTATCATTATTAATATAGCCTTACTATAATATTATTTTTATTCACTTTCTGCTGAATGAAGCTGTTTTCGATTATCCAGTTGAGCCAGTGATTCAGTAAGTTGCTTGTAACAGAAGATGCTTATTTGTCACGACTTACAGGTTTACATGTGTCATTCATTACTGTAAAAAAATCTACTTTTTATTTTCAGTAGCAGAAGCAGAGACGGTTTGTGCAACAGCAACAAGGTGAGAATGATGAGACACTTTAAGAAGTAGATTTTTTTTTTTAAATTAAGCACTGTTAAGCAAATTATATTATTTTATTTGTGTAATTTATGAATATGTTCTCTGCACTTGTGTTAATATCTGTTCTGTCTGGAACAGGTGCGGGTCAAAACCATCTGTCAAGATGCTTGTCCACTTGCTGTCCGCCCCACCAGCCCAACGATTGTGCTGGAGAACCACAAGTCACAGGTACAGGATAATGTTCATAGTCAAGTCATCTTCATTTCTGTGGCACTTTATACAAAACAGCTTCACAGTAATAACATGAAATAGTCAACAGACCCTAGTTGAAGTGAAACACTAGGTGTGTGTTAGAAAAATACTAATATTTTAAAGTCTGTACATCCAAATGATTCCTCAAGCTTTAAAACACATCACAAATTACAACATGTTGACTTTGAGCCCATATTGGACAGTTGGCAAATCTGTAATGTAACAAATTTAACATAACAGTATTTTTCCAAAAACACCTATTGTTTCACTTCAGAAGAAGTTGATTAATCAACTGAGGTCATGTGGATTACCGTCATGTTCACTTTGGTTTTGACCTTCTTGCGTGAACACACAGAGATGGATTATTTTTCTAAATATCTCTGTTTGTATTCCACAGAAAAAGAGAATGTCATAATCACTGGAACAGCATGAGGGTAAGTATCCCTTTGTTAAGTTAGCTTAACTGAGTGACTTTGTGATATTCCACTATCCCTTCATTTGTAAAAGTGAAAATGCAATGCAGAAGTGTAAAGAAAGGCTAATTCGACCTCTCCTCAATCATCAGTTTCTTTACTGTACTGTCTAAAAATATGCCCATTAAATATCTTTAAATCTAGTATACCTGTAATTGTTTTAGTTCCAGTGTAAACAAAAAATCAGGAAATCCAAACTAGTTAGAGGACAAAGTGCATGCCCTCTGTACCTGTACTGATGTTCAGTAATTGTGTTTTGTCTTTTGTATGAGTACAGTGGTAGAGACAGAGAAGAAGTGCCTTTGATGAGGAAACCATGGCAGCCATATATACGGTAAGTTAATACTTAGTGAAAGGAAAATTTACTAGAAACATTAAGTTAAAAAAATAACTGATTTTTGTCTCACAGTCAAGAAGAGATTTCCAAATGTGTCCAAAGAGGCTTTGAGGATTTGACGTGGGGAAACTGAGACTTCTTGAAAGCAAAAAAGTTATATTTGTTTGAATATTGTAATTTTTTGAACATTGTAAAGTATGTTCCTTGCTGATTTTTATTCAAATGTTCACGTGTTATAGACAACAAATAAAAGTTTTTCAAATGTGACATGTGAATGTATTTTCTTGGTTGAAATATATGTAGGGCAAAATATATTTTAAATGCTTTGTAAATATATTTTGAAAATATATTTTTAAAAAATATACAAAAACAAATGGCCAAAAATACATTTTAGGAAAATATATTTATATAAATATATTTGAAAATATATTTTTAAAAATATACAAAAATGGCCAAAAAATATTTTAGAAAATATTATATGTGAAAATATATTTATAGCGAATATATTTTTGGCCATTTTTTGTATATTTGAAATATATTTAAAAAATATTTGAAAAATATTTTTTTACCGTATGGGTTAATTTATGCACATTTATTGGAAAGTTTGAATTTATCATAAGTCCGAATGTGCGAATATAAAACCAACTTTACCGAAGTCGTGCCGTCGAACTGTTGTATAAACGCAATATCACACTCGTAGCCGTGCGATAGGCTGTATATCAGCACACAGTGATTACCTACGGACGAATCACAGCGTGCTGATATACAGCCATATCGCACGGCTACTCGTGTGATATTGCTCATATATCTATGGGTAAAAAAGAACATCGACAACACAAACGCCATGACTGTTTTGGATGTATTTTTTGGAGAGATGTTTTGTTTCTTTTTTTTTCAGACATTTTTAAAAAATATATATTTTATTTATTTACCGGTACGTTGTAAAATTTTAATTGTTAAAGATTATGTTGTTGTTCAATGTATTATATAATGAGTGTATTTTGTATTGTATTTTTTCAGAGATTTTTTTTAAATATATTTTTTAGTTACCGTATGTTGTGACATTGTTTTTTAAAGATAATTTTTGTTGTTCAATTTAATATATTTCTTGCAGTTCAAAGCATCAAGTGTCTTGTATTTATCTTGTACTTACATTCATTCTTCATTTTTAATTTTTCTTAGATTGTTTCCTTAAATGAATGGTTGGGCTTACCTTGCATGAATTGCCCAGTTAGGACCAACATAAGATCCTTACAGAGCCACTTTAGCCCATATGGGCATTCACGGTTGAATCCTGGTGCAAACCCACTTAAAACCCCTTTAGGCAGGTGGGGCCCAAATGGGTCTGACACAATTGCCCGGTTAAGACCCACATAAGACCCTTACAGATCCCACTTAAAACCCACCTGGGCATCCACGGCTGGCCCCCATGTGGATCCCGGGTGCAAGCCCACTTTAAACCCTTCAGACTGGTGGGCCCCAAATGGGTTTGGCATGAATTGCCCAGTTAGGACCCACATAAGACCTTACAGATCCCACTTAAAACCCACCTGGGCATCCACGGCTGCCCCCATGTGGATCCCGGGTGCAAGCCCACTTTAAACCCCTTTGGGCAGGTGGGGCCCAAATGGGTTTGGCATGAATTGCCCAGTTAGGACCCACATAAGACTCTTACAGATCCAATTTAAAGCCCATCTGTGTAGCCATGTTGCAAAGCCCACTTTGGACCCCTTTGGGCAGGTGGGGCCCAAATGGGTCTGACATGAATTGCCCAATTAAGACCCATGCAGTACCCTTGCAGGTCCCACTTTTAGTACGTCTGGGCTTCCACGGCTTGCCCCAATGTGGATCCCGGGTGCAAGCCCATAATGGGGCCCACATTTGCCGCCCATGAAGCCCTCATCTGGGCCCCACATGTCATTGCTGGCTGGGTGGTCACCTCATTGCTGGTTGCCCAGTTTTGAAAAAGAAAAATCAGTCCCCAAAACGTCAGACACCGAAGGGTGTTAGATTTGTTCGTGTTACAAGACCGCCAGTTGATTCTGATGTGCAAGGAGTTGATCCTGGATATGACCCGTTTGTTTCTAGCGGCGTAGTTTTTTTTACTGGACGAGGGAAATAAAATCCCAATTTGCATTCTCAGAGATACTGGTTCGGCTCAATCATTTGTGCTGGGCAGTATTTTATGCGTAAATTCAGTGACATGGTGGAACTCTCAGACAGCTTCTTGGCTTCTCCTGATAGCGCTGATGTTGGCCAGGAATTCCCTGTACCGGTAGAATGTAAGCATTCTGAGTCGCTGTCCACCATATCTGGTGCTGAAATTGATCTGTCTTCGACTATTGATAGGGTCACCCTAGCGAATGAGCAAAAACATGATAATTCACTGGCTCGCTGCAGAGCTGCCGTTGTGAAAAAGGAAGATGTGTTTGAAAGACCTGTTGCTTATTTTTGGGATGACGGGTTACTGATGCGAAAAAGAACGCCAGTGATTTCTGAATGTGAAGCTGATGCAGTTTATCAGATAGTGGTGCCCACTCAGTTTCGCTCTCACGTGTTGATGCTAGCTCACTACCACAGTTTCTCAGGTCATTTGGGTGTTACAAAAACATACTACCGCATTTTACGTCACTTCTTTTAGCCCGATTTAAGATCAGATGTGGCGAAATATTGCCGGTCATCTCATACTTGTCAAATTGTGGGCAAGCCGAATCAGTCCATTTCCCCAGCACCTCTTTGCCCCATTCCTGTTGTAGGTGAACCATTCGAGCGGGTGATTTTGGACTGTGTTGGTCCTCTGCCAAGGACTAAGTCCGGACATAAGTTTATACTAACTATGATGTGCTCTAACACTCGTTTCCCGGAATCTGTGCCTTTACGCACTATAAAAACCAAGGGAATCTTGCGAGCTTTAACAAAGTTCTTCTCTACCTTCGGTTTACCAAAGGTTGTGCAGACTGATCAGGGCACAAACTTTATGTCTCGGTTATTTAACACTCTGAGGTCTGAGGGTATCGCCGGCGATACCACCGTGGTTTTTTTCTTATCAGTGTGAAAGAGACTCAAAATACTCCGTCAATGTTGCACATACAATTAAGAGTTATACACCATTTTAATCTGTGGAATATCTTCTTTCATTTGTGTACACTCAGAGCAAAAAGAAAATGTTGTGCTTTTTGTAAAATAAAGAAAACTAACATGATGCGTGATCTCTCGTCTCCCTCTGAACGAAGTCCAATCTGATAGTTCTCAGAAAATGAACTGTAACTTAGTGAATACTAATCACTAAAAAAAATTACACTTATGTCTAAAAAAGGTTAAGATGTCAGGTTTTAAAACATGTAAGTCAAATCGAAAACAAACCTTCTGTGTTTATGTAATCTGTATGAAAAGAGAGCCATGTCAGAAGTCTGTGATTCAGCTCATTATCCGCTAATGTGGCCACGCCCACGGAGCGAGCGCTATTCAGACGCAAATTCAGTCAATACATGCATACATCATCTCAATCGTATATTTATTGTCTTCAAAAGTGTTTTGAATAGCCATATTTAGCGATCTCTTGCCTCTGTTAGTTCCTTGATTGTCACATGATATGCCTCTTCTTTTACTGAGGCATTTGTGGGACAAAAGGGGGCAGAGCACCTCCGGCTGCAAGTATGAATTACAAACACAGCATCCAGCGCTCATAATGATGACAATAAATATAGAATAATAAATATTACTCCTCTGTAGAAAATTGATATAACATATGAGAATCCATCAATATTTCTCCAAATGTGTATGCTTTTAAGCATATTAAGAAATTATGGTCAATATAAGATTTTAAGAGTCAAAATGTGAAGCTTGAGTCTTAGATCTTTTTAATGATGTATAGTTTTGTCAACTGCACATCAACATTTAGGCTCTAAAATATAACAAATTAGTAGCCTATATGAAATGCCCTAGAGGTAGGAATGTTCAGACGCTTTGCATCACAGAAAATACATTATATTTTAAAGTATATTAAATAGAAAACCATTATTTGTTAGAGACTGAGACTTCTTTTAAAAACATTATAATGGCAATGTGTTCAATCTTTTGACTGGTACTGTAATTTAACGTAGGCCTATACAAAATTTTCTTCATATCATGTGCAATAATACGTGCATGCATGAGATCACAAAAATCATGGTTTTTTTTGTTGAAAGCGGCATAATAAGACTGAATAATATCCCTAATCTGCAACTGAGCGAAGATGAAGACGAGGAAGAATGTATCGGACTGGCGTCAGACGAGTTGGACCGTAAGATATCAGAGGCTATATCGATAGTAACATTTGATGGGGATAAAGACAGAGAAATAGGGAAAATCCGTAACTTTGACTGTAATGCTACACAAGGAGAAAAGAGAACTCTCTGCATGGGAGACAGTCATGTAGCCAGAAGCTTTCTCCAGAATTATGTACAACATACGGCTGGATTCTTTAGCTGCAGAAAAAGAGTGGCAGGACATGCAAATTATTGGACATTTAGAGGCAAACAGACGCACAGTGCAAACTTCGGAGATGGTTACATCCACAAAGAAGACCCCGACAAAGAGAAAGTGTGCCCGAACGACTTATTTCATTGGAGGCAACAAGATCTGCAAGAATCTTTTCTGTTTCTTATGGGGGTGAGTTTTCCATAATATCAAGTTTGTCGTTTGTGTTCATTCTAAGAACAGGTACATGTTTTCTCATGTGTCTATTGTTTATTAGCTAGCCAGGACTGTCGTTTTAATTGTAATCGTTAGCATCGTATAACTTGCCAAAAACCCATTACTATAATGGGCTTTTAGATGGTAATGTTAGCATCTGCTATTTAATTGAATAATGCTCAATTGCTTGAATTGACTGGTGTGAATGACTTAGCCCACGTAAACCTGCCTGTTAGCATTCTGAATTGAATGTGATGCTAATCATTTAGCCAGTGGTGGAGGAAGTGCTACATTCTTAACAAGGATTTTCTAACGTAATGGTAAATGTATCAGATTAAATTCCTACTTAAGTAAAAGTATAAAGTATCCGTAGCCGTAAAATGTGCGTTATAAGTCAAAAGTAAAAGTATTTATGAAGAGTTTAATGTACAGGATTTTTTTAATCCTTGACTCAATAATTTGACCTATAATTTTGTACAATGCATTGATATAGGGACAAGATGCCTGTTAGCATGATGTAAACGTTTTTTTTTTTCTTTTTCTTTTTCCTTTTTTCAGCATTGGCAGAGACACCCTGGCTGATATAGGCAAGGCAAGGCAAGGCAATTTTATTTGTATAGCACATTTCATACACAATGGTAATTCAAAGTGCTTTACATAAAAAAGAATAATAAAAATAGAACATAAGGAATAGAAATAACAGTAAAAACAGAGAATTTTGCTATCTGGATGGAAGAGCTAGGAAGTTTCAGGGAGTTTGTTGTTGTTGTTGTCCGTCAGAGTGGATCTAACGGATCTATCCATCAGAGCGATCAGAATGGATCTTCCTCACACGACAGACTGCTACCTGTTAAGGCAATTCAAACTGATAAACAGTTTCAATCTCCCCTTTTGCCAAGACACCTCAAACTACACCACACAGCCCTAACCCCCCTTCCGGAGATATCTTATCTATGCAACGCAGTTCAAATTTCCCCTTTGGAATTTCCCCTTTGGAAAGTGTCCTGACTGTAATCCAGAGATATCTTAACCATGCACTACAGCTTAAATTTCCCCATGGTTTGTCCCCTTATCCAATTTACCAAATTTTAACCTAATCACTTTCTTCCTAATTCTCCCAGCTCTTTCAACCAGACAGCAATATTTAAATTGCATTTAAAAGTCAGAATAACAAGATGATACATAAAAGATATAAAATACATTAAAATGAAATAAAAAAAAGGAATTAAAGAATAAAAGATAATACGTATAAATAAAGTGCAAACAGTTCGGACATAGCACAGTGCTCAATCAGCAAATGCATAGATAAAAAGATGTGTTTTGAGTCTGGATTTGAATGTGGCTACTGTTGGAGCACACCTGATCTCTTCTGGAAGCTGGTTCCAGCTGCGGCTGGCGTAACAGCTAAAAGCAGACTCTCCTGCTTTGAGTGAACCCTTGGTATTTCTAAATGACTTGATCCTGATGATCTGAGTGATGTTAGGTTTATATTCTATGAGCATATCTGCAATGTATTGAGGTCCTAGACCGTTGAGTGATTTATAAACAAGTAACAGTACTTTAAAGTCAATTCTAAATGCAACTGGAAGCCAGTGCAAGGACCTGAGGACTGGTGTGATGTGTTCATGTTTTCGGTTCTGCTCAGAATCCTGGCAGCAGCGTTCTGTACGAGCTGCAGCTGTCTTATGGTCTTTTTGGGAAGACCAGTGAGGAGCCCATTACATAATCCACCCGGCTGGTGATGAAAGCATGAACAAGTTTCTCTAAGTCTTGACTGGAGACAAGCATCTAATTCTTGCAATATTTTTGAGATGATAATATGCTGATTTAGTTATTGTCTTTACATGGCTAATGAAACTCAGGTCTGACTCCAAAATCACACCAAGATTCCTGACTTGATTTTTAGTTGTTTGACCCCTAGAGTGAAGGTACATGTCACTTTGAGAACTTCATCTTGGTTTCCAAATGCAATGATTTCAGTTTTGTCTTTGTTTAACTGAAGGAAGTTTAGACACATCCAATTTTTAATTTCATCAATGCATTGGCACAGGGAGTCAATGGGGCTGTAGTCGTTAGGTGATAGGGCTAGGTAAATCTGGGTGTCATCTGCATAGCTGTGATATGCAATTTGGTTCTTTCTCATTATTTGGCTCAGTGGCAGCATATATAGGTTGAACAGGAGGGGTGCAAGAATTGAACCTTGAGGACTCCGCATGTCATGGATGTCCACTCAGACTTATGGTCGCCGATACTCACATAATAACCTCTCCCTTCTAAGTATGACCTGAACCATTTAAGGACCATCCCAGAAAGCCCAACCCAGTTTTCCAGCCTGTCAAGGAAATGTTGTGATCGACAGTGTCAAACGCAGCACTGAGGTCGAGTAGAACCAGCACTGATAATTTACCTGAATCTGTGTTTAGGCGAATATCATTTATTATCTTTATAAGTGCTGTCTCTGTGCTGTGATGCGGTCGGAAACCATTGAAAGTTGTCAAAGTATCCATTCAAGCTTAAGAACTTGTTCAGCTGATTGAAAACAACTTTTTCAATGATCTTGCCTATGAAAGGAAGATTTGAGATTGGCCTGTAGTTGCTCAATATGGTGTTATCCAGATTGCTCTTTTTCAGGAGGGGCTTGACAACTGCAGTTTTCAATGATTTGGGAAAAGTCCCAGAGAGAAGTGAGGCATTTACCACTTCTAGGAGATCTGCTTCTAAACAGTTAAACACACTTTTGAAAAAAGATGTGGGAAGTGTGTCAAGGGCGCAGGTTGATGTTTTAAGGTGCTGTACTGTTTCTTCCAAAATTTTACCATCAATTGCTTCGAAACAGACATAATAGCTGCTTTCTGATGTTGTGATCTGATCTGTTTTACCCCAGTGCAGCTCAAGGATGTGCTGATGCCTTTCTGATATTATTATTTTCTCAGAGAAGAAGGAAGCAAACTCACAGCATTTGCTGTCTGAGAGCATTTCACTGGGAATCTGACTTGGGGGTTTGTTAGCTCTCTACAGTAGCAAAAGAGTGCGGGTGTTGTTTAAGTTTTTGTTTATAATATTTGAGAAGAAGGTCTGTCTAGCTTTGCCTAATTCCACATTGAAAGCATGAAGAATATCTTTATAGATGTTATAATGGATTTCAAGTTTTGTCTTTCGCCACATGCGCTCAGCTTTTCTGCATTGTCTTTTCATATTTGCACTGCTGTTGAGTTTCTCCACGGTGCTTTTTTGTCTGCCACTCTTCTTTCTGACTTTCACAGGAGCAATGTTATCAATAACATTCTGTACTTTTGAGTTAAAAGAATCAAGGAGAAAATCAACAGAGTCTGCAGATATGCTTGGTGTTAAAGATATAGCCTTCATAAACAGTGCACTAGTATTCTCATTTAAGCATCGCTTTTTGACCGAGATAGATCTAGCTTCAACAGTCGGAGAGATCAATAAATCAAAGAAAATACAGAAATGATCAGATAGCGTTACATCCTTAATGACAATGGATGAAATGTTTAGACCCTACTAATAATTAAATCTAGAGTGTGTCCACGATTGTGTGTGGTCCATGTACATGTTGAGTCAGATCAAAGTATTCAAAACAGTTATGATTTCTTTTGCCATATTGGATTCTGCATTTCTATGTGGATGTTAAAGTCCCCAGTAATAGCAAAACAGTCAAACTCAGAGGAAATTGCTGATAACAGTTCTGTAAAGTCCTCCACAAAGGCTGGAGAGTATTTGGAGGCCTGTAGATAACTATAAGTAATGCGAGGAGCACCTTTTAACACAATACCCAAGTATTCGAAAGACATGTAATCACAAATGACACTTGCTTGCATTGATAGACATCTTTAAATAGAGCAGCAACACCTCCACCTCTCCTAACAGCTCTGCAGACACTCATAAAAGTAAAGTTAGGAGGGGCTGTTTCATTCAGGATTGTTGCACTGCAGCTGTCTTCAAGCCATGTTTCATTTAGAAGCATAAATCTAGGTTGTTTGTGGTTATTAAGTCATTGACTAGAAGTGATTTATTTTTAAGTGAGCGGATGTTTAAAAGTGCTAACTTAACAGTCTTACTTTGTCTCTCTCTACAGTAATCTTAGTTTGACGTGCAATAGGTAGCAGATTAAATGGGTTTGCCAACGGTTTGGGAAGGCCTTAGGCTTTCTATAACGTAATAAAACAGAAATAGAGAAAGCTACAGGCACACTGGGTTCCCACTTGTTCTGTAAACATTGATAAAGTCACTGTTATCATAGCGGGACCCAACACATCACTGAGAGCTGTTATCGGTTGTTTTTGGTTCACCTAGAACAGATGGAGGACGTTGAGGGCCCTGGCGTTGTGGCAGGGGCCGAAGAGCTCTCGCAGGAGGAGGGAGGGCGAGCTGGGCCCACAGGTTTTGGTGGTTTCGGGGCTTGACGCTTTTTTATTGATATCTGGGGGCTCGCAGCAAAGAGTGGGAGAGTTTGGTTCCAGCATACACCAGTTCCTCCATTTTCTCTGAGAAGCACAGAAGAGGGGATGCTGGAGAGAGGGATACGTGTCCGGTGAGAGGGGCTGTTGCTCTGGTGTTACCAGAGGCTGTAATATGTTGTCCTGGCTTCCCTGGCTGTTTTCCCGAAAGTCGTCCTTGGGTGCTGAATCTTGGAGCAGTTCTAACACGTCACTGTCTCTCGGTGAGCTCTGTGGGCAGGGCTCAGTCAGGATGTGTGCATGAGCAGTGGTTGTTGTGGCTGCGTGGTGTTATCATTGACCTTGTGGGATGTGTCAACCGCATGTCCATTCAGGTGCTGAAATGAAGTCCTGTGGTCAGTTGTACTCTGTCCAGGTGTGTTTGTGCCATTCAGGTTGAGTGGATTGCACAAACTGCTGAAGGATGATGGAGGCAAAAGTAGATATTGTCCTTTAGCACTCTTGAGCCCAGTTTGTTTGGGTGCAGGCCATCATGAGTGAACAGTTGTCTCTGACTCCAGAACAGATTGAAGTTGTCGATGAAATTCAGTCCTTTTAAGTTGCAGGTTTTTTGCAGCCATGTGTTAAGACCAAGCAACCGTGTAAATCTATTTGTTCCTCTTGCTGGGAGTGGTCCACTGATGAACGACTGAACTTTAGTCTTTTAAGCATTTCAAAAAAGTTCATTGAAATCCCTCTTAAGGAGTTCTGACTGCTCCTTCCGAATATCATTCTTCCCCACATGGAGATTAGTCGATTTGCAGTCTTATATTTTCATCAGAATGCTCTTAAGTTCCCTGTTTACATCCGAAACTGTTGCTTGTGGAAGGCAGCATGTAGTTGTATCCCTGCTGCTAATGTTTCTGATAATAGAGTCACCCCTATCAGAGTCCTGGGCTCGGCTGCTCTCTGAGCTGAGTGCCGCTGACTGTTCAACCTTGAGCGGTAGTTAGCATCGGTGTTAGCTGCTGACTGATTTGATCTGTGTCCGATCATGTTTGGGGATTCCTCACCCCATTTATCATGTCTGGAGATTCCTCACCCACATTCATTAACACTTCAAATCTGTTCTCCAGATGTATTGGCGGTGGTAGGGAGCTAGTGTTTGGGTAGAGGATGCTACTGCATTAATATGTGATACTCGTGACAATCTGATGTCTCGAGTGCCTTTGGGTCTCGCTCCCTGTGTGTGCCATCGATTAATATGTTGATCATTTCGGCACTCAGTACGGTCTGTTTAGGGGCATTAGATTCATGGGACTCACCGACTGTGTGCTGAGGGCGTCCATGATGATGCTCTGTTGTGTGTTCCTTCTGGTTTGGTAGTCCCGCAAGTAACTTTGTTTCAAGGACTGCAATCCTTTGTAGAAGTCTGTGGCAGTTTGTGCAGCAGGTAGATGCTTCAACCAGAGGAGGCATATTATTTCTAATCCTTTTGGATGTAGGCAGCTGTGTTTTCCCTTCTCCGGAATGTAAGCTGATGGCTGCCGTCAGTGGGAGGCTGGTTGGATAAAAATTCCCCTTTTCTGTAGCAATTCTTCCAGTTAAAAAGATTGTTGGTGCCAAGATTTGTCGTTTGAGCACTGTGCCTATTTGCTGTAGTTAAAATTAGGAGATAAAATATAAAAGCAATAGAGCAAAGCACGGAGCTGTAAGCAAGAGCGTCCGAACAGTAGCGAAGCAGGAAGAGGATATAGTCAAACACTATGAGGAGAATGGCGCAAGACCACGTTTGAGGAAGAAGCACTCACTGCCACGTCCACCAGCCAGGTTCATCAGGCCTGAGGATATCAACAGAGTTGTGGACTTCATAAAAAACTATGCAGAAGACAATGCCATCATGCTGCCTGGCCGACAGCCTGGGCATAAGGATTGGCATGTGAAGTTGCTGCCAACTCATGGAACTTGGTATGTGTAAACATTGATTTAGAATTGAGTGCTTATAATGTGAAATAATGCAAAGCACTATTAGCAATTAACCATAAGCAATATCTGTTTTTCAGGTGAGCATGCAGTTTGTATAACCAGCTTCAAAGCACTGTGGGACCGACTTCTCCCACACATCAAAAGTTGCCGGCCGCGCACAGATCTCTGCTGGCAAAGCAATAACGAGCAGCTGATACGAAGTGCAAACCTCCCAGATGACAGAAAGTCTGAAGCAGTAAAGAAGCAACAAGATCATCTTTCCCTTGTGCAGAAAGAGAGGGCTGTGTACAACGACATGACTGCTGCCTGCAGAAAGATTTGCTCTGGCTCTAACCTGTCTTTTGGACGTCCCTACCAGCAAGCAAGAAGATTAGGATGCATTACAGTTTTGATTTTGCTCAGCAGGTAATACTTCACACACACATTTACTTTACTTTATTAATGTCCCTTAAAGGGCGATTTGGTGCATGAGAATAAGCAGCCTAATAATAGCACAAATGCAGAATAGCATCAATATAGTGAAATCCACTTCCTTATTGCTGGCCACACCAAGTTTTCCCCTGACTGTGGCTTTGGACTCATCAAGCAAGCCTACATGAAGACAAGAGTCAACACTTTGGCAGACATCGCTGAGGTACTTTAACTTTACTTTGCTTTAATGACTTCAGTGCTGTTTTCTGTTCTGCTTCAATGAAACATTTAACTGAAGATCTTTTTTTTTCTTCCTCTCTTCTCTTTTTTGTCATCAGGTTGTGGAAAACAGCTCTCCTGTGAGTCACCTCAATATCCCACAGCTTGTTGGAATAGCAGAGGGCAAAGTTTTAGTCCAGACCTTCGACTGGCAGCAGCATCTGACTCACCACTTCCGTAGACTCCCACAGATCAAGAGTTATCAGCACTTCAGGTACTTATATTGAAACTTTCACATTATGTACATACAATATAACATAGCAACAACATACACATGACAGTATTTTATGAGAAAATACTTTGCCATGTTTAAAATGTCTTATGTGCTTATTCTGTCACAGCTTTGATGCCAAGAGACCAGGTGTGGTGCTTGCAAAAACTCACTGTGATGCACAACCTGTCGAATATCAGCTACTGCGCGACAGAGCAGATCTGCCCTCTATTGACGGTCTTTCTGTCCTGGCCCCACCTGGACTGAACATTGACAGGCAGACCTATCTGTATGAAAAAATCAGGCCATTCTGTGCTGACGAGGCAAGAGACATCACATGCCAAGCGCCAAGGGTCACAACACAGAAGAAACCGCGAATGTAATATCATTGGACTGTGTCACAAAGACCTTTGTCTTATGCTGCTATTACCAAGTAAAAGTGGTACTTTTGGTACATACTTGGATTCATACTCATGCCCTGGAAAGTTTTTGAAAATAAACATACATAGATACAGATCCTTGAAAGTGCTTGAATTTATTTTGTGCAAGAAGTTTTCTGGAAGAAATTCCATATTATTCTCTCCGGTCCAATAATGTGTTATTTCGCCAACACTTCGTGGACTATGCTTGATTTACGTTAGTTACTTTCATTTACACATTACGTTAAGTGTTTACCGCGTGAGGTACTTTGTGTTGTACATTGCCATGATGTTCACGCGCGCACAAAACTACTACGGTACCTCAGCGTTTCACAGACACACTGTGAAATGACTGGTTACATGAGCCTAAGCTCTTTTCAATAAAATCCATGCAAAAGTTAATATCAGATCATTTTAGAATACAGTATAGGATGTACCGAATATTCTTCAGTTTTATGCAGAACAGAAATATGACAAATAGAATATCAGACCTCTGTCATATGGCCAAAAATAAATGAAAAAAAAAAAAGAAGCTTTTTGCATAGTTGTGTTTGACACATGAAAACTGTAACAATGTATTTTACAAGGTAACACGATGTAACCTTGCTCTCACTTGAAATGTGTCCCCACATTAACGGGGGAGCTTTACAGGGGGTATGGCTTATCTAAATGAGATGTAAATGAGCCCTATTGTCACTCCCAGCAGGTGAGAACAGGTGAGAACTGCAGAAACTTTAAAGGGGTTTTTCTCCCTCTTGAGCTTTTTTGAGTGCCTACCTTCAAATGGCCACAACTTCTCCAAATATTATCAGATTTCCATGTGTTACACATCGTTGAAAGCTTGGAGACTACCTTTCAGAGTCTGTGAATAACTCAAATGCCCCAGAACCGACTTGTGTCCCTACTTTCCATGACTGGTCACATTTCGTCAACGGCTGCATCGTGTGTGTGAATTAGCTCGTGCCTCCATGGACTCTGTTCAAGGAAAAATGAAGACCCGATTTGACAAAAAAGCTGTTGCACATTCTTTTAATCAGGGTGACATGGTATTGGTTTTGCTCCCTATCCCTGGTTCAGCCTTGCAGGCGAAGTTTTCTGACCCATATGTGATTGATGCCAAACTTAGCGAAACGGATTATGTAATTCGTACACCTGACCGTAAGAGGAAAACTCACATCTGTCACATAAATATGCTGAAGCTGTATGTTCCGCGTGTCAGCGAAGAGAAGAGTTCTCTTGTTCCATCTGTACCTGTCTCTGATTGCCCTGACACCGATGGTTTGACAATACTGTAGCGATTAATCAATTTGTGGGTGGAATATGAATATAATAATTCATAAAGTTTTATGAATAATTATTATGCACATACCGACCCAAGGGGGAATTAACCATATATGGTGAATTAATTACAATGAATTATAATCAATCACATATGATTAGTTCTGGTTTAATAATTATGTAGAAAACTATCGGTCCGTCCAGCAAACCGGTAAGTTATCCACAGACTATTACGACAGAAATGTTATCCTCGGGCCACGAGATAAATTCCTATGATAGCATCCAACGTAAAGCAAGGATATTAGAATCAGAACGTTAAAGTGACTCGGTTGTGTTGAATGAGCAAGTGAACAAAAGCATGGATATGATGTGTTTAATACGGAACGGGTAATACAAAGGTTATACGGATAAATGTACACAAGTAGATACAGATCATACAAAGTGAAAGAAAAGGCAGAAAGAGAGATGATCAAAGATGGCCAATTCCAACAGTTAACCTTAAAGAGCCAGCAAGGAAAACCCAGTATTTAAAATCTTAACAAATACTTGCATGTAGGTTCGTTGTGGTGCTTAGAGTTTCGGAGCACTCAGTGTGGTGGTTGGTCCTTCAGGAGGATTTTCAGTGAAGTTTCAAACGAAGGTTAACTGGAAGTAAGATGACCGGAAGATAAAGAAGAGAGTCCGTCTCTATGGCAGGGGCAGGAACTTGTGCAACCAAAAGACGCATGTCATGGTGTTTTAAGACAACAGACCAGAACGCCTTCTTGATAATGTCCTCCAATGATAGCGTTGCAATTTTGCGTTTTTCCACATTCCTTTGTCCTGTCTCCGGATTATTTATGGTATGTCAAATCGTGCATTTTCTTCATAGTACTATTAAACATTGAACGATGCATTTGACAGAAATGTAACGTACTGAGTGAATAGCTCGGACTCACAGCTTTACGGAAAGATCAAACTCGACAGGTGTCGCTCATCATATAAAGAAGATACACTTTATACTCTACTACTATCGTTTAACATGAAAACTAACCTACTACAGTCAATTCTACGATTCTACACTAGTAACACATACATGCAACAAGCACTACAATGGCAGGTTTGAGGTTTGAGGTTTCATTTGTCATATCTGTCTGAAGCCCCTCGAGCAGATATTTGTCATTTAATCCAGTCATATCTAACTCTGTTTTCTGATGTACTGTCCCGAACAACTGCAGTGTGCCATGACATTGACGTTGGAGATTACCCAACAATTAAACAGCATGCTTACAGGGTGAATCCGACTAAGCGTCAGGTAATGCAGGATGAGGTGAAGTATCTGCTGGACAACGGGTTGGCTGTCCCAAGCTACAGCGTTTGGAGTTCCCCCTGTCTTATCGTTCTGAAAAGTGATGGTACTGCCCGTTTCTGCAGTGATTATAGAAAAGTCAAAGCGATTATGAAGCCGGGTTCATTTCCTCTACCTCGTATGGAGGACTGTGTAGACAGAGTGGAGTCAGCTACTTTTGTTTCGAAGCTGGACTTACTCAAGGGCTATTGGCAGGTGCCCTTGACTCCTCGCGCAGCCGAAGTCTCAGCTTTTGTTACACCTGATAACCTGCTACAGTACACTGTTATGGTGTTCGGATTGCGAAACGCTCCAGCCACGTTTCAGCGCCTGATTAACAAGGTACTGGCGGGCATTTCTAATTGCAACGCGTATCTTGATGACATTGTGGTGTACTCCTCTGACTGGAATGAACACTTAAAAACCCTTTGTATGGTGTTTGATCGGTTACAAGCATTTTCTTTGACTTTAAATCTCGCAAAATGCGAGTTTGGAAGGGCTACAGTGACGTATTTGGGCAAGCAGGTCGGCCAAGGTGAAGTTCGTCCTGTGGCCGCTAAAGTGCAAGCTATTGTACAATTTCCTGTCCCGAATACTAAACGACAGCTGAGACGTTTCCTTGGCATGGCAGGATATTATCGGGGATTCTGTAAAAATTTCTCTGATGTGGTGTTACCTTTGACCAACTTGCTTTGTCAAAATAGAGATTATGTGTGGTCTGATGAATGTCAGATAGCCTTCGAGGCTGTCAAATCACTATTGTGCAGCACGCCGCTACTCTCTGCCCCTAATTTCTCGACGCCATTCAAGCTGGACGTGGACGCAAGTGCTACTGGCGCTGGTGCCATTCTCCTACAGGAGGATGCGCATGAAGTTGATCACCCTGTGTGCTATTTTTTGAGGAAATTTCTAAACAGGGGCGGATCTACCGGGGTGGCACAGGGTGGCAACGGCCACCCTAAGAAAAAGCTTTGCCACCCAAACTGCCACCCCAAAATTATCAGAGAATAAAATATAAATGTTAGCAGTGTTTCAAGTACTACTGCTTTTCAGCAGCGGCGCTTCAATGTGATGACATAAAAAAGACAGCGTATTGCAAAATAATGGCAAGAAAACATGTCTTTCAATAAGCTGCATGACGGTTGCACGCGCATGCAGTGTTCCCAATGTAGTCAGCTTCATTAACAAATGACTCTTATGGACCGGTTCTTTGGGAGTCAAAAACACTGCGCAGCCAAGTTCACTTACGAATTGTTTTCCATTTGTTCGTGAATCGGAAAATTACTGCTTCTCGGCTAACTCAGAAGTCCTCGAATTTTCGTATTTTTTTGTGAGCTGATTCACCGACCGCCCGCTCCACTTTCATCATGGATAAAGGTCTTTTTGTCATCCGACGAAACGGTAACATGAAATCAATAAGAAGATCCCGATCACAGAAACTAGTTAGGTAAGAATCTAAATGTATTTTAGCTTTTCCCGATTGCTAACACATTATAAGTGATTCAGTTGGCCCAGTTTCCCAAACCATTCACTCAGTTCTCAAAACAAAGACACATTTCTCAAAACGTTTAACAATGACTACATTAGGTAGCAAAACTGATGACACACACCAGTCAAAATCTGGTCAATCAGTCAAGAGCTGAATGAATAATTTACAGGGGTTTTAAACTTACACAGTACCAGTACTTTAGATGAGGGAAATTTCGCTATGTACAGTAAACTGTAGCATTTTGTACACCCTCAAACTTGTGAATGTCAACTTTCTCTGTAGCCATTTGTTGTACTGTATTTTGCAGAACTGAGAAATGTGCAGTGACTGTGTCAGAAGACCAATACATGCTATAGTACTTATATACTGTAATAAAATTTGGCCAAATGTGCAGAGGATGCTGAATTTAGTTTTACTGTAATTGACAGTATACTGTATTGTGGTGCATACAAAGTTCATACGTATCTACTGCCAGATGAATTTACAATAGTAAAATGAAAAAAAAGAAAGAAAAAAAAATCACTGCTGTATTTTACTGTATCTGTAAATTTATTTTTGTATAGTGTAGTAGACAGTGAGCTGCAAAATAATTCTGAATCCCAGTAAGAGGTATTTTGTTAGTGTTTATATGAATTGATCTCACTAGTGTTCACTGGGCAGTGCAGTAGTCTGTGTATTTGTTAAGTTTGTGTTATCTGAGGCCAAAGTTTGATTTTGTCAGAAAGAATAAGTTTTTGACTAAAACATTTTATTTGACCTGGAAGTTTGAGTTTGTACAAGTTGGTGCATAGTTTTGAGATTGTGTTGTAGAAAATGTTGAATGTTTCATTTCAACTAGATTAAAAAGTTTGAAAGACAAATTTATGCTGGCTTGTCATAAAGCCAACTTAAAGTCTTGTTTAAAAAACATAAATAGTTTGGTCAGTTAAGCCATAATATAGATGTTCTGGGTGATTGCTAAAGTGTTGCTGGTGGTTGCTAGGAGATTCTGGGTGGTTGCTAGGCTCTTGCTGCAATTGCTGGGGTTGTTGCTAGAGTATGTGGTTGATAGGGTGTTCTGGGTGAACACACACAGACATTCCCACTCGTTAATAACAGAAACTCAAAAATTGTTTGCAAAAAAACAAGTTTTTGTTGTTCTTTAACTTGCACTAAAACGTGATTTATGCCATCGAAGTAACCTGTGTAATATAATAAAACTGCTCATCTCCTTTAGTGATACAAGGTCAGACTCATTTTAAATCTGTTGATGTTTTTATAGTGCCTTACTTGGTGCCATGATGGATATTGAAATCTTGTTATTATTTTGGTAATGCAATGTTTGTGAACACAATTGTGTATGTCAGACCATAAATCTCCAAAAAATGCATGGGCGCTTGCTTTGGTGTTGCCACCCTCATAGACCTCATGCCACCCCTTTGCCACCCTATAAATAATTTTTTAGATCCGCCCGTTTCTAAAGCATCAGTTAAATTATAGCACGATCGAGAAGGAAGCTTTGGCGTTACTGCTGGCATTACAGTACTTTGAGGTGTATGTTGGGTCAAATTCATTACCTCTTGTGGTATTTACAGACCATAACCCGTTGGTTTTCCTATCCCGCATGCGTAATTCTAGTCAACGTATAATGCATTGGGCATTAATCATACAGGAGTTTAATCTAGAAATTCGTTATAAGAAAAGAAAAGAAAATGTTTTGGCCGATACTTTGTCTCATGCGGTGTAAGTTGATTAACCAACTGTGCGTTGATTTTTAGTGGTGGGGGTGTTACGGAATTGTGCAATTCAGTATATTGTTTATTTGGTTCGTTTATTTTATATATATATTATATATATATTTTGCTACTTCTGTATGTGTGGTGTGTGTGTGTGTGTGTGTGTGTACTTTTTGCTTTGCTGATGTTAAGCAGGATACCACGTGCTCCGTGGATGGCTCCACCTATCTCTGCCTGGATTGGACAATGGTTATTGAGTGAGGGTTTAAAACCATCCATTCCGTTTCCTGCCGCCGAGCTGTTGTGACTTCGGGCCAGTCGCACCTCTCCTGCCTCCTCTTCAGCCGCCAGACCACTTTTACACATTGTGCATTACTTTGACTCTGTTACATTTTTTTTGTTTTACAGTGAAGGTGTTCTGTAGGGATGACCTGTCCTTTTCTTTTGAAACTAAGTTTGCTCTGTTTTGTTAGTGTAGTAAGGGTAATTTGTTGTATTTTATTTTGATACTTGGAGGGAAGTTATATTGGATATTTTCGTTTATTACCCGTTTTGTTTGTTATTTTGGGCCTTGGGTCTTCCTGAAGTTTATGCACCCACTGGTTTAAGTTATCCTGGAAACTCTTAAATGTCTATTTACTTTATTTCTTTCACCTTAATAAAACGTTAATCGTTTTTCTTGAATCCTGAATTTAGTGATTTATTTATTCATCTATTTTCCATGTTTTGTTGTTGTTTTTTTTTTTTTTTTTTTTCTTCTTCTTTTGGGTCTGACGACTGGGGAAGGCATTCTTTTTTCTTTTATTCATTTATTGCGATTAAACTTAGACGGGTTGTAATACTCACTTTCAACATTTGATATGTTATCTATATTCTATTGTGAATAAAATATAAGTTTATGAGATTTGTAAATTATTGCATTCTTTTTTTATTCACAATTTGTACAGTGTCCCAACTTTTTTGGAATCGAGTTTGTACTTGCATGTGTCATGCTGCTCACGTGAACAGCATCTGCCAATACTGACCCGCCGTTTGGATGTAAACACAGTGCGTATATCATTTAAGTGACATAATATATGATTATTTATGACAGCATGCATTGATTTCCTCTGACAGGCGCTTCAAACAGTGGATCACATACAGTAAGCGATTAATGGATCAAAAACGAGTATTTGTCTTTGCTTTGTAAGAGTTTCTGCATCGCACAAGTTCTCTTCAATATGTCTTTGACACAAACGCAATTCATCCGCACTGTAGTTTAGAAAAACGCTGCAAAATAAGTCTCAAAAGTTATCAAAGATAGCATGTTCATATATGTATTCAATGCAGAGAACAAAATGTGAATGGCTGTGTTTTTATTTGTGCATTAAATTATAGCAAAAAACATGTGTATACGTGATGCATGTAATGGTCATTTGCAGCGTGCATTTGTGGGAAGCTTTGATGCTTTTAATGAGAGCAAAATAAAACTGTCTGAATCAGAAGCCGTTGCTGTGTTGTCAGTTTCCACTCATCCCCCTCAAATCTGCAGCTTAACCACGCCCACTTCTGTAGCATTTTTCAAAACTGTGATGAGAGCTAACTGCTGCTGCAGAAACAGGGTTTCATGACCCTTTAACATTGTCTTTACTACTTCTCTGGACCTTGAATGTGGTAATTGACCTCTTGGATTTCATAAAAAATATCTTAATTTGTGTTGCGAAGATGAACGAATGTCTGACGGGTGTGGAACAACATGGGGGTGAGTAATACAGGTGCTGGTCAAAAAGTTGATTTATTTCACTAATTCCATTCAAAAAGTGAAACTTGTTTATTTCTTTTAATTTTGATGATTATAACTGACAACTAAGGAAAATCCCAAAATCAGTATCTCAGAAAATTAGAATATTACTTTAGACCAATACAAAGAAAGGATTTTTAGAAATCTTGGCTAACTGAAAAGTATGAACATGAAAAGTATGAGCATGTACAGCACTCAATACTTAGTTGGGGCTCCTTTTGCCTGAATTACTGCAGCAATGTGGCATGGCATGGAGTCGATCAGTCTGTGGCACTGCTCAGGTGTATGAGAGCCCAGGTTGCTCTGATAGTGGCCTTCAGATCTTCTGCATTGTTGGGTCTGGCATATCGCATCTTCCTCTTCACGATACCCCATAGATTTTCTATGGGGTTAAGGTCAGGCGAGTTTGCTGGCCAATTAAGAACAGGGATACCATGGTCCTTAAACCAGGTACTGGTAGCTTTGGCACTGTGTGCAGGTGCCAAGTCCTGTTGGAAAATGAAATCTGCTTTCTCCATAAAGTTGGTCAGCAGCAGGAAGCATGAAGTGCTCTAAAACTTCCTGGTATACAGCTGCGTTGACCTTGGACCTCAGAAAACACAGTGGACCAACACCAGCAGATGACATGGCACCCCAAACCATCACTGACTGTGGAAACTTTACACTGGACCTCAAGCAACGTGGATTGTGTGCCTCTCCTCTCTTCCTCCAGACTCTGGGAGCCTGATTTCCAAAGGAAATGCAAAATTTACTTTCATCAGAGAACATAACTTTGGACCACTCAGCAGCAGTCCAGTCCTTTTTGTCTTTGAGTCGCTTCTGACGCTGCCTGTTGTTCAAGAGTGGCTTGACACAAGGAATACGACAGCTGAAACTCATGTCTTGCATACGTCTGTGCGTAGTGATTCTTGAAGCACTGACTCCAGCTGCAGTCCACTCTTTGTGAATCTCCCCCACATTTTTGAATGGGTTTTGTTTCACAATCCTCTCCAGGGTGCGGTTATCCCTATTGCTTGTACACTTTTTTCTACCACATCTTTTCCTTCCCTTCGCCTCTATTAATGTACTTGGACACAGAGCTCTGTGAACAGCCAGCCTCTTTTGCAATGACCTTTTGTGTCTTGCCGTCCTTGTGCAAGGTGTCAGTGGTCGTCTTTTGGACAACTGTCAAGTCAGCAGTCTTCCCCATGATTGTGTAGCCTACAGAACTAGACTGAGAGACCATTTAAAGGACTTTGCAGGTGTTTTGAGTTAATTAGCTGATTAGAGTGTGGCACCAGGTGTCTTCAATATTGAACCTTTTCACAATATTTTATTCTAATTTTCTGAGATACTGAATTTGGGATTTTCCTTAGTTGTCAGTTATAATCATCAAAATTAAAAGAAATAATCATTTGAAATATCAGTCTGTGTGTAATGAATGAATATATATACAAGATTCACTTTTTGAATGGAATTAGTGAAATAAATCAACTTTTTAATGATATTCTAATTATATGACCAGCACCTGTAAATGACAGAATTTTCATTTTTGGTGAACTAACCCTTTAATAAATATACATGCATCTACTAGTCTAGTTGCACACAAGAGTAGACAGTGAGATTCTCTGCTTGTTTTCTTAGTGACTTACATTGTTGGAAGTCGTTCCTGGTTCTGGGAATAATGTTGGTGAAAGTGACTGTGAAATCAACAGACATGAAGAGTGTGATTATCATGTCAAGAGAAAATAATCCCTGCATCCGTTCCTAAGACATTTCTAATATGATCTTCTACATGATATGAGATGATGGAGGATCATTTCTGAGAGCAGATGAATTCCAGGACTTTACCTCTGTCAGAGATCTTCTTCAGCTCCTCTTTGCAGAAATCCTCCAGTTTGTCTCTCAGCTGACGGACAGATTGTCTCACACCATCAAAAGAGGGGAGAGAAATGAAGGGATCATCATTTACATTTGTAGATTCAGGAGGAGCTGAGAGAGACTGGAAACTCTACAGAAAACAGAAATCAAAGCTCATCACCTCCACACTTCAGCCAATAACCTGCACTACTGTCAGATTTGAGCAGCTCTTGTTGATCTTAGTAACTCTCCTCAATCCAGTACTTTCACAGCATCAGATTCATTCTTCTCATGTTCATTATATCAGGTTAGAGCTGTAAGTTCTAGTGTTTGACACTTACACTATATGTGAACTTTCTAATTGGTAATTGGCCCGAACACAGAGCACCCCCCCCCCCCCCCCCCCCTCCAAATTTCCAGAGCTGAACTGCATTTGTAAGTGCGTCTCTTTCAAAAGAAGATCAGATGAGAGTCTGACTTATGATTATATAATAACCAAACACACAGATCAACACTTCAGTCAACGGCTCATTCTGCTCTCATGAAATGTTTCTCTGTGAGTCTCTTACTCAAGTCCACTATGATCCTGTTCTTCTAGATCTCTGTTACCTGCAGGAAATGGATATGATCCTGTGTGTGTGAAAGCTGCTCCAGCTCAGCGTCTCTCCTCCTCAGATCATTGATCTCCTTCTCCAGTCGCTCCAGTCGTCCTTCAGCTCGACTCACTGCAGTCTTTTCCTGATCTCTGATCCGCTGTGTGGCCTCAGAGCGGCTTCTCTCAATGGAGTGGATGAGCTCAGTGAAGATCCTCTCACTGTCCTCCACTGCTGTCTGTGCAGAGCGCTGTTAGGAAACACATCACAATCACACAGTGGCTTCAGTGAGTCCTGACTGAGACTTCTCAAACTTCTCTTCTTCTCCAGACTCACCTTATGAGACTCCACAGCCTCTCTCAGCTGCTGAAGATCTTTCTCTCTCTGCTGGAACAACCTCTGCGTCTCCTTCATCTGGTGCTAAAGAACAAACCAATGACAGGAGAAACATCACATAAATCATCAAGTAAACAGATATGAATCCAGTATCAGTGAAGTGCTGAGATTGAGGGTTAAAGATCTTTCATGATAAGGTTATAGGTTCATTCATAAGTGTCAGTGTCAGAGAGCTGCTACAACCATTGCCACCTTTAGTCGAAATATTACTGCCACCAGAGTTCGGGTGTCTTTAGGTTTTACAGCTAACCTGAGTTTCGTGTTTCACGCAGTGAGGCCGGAAAGATGGAATAAAGGGTACAACAAAGCAATTCTTCACATCCCAGTGGTTTTATTTAGGACAGCTGTCTCTTACACGTGCTCTTCCAAACCAAAGTTCCAAATAATGAAAAAAAGAAAATAAATAAACCACCAAAAATACTCAAATTAAACTATACAAAACAACATGCTGAGAGCAGCAAAAACACGACATTCCTGGGGCCCATTTCAGAAAGGAGTTAAGTGAGAACTCTGAGTATGTTAACCCTGAAATGAGGGAAACTCTGGGTTTTCCATTTCAGAATGGGAGGTATGTCAAACCCGAGAAAGCAGGGTAAGTCAAGCCCATTTCTGAAAGAGAGGTAACTTCTACTCAGTGTCAGTTACCATGGTAACTTACTCTGTGAACCTAACCTGGTCGGAGCAGGTTTTCTTTGGTAAACCCAGAGTTTCCTTTGCTCTCCTCCCCTTTTTTAAAGTGCAAGTAATGTTTAAATAGTTCATTTATTCATTCATGCTGCCAAAATGCTTTTTACTAAGTATTTTTGCCATATTTCAAGTACAAATATCTAAAATTCTTAAATCAAGATAGATTCTGTATAAGAAAATGATACAAGATATTTAGTCTTTTTTCCTGGGGGGATCTAAATTAAGTGCATTTTACTTAAGTAAAATTATCAATATCTGCCAGTGTGGTAATAAAAATAATCTTAATGCAAACGGAAAACAAGATTATTCGGAGTGTCTATTACAACAAATTTACAGCAATAAATTTGTATACCGCAATAAAACAAATTTACAAGCAATAAATTTTGTAGTAAATTTCCACTAATATCACACAAGGTTAAAAACAATACACCTAATTTGTGGTGTAAGCGGTAGCGTGTTGGGCGCAGAGAATTTCCTTGTGATGATATTGATTGGGTTCGAATCTTCCTTATGCCGAGCTCGCTCTTCTTCCTTTTCCCATCACAACAGAAAGGCATTTATTTTAAATAAAAATGAAGAAAATGTTCTAAAAGTGGAAGTAAATTGCCTAACGAGTGTTTAATAATGCTAAAATAATTTACCCTCTGATATTATTCATTTTGTCACGTGCTGTTGCCATGGTGAATCGTAATATCGGAGCTCCATTGATGATGGCTTTTCATAGTCGTGGTGTATGCGCTTAACTCAGAATCAACCTACTCGATTGAACTAACTCAATTCAGCTGTTCTGAAACTGAAAACTCAAGAGTTTCCCATTTCAGGGTAAGTCAACTCAAGAGTTCAAGTTTCAACTCAGAGTTGGTTGAACCTTCTTATTGAAACGGGCCCCTGGTCTTCAGACAAGCAACAGCCCTTGGCCATCAATGGCCTGACCAGCCCCTTTTCCCCAAACATACCCAGGTGTATACAATCTTCCCGCTAAACACTAGCGGATTCTACCACCCATAGGGGTCGATTATACACCATTATACAGTAACAGTGTTATTCAGATGCACATGTCAACATGTAAACATAAGCATAAATATCTTTGATCAAATATAAACCATACATATTAAAAATAAGACAATGGCCATTTCAACACACTCTGTCCGAATAAACGGTATAGCCGCTAATTAAGAGTAATTGGTGATATTCACATCATCATGATGCTCCCAAATACAGTACCAGACAGGCAAGTTATACTATGAAATGTACAATAAACAATCAACATGAAAACCCATATCAAATCATAACATAACCCATAAATAAGTACACAATAACACTGAACTGATGTTCACATGATGATTTCCTACGTGTTCATCATCACAGTCAGCATTATTTCATCAATGTCTAGTTTTATAGGGATAGTTCACCCAGAAATGTAAATTCTTTTATTGTTTACTCATCCTCATGTCTTTCAAAACGATTTTCTTTTGCAGAAATGAAGATATTCTGAATAATGTCTGTTTCTAGCCCAAATCAAATATGGTGACACATCAATAACATCAAACCTCACTGGCTCATGTATGTCACTTTAATACAGAGACACAAACACACAACAGCTCAACTACACTTCAGTAGTTCTCTGAAGTCATGTGATCCTTGTTTCTTGGTTCTGTGTTTGAGTGATGTGTTTAAACAGGTGTGTCTGTAAAGCAGCTTCCTCATTCCTGGTCCTGGAGAACCTCATTCCTGGTCCTGAAGAGCTTCATTCCTGCTAAGTTTTTAGTTTCCTTGTGTGTTCTCTCACACATTGTTTAATCAGTCTCAGACACAAACTCAAAAAATATAAGTTAGAGAGAAGCAAGACAACACCCTTAAAATGTCAGTACTTCGGTATCCTAAATACTGCAGACCGAAAACTGTGTCCAGAATTACAGTTCCTTAAAGTCAACATGAAATGCAAATAGCCAGATCTTTTTATTGAATATTGCAGTATGTATTATAAATTATTTATCCATACACATAGAGCTAGGTGATAAACAATAATAATTACAGCAAAAAAAAATTACTTTGATAAAATAAGTAAAAGTGTGATAATGTTCAATATAATGCTTATACACAAAAAACCCAATGAAGTGGAATTGGTAAAACTAAAACAACACATTTATTAAATACACTGAAGGAATTCAGTGTATCATCACTATGGACCTTCATCCACACACTTCTGTTTTTTGGAGGGGAGATGCTCCTTAAAGATTCACAGCCATCAAAAAAGCTCAGCTTCCTGTGCCCGTCTTTTCCTCACACCTTCCAACAGTAATATGCTACAAATTCACACTGTTGCTTGATTAAGAGCAACACCTTACATGAAAATAGCGTGCATAAACCTTCGTCCACACTGGGACGGTTATCTCTCGTGCACTTATCATCAGCATTTTTTATGCATCTTTGTGTTCATACCGGGTGTGCCTCACACGTCCTGAAAAAGTGAAGCTGTGGGCTCTTCTGGTGGCTGGATGCAGTACAGGTCATAAGCCCCGCCCTCTCCATGCAAACGAACAGGACTTGAGTCCAAATAAAACAATAAATTGCACTTCCAATAAAATTTTCTGAAAGATGGTTTTAGTCCTTTAAGGTAGTTGTTATCACACTGATATATGTTCAATTGTTTGTTTTTGTGATGAGTTTGATTTTAGCTAGCATTTAGATGCTATTAGAAACGGGGCGTGTCGTTATGATTGACAGCTTCTCCGAGGACTGTCGGAGCTTCGAGGGGAGATTGAAAATATAAAACTAACTATTAATTTTTGATTTCTGTGTTATTTCACAACAACAAAATGAGTTGTTCAGCAGTAAACTGTACTAACTGACATAATGATAAATGTGGGCTTTAATACCTAATTAATAAATGTTATTGGCTAAGATAACACGCCTAACGTTAGACATTACGGGGAAAAGCAGGTGATCATTATCTGGCAGTTACTAATTATTTTTATGGGTATAAAATTAATTAGCAGGACAAAACTAATAATAGCCTACTCTAATTAATTATACAACACTGTCTAAATCAATCAATCTGTCGTAACGTAGTGCTGCGTCACACGTCTTATTATTCATAAGACAAGACACATAAGGGGAAAAGTCCTTTTTCTCCGATTTCTGAAGCCTTTTTCAATCACGCAGTGAAACGGCACAGTTATTGGTTCGTTGAGTTAAAGTGAACGAACCAAGCAAATAGTGAGCGAGCACGCCAAAAGGGGCTGGGTATCGGGCTTTATAATTGCCTGTCTCACCATGGCAAATCGATTCATTCTCCTTCAGTGATGCAGATATCATCTCTTTGCTTGATCCTACGAGACTTTATGCCGCCTTCAAATGCAAGCAGCTGAAATTCACCACTAATCAGCTCGCCTCTCCTCTGCTCGCCACTCTCTAGCAGCTGCCTCCCACGAGCAGCCTGCAGCTCTGTTTAGCTCGCCGCTAAGATCACCGCTCTTGTGCAGCTCTGGGCTGCGTTTCCCAAAAGGATCGTAAGCTTAAGTAGCTCCATTGCCACCAATGGAGCTACGATCAACTTAGGCTTACGATGCTTTTGGGTTTACCAACCGTCTGTGGGTGTTTGGTGCTCTTATGCCTCCTCAAGCAGGGCTTCATGCTTTTATTCTCTGGTCTCTCACCACAGATTACACACTCAATTCTCACCTGGTCATTGTTTCAATGAAACCTAATTTGAGAACTATCCAAATAAATCCTTGTTTTCTTTTTAGTGCATACATTTTACCCTTCTATAATTTACAAAAATTATATAATGAGAATGCACAACATGAATGCATTTTCCAAACTGTGTTTTTGTCTTACCCTGAATCATTTTGGTACAATAATAAGTTAGACTATTTTAGACCGGTCTGGTAGGACCCGACACAGAGTATCACAGTAACTGCGTAACTTGCCAAAGACATAAACAGAGAGAAGTAGCTCCGGCTACAATTTTCTATCACAAGACGCATGCAGTTCTGTTTATTAACCGCTAGAGCGCCAAAAGTTACGGACTGCAGCTTTAGGTAAGTAAATATTGGATGGCTACGTCAAAATAATCTGTATTCGCCACACTTCCTGCTTCCAGCTGGTGGCACTATGGCATAACTAAATTTTGGCATTTATGTCTTTAGGCCAGGACTCTTATCAAACATGAAGTTTGGGGCAGATCGGACATTGTATGTTTGATTTACAACATCCTGTTTCATGGCATTTCATGGTGTTGTTTTACTTTTGATGTTATATATCATGTTATATACAATTCACTTACATGTTAAGCCAATATGACCAAAAATTATATTTTTTTAATTAATTTCTCATCTATACATCTATGCTGTGTTTTTTGGGGATATACTTTTTTTTACCTGTTTACTACAAATTTAATAAACTACACCTTTAGCATGCATATGAAATATTACATTTTTATGAAAAAAAAAACAAAAAACACTTTAATAAAGATCAAAATTAAATACAAGTTGTTTCAGGATATTGATCTAGGTGTTAGAAGCAGAATTCTGCCATCTGTTGGTTAAAAAAAAAAGGGACAATTACCATATCTGGCCAGCAGAGGCCCCTAGAGATCCATTCATTTTTCTGGATGTGGTTTGCTGCTCTTTTCTGATGAATATTTTGTAAATAAATATACTTGAAAATTTTAAAATACATTAAATCAGTATTTTTGTTTAGAATTTTGAAGTTTGTGCATGAAAATTGTTAGATTTTAGCATGAATTTTTGATTTTGCCAATTTCTATAAAAATGCTCTCTATTGCAGTCACCACCCCGTTTGTGTGATCATGTTCGTTCCACATTGCTTTTGTGCTCTAGTCCCAAGCCTTCATTTATGTGTGAAAATGTTCTGATTTATGCAGGAATTATTGATTTTATTTACCAATTTCTATAAAAATGCTCTCTATTGCAGTCACACACCTGTGGGTGTTTGTGCGTGCACACGCATATGTGTGTGTGTGTGTGTGTGTGTGTGTGTGTGTGTGTGTGTGTTTGTGTGAGTGGTCATGTTCATTCCACATTGCATTTGTGCTCCAGAACCAGGCCTTCGTTGTGGTATGAAATTTTCTAATTTTGTAGATTTTTGGATTTATGCTGAATTTAATGATTTTATTTGATAAAATAAAAAAATAAAAAAATCCCATTCATTTTCACTTGAGGTCATATTGACCCCAAAGACCACATTAATACAATTTTTTTTTTTACATACCTTTAGAACAACCAAATCAAGCCCAGTTTTTTTGTGTGTGTACATATAATGTAGGAAAAGTCACAAAATTTTAATCCACTGAGATGTAGGGATCAATGTTTATTAACTAAGGAAATGTTGATTGGGGTCATATTGACCCCAAGGACCAATTGAGGGTTGTTGTCATGGTTTATTGTTACTTTTCAAATTGGGTGTTTTAAATGGGTTTTGCAATGAAGACTGTATTTATAATTTATGAAAATACATAGTTTGTTCTGCCTGTGTATTTATGTTTGCGATTGTGGGTTTATGGTGCTTTCTTTTACCTTAATCACATTTGTCAAAATGTGTATGGTGCATTTTTATTTTGCTGCTGTATAAGTAGGCCTATATTTTACTATATTATTATGTGCAACTGGCCTAGTTTGGCCACTACTATGATCTGCGTTGTGTACAGAAGATACGGGAGAACTGGAACTGTTGCTGATCTGGAGAGTTTATTCTGGGCCCTCTAGATGGCGCTGGACAGATTAAAGAGAACAGCATGTGATTTTTCACCTCTCCTTAGCGCGCTCAACACGGCCTGAATAAACATTACAATGATGACATATCAAACAAAATGCATAAGACACATTATAAGTGACATTAAGTGCAAAATTAATCGTTACAAACATTTATCTAGATGTACAAAATCTTCTGCAGCTAGTTTTAAATAAAACCATTTAGTGGAAAATGAACAAATTGATACAAAAATAATAGAACAAATATAAACCATACCTGGACAGATTAAAGAGTAACGTAGACTAACCATGTTCCGTACACAACGATGTTCCGTACAGACAACCTTTTACCGCCAATCGCTGAATAAATACTTCCTGGTCATACATAAACTATATATCTGTGTCATCTTCATTTCTCCCTCTTTCACCCCAAATCACAACAGAGAGCACTCCACCATTTGCTTCAGTCAGATTTAAGTAAGTTTGCTAGGTGCGCCCACTACGCTTGAAAACGGATGGTGGGCAAGCTACACGTCAGACTGCAGCTTGGGTGGGGAGACAACTAGAGCAGCGAAAATGTACATTTCGATTTAAATTATGCTTCTCACAGTATTACAGTATTTATGAAATTAATGTTATGTTATCACACATTTTAAAATATATTATTACCTTTTGTTGAATATATGCTTTGAAATAGGAATATTTAAACATCAATCGCGGGCGATTACCGCTTGGTGCCACTCTCTGTCTGAGGCAGGTTTGCCCATCATCCTGCGTGCAGTGATGGTGTTTATTCATAAAGGGTCAATTAAGTTAATGTTGTTAACGTTACATGAATTGAATATTTAAACATGTTAAATTGTCTTTAACAAATTAAGTTAAACATGAACTATAACTCAAATGATTGTTATTTCATAGCCAACTTTTCATAAAGTAACTTAACATTGTTATTTAATGTTAACAAACACAATGATAGGATATTCACACATATTTAGTAAGATTATGCACACATTTAATAATATTTCATACACACATTTAAAAAAGATTTCATACACATTTAAAAAGATTTCATACACATTTAAAAAGATTTCATACACACATTTGAAAAGAATTTACACAAATGACGTTAACAAAGTTACATGATTAAATTAACATTTAACGTTAATGTTTCAAAGGAAAGTCAAAAGATGAGTGAAAAGATGTCAGGAAAGGAAAAGCAGTACACAAGGGAGAAGCTAGAAAAGGCAGTTGAGGAAGTGAAGGCAGGAGCAAGCTTGAGGGCAACAGCAAAGAAATACAACATACCACACACAACACTACAAGACTACAAAAAAAATAAATACTCACACAACCCTCATCCTAATTCGGCCCTGACACCATCAGAGGAAGAGGCCCTCATTTCTTTTATGTTCTGGATGGCAGACCATGGCTTTCCACTGACAAGATCTCTGGTAAAAGTTCTTGCTATGGGCATAATAAAAGAGAGTGGCAGATCCCAGAGCACCACTGTGAACATGGAGAAGGGGCCAAGAGATGTCTGGTGGGCCAGGTTTAAGGCCCGCCATCCAGAACTGTCCTCAAGGACAGCAGATTCCCTGGACAGAGCCAGGGTCCATGGTGCTACACCGGAGGCCATTGAAGGCTTCTTTAAGTTATACGAGGCCCTCTATGTCAGACATAGATTGGAGGACAAGCCACACCTCGTTAATAACTGCGACGAGACTGGTTTCGGTGACAAGCCTCGATCCAGGGAAAAGGTCCTGTGCTAGACGGGGAGAAAGCATGTATATCAGCAGCAGCAGACGACAAGGGAGCACATCACAGTGCACTGCTGTGTGAACGCAGCCGGGGACAGCATTCCACCTTTCATCATTTACCCCGGCTGCCTCCCAAGTAGTGCCTATAGGCTGGATGGGCCCCCCCAACGCCCTCTATGGCATCCAGGGACAAGGGCTACATGGACTCGGAGCTCTTCCTGAAATGGCTCCGACATTTCATTAAATATGCTCCTGAGGAGAGACCATTAATTTTAATCATGGACCAACACGAGACACATGTTTCAAAAGATGTAATCATGTACTGCAGAGAAAACCACATTGAAATTCTCTGCCTGCCTGCCCACACCACACACATCCTTCAACCCCTGGATATTGCCGTCTTCAACCCACTGAAGACTGCTTTCTCCACCATGGCTTCCAGGATGGGTCTGGTTCGAGGGGATCTTGTTGTGGGGAAGAAGCAGTTTTCCCCTCTCCTCAAAACTATTTACCCCACTGCTGTCACGGCCCAGAACATCAAGGCTGGGTTCCGCAAGGCTGGCATCTTTCCTTTGTCCAGGGGTGCTGTGGACACAACCCAGGTAATTTTAACATTAATACAATGATAATTCATCCTCTAAGCTACTTGAATGTCTTTTAAAGATGCAAATAATGACCTTACTTCATATTTGAAATGCAGAATATTTTGACTGAGCATCTGGAAATGCCAAGTATGCAGGTTGTGGCATACTTAAAGGCTGCACACTACTAATTTAGTATCGCCTTAAGGCATGCAGATTTCCCGTCTCTATGACTCCATGAATGGTCAAGCAGTGAAGTGCAAAATTGTACAATACTTTTAAGCTCAGAACTACAGATATAGCCACTTCTCTGAAATCTTTTTTCTCTAGGACTTCATTTGGTATTCCACATGGGTCAATCTTAACACAGAACATTGCCCAAACAGGGTGGCCAGCAAATTATAAATCGCATGGTGCTTTAATGAGTTCTTTCATGCCAAATGTGGTAGATCCAGGTAAGAGGGATGCTGAAGCTCGCATAATTCCATAAATATCTTCTTGAAACCTATAGCTCAACTCTGCTATCAGCCTGTCTATTCAATTCAATTCAATTCAATAAATTTATTGCCATGTCAACACAGTTGATAGGAATTTGTCTTGGTACAACTCTCAATACATACAGTTAATAAAGTGCTACTAGCACTCAGTGCAAGTTCAGATATCTGATAGCCAGAGGGTAAGTACTGTCTCTGAAACGTGATGTGAAAGTCTTAATACTCCTATATCTTCTTCCTGATGGTAGGAGATTAAAGAGATGGTGAGCAGGGTGAGAGTGGTCGCTATGATGTTTTTAGCCTTTCTGATTATTCTGGTGGAGAAAAGTGAAGAAAGTGAAGGGAGACTACAGCCTATAATTTTTGATGCTCTGCGTACTACTCTTTCCATCCTAATTTTGTCCTGAGCGGTTGTGTGGAAAAGTAAGCACGCTTTCAATAGTTGACCTATAAAAATGGGTCATAGCAACTCGGCTGACTCTAAACTTCCTGAGCTGCTGCAGAAAGTGGAGTCGCTGGTGAGCTTTACTGATCTTAAAATTAGTGTTGAGCTCCCATGATAAGGATTCCTGGATTGTGGTCCCCAGAAACTGGAAAGAAGTAACCCTCTCCACCTCCACCCCATTAATGGAGAGCGTAGAGAGGGGGCTAGGGGTCCTCCTAAAATCCACAACTAGTTCCTTAGTTTTTGAGATGTTAAGTATCAAGTTATAGTTTTCGCACCATTTCACCAGCCCCTCCACTTCTCTGCGGTAGTCAGACTCGTCTCCGTTAGTAATAAGACCAACTACAGAGGTATCGTCAGCAAACTTAAGCAACAAAACTGAACTAGTATGTGATTGACAAAATTGTGTATATAAAGAATACAGAAGTGGGGAAAGGACGCAGCCCTGAGGGGCGCCCGTGTTCAAAAACTTTGACTGTGAGACGTAATCACCCATTTTAACCACCTGCTTCCTATCACATAGAAAGTTAAAAATCCATTTGCAAAGTGATGTTCTAACACCAAGCTCCTGTAAAGTGTTGATCAACTTCACAGGAACGATGGTGTTGAACGCGGAGCTAAAGTCCACAAAGAATCTAGAGTCTAGAATACAGTTCCACAATACCCTTAAATCCTCACTGCTTTTCACAGCGGAAGCTTTCCCTAGTGTTGTGGTGACGACAGTCTCATGGAATTTAGCGCTCACGAGAAGTCGTAACATGAATTTCTATGAATGTATCTGCTGTAGCAGTTGCTCTTCTATTTTAGTTTGATTCAGCCTGTGCCTCCTGTATTACATTCAGCAAATGTAATATTTTATGCACATATCCTAATTTTGAGCTCCATCTAGTCTTGCACGATCTTTCTAGTTCCATACATTGATGGTTTAGATGCATTTTGCAGCACAATGAACCGAATATGCCTTTGAGCCCCAGTGAAAAAACTGTGTTCATTATTCACTATATCAAAAAAGTGTCACATGCCCAGACACTTTGGCAGCAGTGCAAAGCACCAAATTGAGCATACATGAACAGCTTTCGAAAATGTTTCGCTCAGGAGAACTTGAAGCCCTCCTCTGTGACAATAACTTTAGTCTATTTTCAATTGTTGGATCAATTCTTTGATATAATCTTGAATAGCTCCAAGAAAATTCCCTTTATTAAGTGCGTCTTCTGTTTCTCTGTGCCCTCTGAGTGGAATGACCAGCTTTGCACAAAAAGATGTCCAAAACAACAAACATGTTGCCTGTTTCACTCTACAAATGAAATTTAAAGAGTTCATGAACTGTGTTGTTTTGTTTTATAATGTTTCCTGGGGTGCACATATAATGTTAGTATGATTTTTACATCAAAAATTGTCATAATTTTGAAATAAAAGGCATTTTTTTAACGCTCTGTCTGCTGTAAACACCCACTGCTGTGATTGGCTGACATATTTGCATATGAAATATGAAGTATTACTCTCTCTTTTAGCATTTTAGTGCGTTTTTACTATTACAGCTCTCAAGTAGAGGTCTACAAAGAAGACCCGAGACCCGAGGACCCGGGACCCGACCCAGGACCCGTATGGGTTTGGGTATTTTAAATGGTCAGCCGGGTCCGGGTCGGGTCCAAATCTATTACTTCGGTTCCCGGGTCTGATTAACATTGTGTGTATACCCGAGCCGATCTGATTCGGAGATCACCCGGCCGTGTTGGGAGTCAGTCAGTGCTGTGTGTGTTTTGTAACTTGCAAAGTATGAGCCGGGAAATAGGGTGAAAAAACATGAGTGACCCCAGCCTTCAGAAGCAGAGCGGGCGGAGTTAATGCAAGCGAACGGTGATCATCGAGTTTTACTATTCCTATCGTGTGCAACAGTAATGCAAACAAACTTCAAATCTCAAGAACTGCTTGTAGCCTTGCACATTCACATTTAAATAACATAGCCTATTTCAAATCATTAACAAAATATGAACTATCACACAAATGTTTTCTGTGACGCTTAAAGCTTAGGCTATGTTTCAGGTTGCTCCAGCTAACGCGCATGTCTCATGCGAGCGCACTTTCTCCTGTTTTTATAATAACATTCTAGAGTTCTAAATATCTAAAGTTTTGGTCAGGCTCGGCTCAGAAAGCACAGAAATGACCGCAAATAAGTAATGCTAATGTCAGCAGCCATGTCACTGAACAAGCAATCGTTATTATAGTTCAAAAGGGCAAACAGTCAAAGTTATTTCATTATGTGAGTTGACTCGAGTCTCGAGATACAATGAAATAATGCAAAACTGCAAAGTCGCATTTGTCATCGTGACAGCAAGTGAACTTTTAAAGCTGGAATAATGAGTGGATTAAGCATTTCAATCGGCAAGAGAGGAATAACGGATGAACTTTCTTGGCAAGTGCATCACAGTCAGGTACAAGGGAGAAAGCTATAGCCTACTAATATTAGGTAAGACAACACGTTTTATTTTTGCAACTTGTTTATTGACTTATTAATAGCAATTTGCTGTGGAATAGACATGTGCATTGGATCAGGTCCAGATGTGTCCGGTGGGGTTCGGGTCCAGCTTAGATGGGTCCGGGTAGTACATTTATGACATTTCTCGGTTCTGCACGGGTTCGGGTCCAACTTTCAAAATAATAGTCGGGCCTGGTCGGTTCCGTGTAGCACATTTACGGGTCTCTTCGGGTTCGGGTATGAATTTTTGGACCCGTGAAGACCTCTACTCTCAAGGTTAACTAATCATGAAAAGCGCTGCATCACCTACATTTATATCTATGGCATTATATTTAGATAGTGGCATGAAAGGTTGCAGTGATGAACATTGATCACAGACATGTTGTTGAGCACATGAAATCAGTGATCTCGTCATTGAAACTCAATTTCTGCACACTAACAAATGCTTTCATCTTCACTAACAGTGCAAAACACATAAACGGGAGTTTCCAGTGTCCAAAAGTCAGTCACTGATAAACTCACGCTGTTTGATTGACAGCTCCAGTGATCTAATAGAGGGATCTAATAGAGTTCTTTGAACGCTTTCTTTATATAATTTAATCATCGTTTAAATAAGAATATTTTCATTCTACTAAGAGAAACAATGTCATATGAAGAGCGTGTATCAGATGCTTTAAAATATAATTGGAATAAAAATATAAAGATTAAAACCAAAAAGGAAACCGTTAATTAATCTTAAACACTTAAATAAAAGAATAACCTGTTAATGTTCTGAGGTTTTAATCACAGTAGTTAATCAGTAGTGTGATGACCGTGTTCAAATATTACTCAAAGCAATCGTTTTGCGATTTTTTTGCTTTTCAATTTATGCATGTTTGAAGTGTTCATAGCAATCTTCATGATGTTGTCGTAATTTTGACAATCTTGACTTAAACTGCTTCTTTAGATAAAGGAGGTATTTAACTTAAGACAAGAGTAAAAAAAAGACACACCCGGAGCAGTGGGCAGCCATTGCTGCGGCGCCCGGGAAACAGTTGGGGGTACGGTGCCTTGCTCAAGGGTCTCACCTCAGTCGTGGTATTGAGAGTAGGGAGAGCGCTGGACATTCACTCCCCTCACCGACAATCCCTGCCGGACCTGAGACTATCCATTAGGCCACGACTGCCCCTAAATATATATCATATATATCATGCCAATACAGAAACAATCTGGACATCTGCCTTTTGCCCTTCTCATCAAAAGAAATTGAAAAATGCCACAATTTTAATGTGCCAAATGTCACACAGCTGTGCCTGTTCAAAAGTTTAAGTTCCTGTTGACAGTAGCAATTAATTTTTTTTTTTTTAATCTGTAAAATCTACCAACCCACAACACCCCCCCCCCTTTTTTTTTTCTTTTAAACTTGGCTGCAGTTCGTTGGCTTCTTCCGTCTCTGCAGGAATTTGCTGAGGACTGAGGACTTGAAAGTTTGTTTCGCCAAAGGTGGTCATCCCGAAGAGAAGAGGAGCATGTGATGGGAGCGCGGTCACCGAGAGACGTCCGGGAGAGACATGCGAGGGACAAAAGAACGCACGTGTGGTTGTCTTTTAAGGACAAAACAAGCCAATTTATGATGGTTTCAGAATTGGTAACTTTTACTCCAAAAGACCTTAGAAATAGACTAATGCATGGTATCATAACAGAACATGCATAGCTAATTAAAGCACCCTGACAGAATTCATTTTAGATTAAACATGCCAGGGTGCAAAAGACATAAAGACATAGATACAATCTTACACTCGCATATAAAGGTTTGGGGTACAATTCACACAACTGTAGTCCTAACTTAATATTAAATACATGATTAAAACTGGAATACAGCCTTACAGGATTACATTTTAATCATATTTTAACAAATGTGACTTAAAGAGAGTCCTGGTATGTTCCTCTGTGTGTGTGTGTGTGTGTGTGTGTGTGGTGTGTATTGGGGTTTGGCTGGTGGCCTGTGGCCACCTGGCCATTAACCCACATGGGGTGACTCTTTTTAAGTCCCCGGAGCTGGTGATGGGGTCCTCTGTTTGGCTTCAAATGGGCAACAAAGATGCCAAAGTCACAATCTCTTCCCAGACCGGCCGGAGCCGTGGTCCGCGAGTTATAGGGAGGGGGCAGATGTTAAAATCATTCTTTACTTTACAGTGGTACTGCTGCTCCTGATCCTGTGCAGACGTTACACGACCCTACAGAAACTGAAGTGCCATCTACTTCCACAAAATGGTTCCTAAATATTTTCTGCTGGATGCCCTTTTGTAGGTTTTTTTTTTTTCAAAAACCTACATACACCCACATAAAAGCTCACTCAGACATGACCTTGCCTGCAAAATTCATTTGTAACATTGGTATTAATATAGTACCCAACTTTAACAACGGGTATCTCTTTGTGTTCATGATGTTAAGTCTTTAAGTAGTGTCTTAATTTGTTTGCCTTCATACTGTCAGAAGTTAATATTTTGAGGCATGCAGCACTGTGGACTCTCTTCATTACTGTAAGGAAAGGAAGCAAAATTAGCTCAAATTAAATAATTAATTTATAGGGAATTATAAAGAGTCATTTAGTTTACGACCAAGCAACTGAATCATCCAGTGTTCATCTGCTCGAGCCGTAATAAGCTCTTGTAGTGGATATGAATATTCAACAATCGTGAAAAAACTGATTAGAGCACGGTAACTTTAATGGTGCGTTCACACCGGACGCGAATGAAGCGGTAAGCGCGAGTGATTTACATGTTAAGTCAATGCAAAGACGTGAATTGACATCCTGCGGCGCGATGCGCGCGAATGAAGCGGCGCAAATGACGCGGCGCGAATTGAGCGATTTGGCCGTTTGACACGAAGTTGAAAAATCTGAACTTTGCCGAATTTCCGCGCTGCGTTAACCAATCAGGAGTTTGCTCTAGTAGTGACGTGACATATAGCAAGCTGAGGCAGAAATTCGAAACAACAATGGAGGACAAAATCATCGTCGCTGTACATCTTCATACATTTATAGAAACAGAAATAAAAAGGATCGTGTTTGAAAGAAAGTGAGTGAGGAGGTCGGACAATCTGATAAGTTGTAAAAAACGGTCTTTACTCAATTTGAGCTATATATATACATATTAAGACTACAACCCAACTAAAGATGACCAATTGAGCTTATTCGCTGTAATTTTTTACAATCATTTCCCCACTGACAAGTTGTGTTTATTCAGAGGAAGTGTGCAGAAAGCAGTGGGAGAGTCTGGGACACATAAAGGAGCGGGAGAGCCCCTCTCATGACGCGAATTCGCGTCTGTTGTGAAGGGATTTTCACGCGCGAATGAAGCGAGTAAACTCAAAATGTTCAAGCGTCCAACTACGCGCGAATAGCGCGATTTATTCGCGCAAGTCGCGTCCGGTGTGAACGCACCATAAGATCGACAGTTTAAGACATTAAATTTTACAAGCACATAATACAAGAAACTTTCTTTTAAAATCTACAAGAGACTTTATTTATTCTAACACAAACTAATCTAACACAAACACACGCACACACATTCATACACGTTGCAGTAAGAAAGGAAATAAGAGAGAAAGAGTTTTAAGAGAGAGAGAGAGTGATATGATGAACAGGATTCCTAGCAAAATATGCACTTCAAAGACCTGAACGAACCATAAATTATAAATTTAATGCACCAGTTCAGCTTTAGAATCTGGAGATACTTGTTTGCGTCGACTTGTGAATCTTCTCGTCGGCGTGCAGAGAAGGGTTTTCCAAGTCGATGATCTCTTGCAGGGTCTTTCAGGTCCAGATTGTGTTAGGAAAACCAATCACGTTTGAGCTTACTGGAAAAATTAAAGGAAGTTGCTGGAGTTAAAGTTGAAGCGGCAAAAGTCGTTAGTTGAACTTTGCGGCAAAACTTAGAACACGAGACTCTCACGGAAAAGAAAATTAAGTAAAAGAAAAGAAAAGTGAGTGAATGTTGGATGGCTTGAATGAGCTGCTTGTCTGTTCTTCTTGTTACTCCATGGTTACTCTTTGTTCTGCTTACTCTGGTCACTGCTGACTAGTTCACTAGTTCTTTGTCTTGTGATATGACTATTTAAACTTAGGTGTTTGTCCCACCTCTGAGAGGAGTTTTGGCCAATCAGATATTGTCCTGTTTCAAAAGGTGGCTTTTCTCCACCCCAATCATACCTAAGTGTTCCCTCCGTCTCTGGAATTGCCGGCTTTGGCAGAGAGTACTGTTTTAGACATAATTTCTATTAAATGGAATATGATCCATTTTAAACAGATTTCATTCAAGCCATGATTTAGAGGAGAAGAAGAGAATTAAAAACATATCCAACACTAAATACTTTCATTCCACCATTCAAAAGTTAATCACATTTTTCATGAATTGTGGGTGTTCTAAAGCATAACTGGTTACAGGTAGTATGTGTGGACATGATATAAAATGTATGCAGTTAAAAGATGTTTGATAAGTCCATTTCAAATTGTTTGGAGCAATTTTGATGCAGTTTTAGTTGTAGAACAGTCTTCGTTGGTCTTTCTGTAAAGTTAGGTCACTCAGAGAAACAAAAGAGGCCTGCATTGTCTCTTTGTCTCTTTTGATCTGGAGATCAAAGACTCTTTTTCTTCTTGGTGACCATTTGGTTTGTCACAAATAGCTTCAGTTTGTCACCTCTCCTTCAGTCAGGAAGCATTGGTGTCATAAAAGTACCTAGCAGGGTTTTTTCTGTAGAAGGGCTGGAGCTGAAAATTAGATCCTCTGAGTTTGGGTTTCTGGAATTATGTTTTGAAAGAATCATCGGATCAATCAGAAGCGCATGATTCGCGTCTCAAAGCGTCATCACTGCATGTGCTGTGAGTTTAACCTGATTTTTCTGTGTATCCAATTTAAGTTGCGTATATTTTTGTTCTTGCATGGGTGCAGGCCCGGTTCCAGAATCAAATCAATGAGGGTGCTTCTGAAATTAGTGAGGGTGCTATAGTAAAGTGCAGATGCAATGTGTAAGCAACAGCTCCACCATAATAAGTATAGCAATGTACACAGTGAGACAATTTACAATTTTTTTTTAAGCCATTACTTTTACAAATAATTGGAATATAACTTCAAAAATATTGATAAATATTGAAAATTAAAATATTTTTCTAGTCTGCATTTACATTCTTTAATGTTTTTTGTTGTTGTTGTTTGGGTATTTTTGTCCCGTTTCATGGTTATGGTAGCAATTTTGAGTGTGAATCCTGCATTTATATGTAGATATCACTTCTGAAACTGCAGAGTGCAGTTGGTCGTTGGTCCTCTTATAGCATGAAAAACAAAACTGTTATTAAAATTCTGAATATATTACATAAAACGTGCAAAGAGCGCTTCCTTTATAATCACTAAAAGGTTGTAACTCATCTCAGTTATAGCTGTCTACACTGCACAATTAGTCTCTTACATCATGTCTATACTTTGTTAATGAGAGGCTTCTGGAGCGTGCAAACTCAGTGCTGAATAAAAACTCTGGCGTTTCTTCTGGTGAGCGGATTCTAACTAACTTAAACACCCCTGATTGGCCATTGCGTTCAAGAGATCAACAACTATGTCTGTGATTGGCTACGTTGCTCACCGCTGCAAAATCATGTTGTAAATAGAAACATTTTACATTCTCCAGAGCGCAAACACAAATATGCACTGAAGCGTTTGCCAAATCTGTTTCGCCAACATGATATTAAAGTATCAACTCGGGGTGCTCTTGCTTGCATTTGAGGGTGATTAGCAGAAGAACCGGGCCTGCATTGGTGTGACATTTGTAGCAATTTTGCACTTTGACAGTCAGTGTGATATATAGGCTACATTTGAGTATTGTATCTTTTGATATAGTTTACAAAATAAAACAGTACGCTTTGAAATCATAATTGTAGTGCATTGCGTTGTTTTAAACCCCAAACATCTTACTTAAACATTCTTCATTAACCGTTATTCAGTTAAATAGTTTTGATGTAGGTAGCTACTTTTTGATAGTAACTTGTAGTGTAGCTGATGCAAAAACTGAGGCAATGAGATCCAGGCAGTCCAGCAATGATTATGTCAGAGATCAAATTTGAATAAGGAATAATTAATTTATTAAGTAAAAATTATAGAGACAAACAAATTAATTAAGTAATTAATAGTTAATAATAAAATCTAGAGTATTGTATCTAACAGATAAAGATCAGAATATAGAGAAAGAAGGAACAAAATTAAGATATTTGCAGAATGAAATGAGAGGTAGAAGAGAAGAAGTAGAAGGTGCAGAAGAGATGTGAGACGCAAGAAGAGCATGCGAGAAGCTAAACTATCAAAGACCCAGTCCGTTTTATACCATAAGGATAGGAAAACTTACATCCCACTCAAACTCATGTTTTAGTCTAATAAGAACAGGTCAAATGGACTTCCCATTATGTCATAGTTGGTGTAATGGCAAGGTCATAGTGACTGGTCAAATGTCAAAATATAGATGAAAATAGATACAGAAGGTGTTGTTTTGACACCCTTAAGAGAATATTGCAGATCTTGCATTATCACATGTCTGCAGAGATGGAAACAAACATATTTTCATAAAAAGGTACATCAAGTTCAAATGAGCAACTAATTCTGAAAACATCATCGCTTCTGCAGTACTTGGCAGGCATCCAATATCTAACCACAAACATGTCAACATGACCTGTCATATTGGAACACTTTGAAGAACAATTGAATATAGCAAGCATACATAAGAAAAAACCATTAAGGAGTACAATAAAGAGTAAATACTTGAAAATATGATGAGGATTAATATATGAAGTAGGAGTACATGAATATATAAAATTAAAGATAATGTTGACAAATCATAAGCCATAATTGATAAAATGATTAACATGAAATGCATGAATATGAATACTGACCATTTTGGATGCACCAGTAGCTAACTACTTTTTCAGAAGTGTACCTTGAACTACTTTAATTCATGAGTAGCTTGTAGCTTGTCAAACTATAGTTTCAGAGTAGCTTCCCCAGCACTGACTGCAAAAATGTTTTACTGATTAATTCGTTAGGACAGCACTGACTAAACGTTTCTGTGTGAGTGTGTGTCCATACTATACAGTAGGCTAACGTTACCTGTCATGTGTACGTTTGAAAGAGAGCACGTGCAAGAGAGTGTACGCGCTTTAAGGATACAATTAGTTGTTTTCATCCTGTTGTTTACTATATTTATTTGCTTGGTCGGTGTCATTGTGGGTTTTGGTTTTTTTACGGTTGTAGGCTGGACCTATTGAAATAACTGAAAACATTTGGCGAAGTGATATGAAACTGTAATGCGGTCAAGACCTGCTAGAACTACTTTAGCCAATTTAACCAATCAGATTCGAGCATTCAACACCCCCGTAGTATAAGAGACTCTATAACATCTCACTGTTACTGATTCATCATGAGCTCAAAGCATTATGGGTAGAATCTCATAGGTAGAATCTACAATACTGATTCATCAACACAGTTCACTGATGATTTAAAACCAACCCAAAACCCAGGATAGAGAGGTTGAGTGAATGTTGTCTGGACTGTGTGGATGAGGCTCTGTAGAAGGACAGAGTTCCTGCACTGTGATCCACATACACTCCTTCTACTGCTGATGGACTTTACTGGGAGTTTAGTCTCTATGTCATTGTGTCTGAATGAGTAACTGGAGGAAGAGCAGATCAAACTCCAGGACTGATCATTACCTCCAAACACACACTCATTACCCGATCCTTTCCTGCTGATGCTCTTATATGACACTGATATACGCACATCATACCCACTCCACTCAATCTCCCAGTAACAGCGTCGATCACACACACTCTCTCTACACAACACTGAGGATACACATCAAATCTGTCTGGATGAACAGGATACGACTGGAGTGTGACAGCATAAGTAATCACTCTGTTCCTCTCAGGCAGAGGAGGCGTTTATTCACTGTGTTCAGATCCAGATTGAGCTGATGGGAATCTGAAAGAGATAAAACACATCAGAATCAGGAATTATGAATATGATCTTTTAATGTTTCTGAACTCTTCATGTTCAATATATCATCAGTGTCTCAGTACAGTTTATCAGATATCCTGTGAAAATCATATTTACATCAGTGGATCTCAAACATTTTTGGGCCAGTCTAATCAGTCTTCCCTGAATATTAATGTTGGTTATTATTCTGTGTTTATTATTATTAGGCCTATTATTATATTTACACAATTTAAATGTTTGAGGTCAGTATGATACTCTTTTAAAAGAAACTGTGTCTTTAATTCAGCAAGGATCCATTTGTTACATGTCAGTGTTGTAGAGACGAGAAGTTCATGGACTTTCACAAGTGATGGGATTTATTAAGAGATAACGGAGAGAGACAACATCAAACACTTCGATAATAACATACAAGAACAGACAAGGAGTGAAGGGAGTGAGTCCATATATATAGGGAGTGCTAACAAGGAAGTCCAGGTGATGATGATGAGTGATGATGGGGAGATGACGAGGGAAGTGAGTGCAGGTGGATCAAGGGAATTGGAGTGCTGGAGACAAGGGATCTGTGACAGTACCTCCCCCTCCCGGTAGGCGTGACCTCACGCCGTAGATGGAACACCGGGGAGGGGGGGTGGGCGCCCTGGAGCCATGGCGGGTCAGGTGCAGTGGGCAGCCATGGCGGGTCAGGTGCAGCGGGCAGCCATGGCGGGTCGGGTGCAGCGGGCAGCCATGGCGGGTCGGGTGCAGCGGGCAGCCATGGCGGGTCGGGTGCAGCGGGCAGCCATGGCGGGTCGGGTGCAGCGGGCAGCCATGGCGGGTCGGGTGCAGCGGGCAGCCATGGCCGGTCAGGAGCCTTGGGCGGCCATGGCAAAGCCCCACCCACATGTGTGTCCCCCACATGTCCCCCACCCACGGGTACTTGGCCCCCCCCAAAAAAATACTTGGGGAGGTTTAGGATCGTTTTGAGGAGTCCAAGGAATATCGTGGATTTGTGGGTGGAGGAGCATGGAGCTGGCTTGGCGGCGCATGGAGCGGCTGATTCGGCTGCGGCGCGTGGAACGGCTGGCTCGGCGGCTGAGACTGGAGCGGCTGGCTCGGCGGCTGAGACTGGAGCAGAGGGCTTGGCAGCTGAGACTGGAGATACTGGCTCGGCGGCTGAGACTCGAGACACAGGGAGAGAGGTCCAGTCCATTCCCTCAAAGACGATTAAAATCCCCACAGGCACTAGGGCTGGCTCTGTGGATACTGGAGCGGCTTGTTCGGCAACGGCTGGAGCTGCGGGCTCGGCGGCGGCGGCTGGAGCGGCAGGCTCTGGCGGCGGCGGCTGGAGCGGCAGGCTCCGGCTGGAGCAGAGGGCTCGGCGGCGGCTGGAGCTGCTTTCTTCCTCCTCCTCCGCTTTCTGGACCCAGCGGAGGAGTGTGGGTCCAGTGTGGAACTGGTAAGTAGTTCACTGGAGGGGTATGCGGAGGAAGACGGAGCTTGACTAACTGGCCAGGCCACCCGTGTTTCCGGAAGGACTGGATGAGATGAACACTTTTCCTGAACCTCTTCGACCAGAAATTTGGAGCCATTTAAATACAAAATTAAATTTAGTCTCAGTTAAGGAAACATAATCATCAGGTTCATCAAAGAGGATAGTGTTCTCATCCAGCCCATCCAGAAACAGGGCGATAAGACGAGCGTCTGACCAGTTAGTCAAATAAGCGAGCTCTACGAACTCCTCCACATACCTCTCCAGCGAACGTCCGTACTGGCCCGATGAGTCGTTCCGCCGCAGACATTGTGTAGAGAGGCACTGGAGAAGTGGGAGCCACCGCTTGAAGAAAGATTCCCATCTTTTAAGTGTGGAAGTCCAACGGTTTGGGTCTGTTCTTCTGTTACATGTCAGTGTTGTAGAGACGAGAAGTTCACGGACTTTCAGAAGTGATGGGATTTATTAAGAGATAACGGAGAGAGAAAACATCAAACACTTCAATAATAACATACAAGAACAGACAAGGAGTGAAGGGAGTGAGTCCATATATATAGGGAGTGCTAACAAGGAAGTCCAGGTGATGATGATGAGTGATGATGGGGAGATGACGAGGGAAGTGAGTGCAGGTGTGGAGAACAGGAGGATCAAGGGAATTGGAGTGCTGGAGACAAGGGATCTGTGACACCATTAAAATGATTCAACAATAATTGTAATAATTTAATTTATAATGTTTTGTAAGCATTGTAGGTCTATTGTATTGTTGGTGATTTTCAGTGCTGCAGACTTTGGCGATCTTGAACTCTTTAAATTTCTATCTGTTTTCCCAAAGAGACTTGTTAAAAAATCCTGTTTTGGATAAATCCATAGTGGAATTTTTCCAGAGGAGTTTTCAGTTTCTTACTTTCCTGAAACTCTTGAAGAGCTTTTTTACTACTGTGATTTTACCTCTAAATCTTGGAATAATGTTTTTAATTGTCTTTCAGTGAAAAATAATCATATTTATTCATTAGTTTCAGAAGATTTCCTGTTTTTGAAGACTATATTGAATCCTCAGTTCAGTGTCCTGATTCACATCTTTGTTAAAGTCACAAGTTCATTCCATTTCAAATCTTTTTATTTCATATTTCTATTTCAATCTCTCTGTTAAAAAAAATACATACATACATTTTACATTTTAAAATATATTCAAATAGAAGCTTGTTCTTTAAAATCATAGTCATTTTACAATATTACTGTTTTTACTGTATCAAAAAGCTGAAGAGACTTATTGACCCTAAACTTTAGATCAGTGGTGTATATTTATTTACAATATATATTTTGTTGTATGTTATTATTATTAATTATTGGTGCTTGTGTTTCTTGCATACTTCATTCTTCTTCTGGACAAAACTTCGGTCCCGCACCATTTGTCATAGACCCATGAATGAGGTGTCAAATCGTGCGGATTAAGGAATGGTGTGCTGTGAATTTTATAAGCGATCGGGTGTACGATGTTCGTCCAGTGGGTGAAAAAGTATCCGAAAAAGTTCAATAGACTTTGCATTGCAACAAACTTTGACGAGTCATAGCTCAGAGCGAGAAACATGTGGGTTACCACGTTTGAAGAGGCTGGCAGGCTCTGTAAGACCATACCTCAAAATAGGGTGTAAGTTGTACCACTGGGACGCAAGAGCTGCCCAATGTTGCCCCGTGAAGGGACGGCCCATTGCACACATGTTTTTCCTACTATGGTAAATTACATAGGGATATTGTATTGAACATAATATGGATCACAATGTCATAGAGACAAGGGAGCGGGGCTCATTTTACTAAGGCAACCAATTAGTCTCTCAGGATCATTGTGAAGCTATCAAGCCATGCCCTAGCAACCATTTAGAGCACCCTAGCAACAAGTTCCTTAGGCTTCCATTCAAAGAGATCAAAGGGAAGTCTCAGAAACATGAGGGTGGGCTCGTTTGACTTGGGGCAGCAAACAGCCAATCGAATCACCTTCAACACTTCCTAGCCACACCCTAGCAAACAAAACCCATAGAGGGATATCTTCAAATCTGAATGTCAGAGAGGGATTGCGATTGGTTTATATCATTCATATTGGCAAGCAGCCTTTGGAGTATCATCACTGGCAGCTGCCAAGCCACTCCCTAGCAACCAAGCAGAGTACCCTAACAACTGTTCAGCAAGATCTATATCTCTGCATCAGAACATCGTAGGGGTTGGCTCTTTTGACTCAAGCTAGCAAACTGGACTTCCAACACATGCTAGCATAGAATAGCTACATGCGAGTAGTGATTAGTGTTAATGTTAAAAATATGCTAAGAACTCTATAAAAACTTCATAGTAACCATCTGTGACAACTACCAACTGCCTAGCAAAACACCATAGCAACTGCCTAACAATGCACTAGAAACCACCCAGAACACCTTAGCAACTGCCAAGCAACACCATAGCAACCACCCCAGAACACCTTAGCAACCACCCAGAACGCCTTAGCAACTGCTTAGCAACACCCTAGCAAAAACTCATATCACCCTAGCAACTGCCTAGCAACCACCTAGAAACTCCCTAACAACCGAGTGCCAAGTTTTGCCACTGCAAGCACCACTCATATTTTCTTCAGGAAATGTACATTCTAGTATTATTATTACTATTCATCTATATATATACACTTTAAAAATTTGGCGCTGAAACCATATTTACATAGATTATCACAAACTGCAGCCAATCGGCAAACAAGAAGAATTTATATTAGGGGTGTAATGGATCGCGGTTGATTTGTGATCCATACAAACCAGGCCCAATGGTTCGGAGCGCATGTGATTCGTGGATTAACTGCATTTAGCCATTATATAGTGAAGGCTTATTATTTGCATGTGTTTATAAGTCTTGTCAATTTAAAACAAGAAGAGGCAAATTTTGCAGCCACGTTTTCTGCGTGCACACACTCAAAGCACGCATGCTCACAGAGGCGCCTTTCAGATGGCGTGCAAACACATAATCGAGCTCTGTTTCATGACTCCTTGAACTTAAACGGACACATACACACACAATGTCAGACAACAGATGGAAACAAGAGGGTCACAGTTAACACGTAGATTACTGTTGAACAGAGGCACGAACAAAGGAACAACACAGGTAAGCAGATTGTGGATATGAATCACTTAGCTGAACAGATACAGAGTCCTTTCTCTTTGACAGGTAGTATGAAGACAAGACGAGACGTTGGAGTGGAAACACGGAGACATCAGAGGAGGAGTAAGGAGTCCAGGTAAGTGCAAACAAGACCAGACTTGATGTGAGGGAAGTGCGAGTCTTTATAGTGCAAGGGGAATGAGGTTCAGGTGTCGATGATTAGAGCTCGGGTGATTGAGAACAAGTGGGCGGAGCGTGAAAATCCGGTGACGATGCGTCCTCTGTGTTGGTGGTGTGAACTGACTCCGTGACAGTACCTCCTCCTCCACGGGGGGCTCCTGACAACCGGATGGAACGCCGACGACGGGTCTGATGACAGGCTGACTGACACTCCTAGGAGCTTGAAGAAGGCCTTCCAGACTCGAGAGATGAATTGGGGTCCACGGTCCAAGAAAATATCCTCTGGAATTCCAAAGTGGCGGAACACATGATGGAATAGCACTTTCGCGGCCTCGAAAGCAGTAGGCAGTCCTTTGAGAGGGATGAGTTTGCAGGTTTTGGAGAATCGATCTACGATGATGAAGACACAGGTGTAACTATTGGAGGGAGGAAGATCCGTCATGAAATCAATACCCAGGTGAGTCCACGGTCTCTGAGGAATAAGCAGAGGAACCAGTTTACCCTCTGGGAGCTTCTTAGGAGTGTCAGCAATGGCGCAGACTGAGCATCCCTTGACATATCGGGAGACATCCTGGGGCACGGACGGCCACCAGTAGTGTTGCTGCAGGAGCGAGAGGGTACGCGAACTATCTGGGTGTCCAGAGCCCGGAGAGGTGTGAGCTAAGTCCATGAGGGGCTGACGGTGAGTAGGTGGTACATAGAGTCGCCCCTCAGGACCTCTCGGTGGAGCAGGGTCGGTGGAGTTAGCCTCGGAAATTTGTTGGTTAACGTTCCACTGGATGGGACTGACGATCATGGCTGGAGGGAGGATGGGTTCTGGGTCGGTATTTTCTGGATCAGGTTGGTACAAGCGAGAAAGGGCATCAGCTTTACCATTCTTATCTCCAGGACGATAGGTGACAGTGAGGTTGAATCCTGTAAAGAACAGAGCCCAGCGAGCTTGACGATGATTGAGTATTCTGGCTTCCCGTAGGTATTTGATGTTACGATGGTCAGTGATGACTTCGAATGGATGAATAGCCCCCTCCAGCCAGTGTCTCCACTCCTCCAAGGCTAACTTGATGGTAAGCAGTTCCCGGTTCCCGATGTTGTAGTTCTGCTCCGCCGAGGATAGCTTCTTGGAGTAAAAGGCACATGGATGGAGTCGTGGTGGCTCACCCTGCCGCTGTGACAACACAGCTCCAACCCCGGTGGAAGAGGCATCTACCTCCACTACGAAGGGCAGTTTGGGATTGGGATGGACCAGGATTGGAGCGGTTTGGAAAGCTTCTTTCAGCAGGTGGAAGGCTTCTTGGGCAGATGGGTTCCAGGACAGAGACTTGGGCCGGCATTTGAGGAGTGAAGTGAGGGGGGTGCACTGAGAAGGCTGTAGTTGTGAATGAAGCGTCTATAGAAGTTGGCAAAACCCAAGAAAACGTTGTAACTCTTTGACTGTGGATGGAAGTGGCCAGTTCTGAATGGTGTCCACCTTCCTCTGGTCCATCTTGATGCCATGTCGATGATGTAACCAAGGAAGTGAACGGAGGTGGTGTGGAACTCACACTTCTCCAGCTAGAGGTAGAGATAGAATTCACTGAGCTTTTTTGAGGACCTGGGAGACGTGCTGGCGATGTTTGGCCTCGTTCCGGGAGTAGATGAAAATATCATCGATGTAGACTATGACAAACTTCTGGAGGAACTCCCGGAACACCTCATTCATATAATTCTGGAACACGGAGGGGGAGTTGGACCGGCCATACGGCATACGTCCCAGGATGATATCAGCAATTGACCCCTCCAGCACCATAAATGTTATATCCTCCGAGTGTAGACACCCGGTGCGGAGCGTTAATGTGGGGGAGAAGTGAGTGATGCGACCACGGCCCAGCAGTTTTCCTTGGATGGTCTGAACTTGGAGGTTTTGCTGACAGCGTTTACGATTTAATTCTTTCACCTTTGGAGAGAGGCCTTGTCGAAAAGCTTGTTATTAATGCAGTTTCATTCCATCCACTTGCAGCTGCAAGTGTGCGAAAGTGTAATGCATACATACTCACAGTTTCTTCTTCTTGGCGTAGATTAAAGAGTTGGATGTGTACAGACAGGTTTAGCTGAACTTTGTCCAAATACTTCTTGGAAATGACTGAAGAAATCTCGGATAGTGGCAGTCACCGGAGCGCCAGATTCCCACAATGGCTGAGCCCATTGCAATGCTCGTCTGGAGAGAAGAGATATGATGAACGCAACTCGTGCTCATTCTGTTGTGAAGAGATGAGATTGTGCTTCCAAATACAAAGAGCATTAGGGTTCTCTGTGATGTCCTCTCTGAAGCCCACCATATCATTTCTAATTCCAAAGAAAGACGGGGGTTTGCACCCGATAATGGACCTGCGTGCTCTAAACAAGCACTGGAGGAAGTACAAATTCAAGATGCTCACAGTTGCAGCTTTCACGCACGCAAATCCGCCGGGACCATTGGTTTGCCGCGGTCGAAGTCAAGGATGCTTACTTTCACATAAGCATCTATCCTGCACACAGGAAATATCTCAGGTTTTCCTTTCGGAGCGAAGTGTACGAATTTGTTACTCTTCTGTTTGGGCTCAGCCTTGCTCTCTGCATGTTCAGCAGGTGCATAGAGACAGCGTTATCACTGCTGAGACACAAGGGGCTCAGAATATCTGCTTAACTGGACGATTATCTGATATGCACTCACTCATGGGAATGCGCGGAATGGGACACAGAGATGCTCACGTCTCATCTAACAAATCTGGGGTTCAGAATCAACTATGCCAAAAGCCAGCTGATACCATCTCAGAAGATAGAGTATCTGGGCTTACGAATAGACTCTGTGGCATACCGCGCTATGCTCTCAGAAAGGAGGATAATGGCGTTTTATCAGTACCTTGCCCAGTTTCGCAGGGGAAGTTTGGTATTGTTCAGGACTTGTCTCTGCCTTTTGGGCATGATGGCTTTGTTGCTGTCCGTGGTCCTGCTAGGCTTACTGAAAATGAGAGACTTCCAGTGATGGGTAGCAGCGAGACGTCTGTGTCCTCATCGGCACCTCGTGCACAGAGTAAGAATACACGCGGAGTGCGTGATGGCTCTTCATCAGGAGAGATCCCTGTTTATTCCGAACAGGGGTTCCCTTGGGAAGCGTGTCGCTGAGAAAAGTAGTGACAACGGATGCGTCTCTGTTGGGCTGGGGGTGCTGTTTTTCAGGGCAGTTCGGTAAACGGCCACTGGACGCCCCAGCTTTGCAAACTTCACATAAATATGTTAGAGTTGATGGCAGTCTTTCTGGCCCTGAATCATTTTCTCCCATTCTTGGAAGGGTTTCGTGTTCTGGTCAGGACAGACAACACAACGGTGGTGGCATATTTCAGTTGCCAAGGGGGAATGCATTCGTTGCAATTGCACAATCTATCGCGCAAACTGATTGTCTGGGGCGCTGCGCACTTCAGCTCACTGCACGTACAAGGAGTCCTGAATGTGGGGGAAGATCTCCTTTCAAGGGGCAACCCGTTATACGGAGAATGGGTACTCCACCCACAGGTGGTGGATCAGATTTGGGGGATGTACGGCAAGGCTGCCGTAGATCTCTTCGCCTTGCAGGCAAATACAAAGTGTCCGCTGTATTTCTCTCTCAGGGACAAAAATGCGCCTTTGGGTGTGGATACACTGGCATACCCGTGGCTGAACGTGTTGCTATACGCATTCCCACCCTCTTATATGCCGTTTTATGAAGGGAGTGAAGTGTTTGAGACCAGTATCTAAGCGTATGGTCCCATTATGGGACTTGTCCATGGTTCTGAATGCTTTAACTCGGGCTCCATTTGAACCTTTGGAGAGTGTTGATATTAATCTCTGAAAACTCTTACTACTTACTTACTACTTTAGTCTCAGCTAAGCGAGTGGGTGAGTTACAGTCGGTTCTTTGGACGTGTTTGAATTTTCATCCGTATGACAGCAAGGATACGTTGCTGCCTAACCCGGCTGTCGTTTCCAAAGTCAGTGATTCAGCTTATAACTGCTTTGCTTTGGAGTTGTGTGCCTTTTTCCCCCCCTCCTTTTTCTTCGGAGGAGGAGCGGAAATTGCACACTTTGTACGAGCATTATGCTATTATGTAAACAGGACACGATCATTTAGGAAGAATGATTAGTTATTCGTTTTATGGGCCACTCAATGTAAGGGTAAGCTGATCTCCTCACAGCACCTTTCCCATTGGATGGTGGAGGCGATTGATTATGGGCATTTCCCATAGTGAGATACCTCACTCTGTTCTCAGAGAACCGGGGTTACGCAAGTAACCTAACAATTCTGCTCTTTTTTGGAGCCTGTCCCTAGTGGCCAGTTGATGAATTGACCCTTCACCTAGGGTTTGATTGACAGGCGATCTAACCAATCATAACCCCAAATCCACCATTTTGTCCGACAAAGCAGTCAGTGGAGTTAGTAGACTGACATCAGTGGACTTGAACTTGAAAAATGGTGTGTACTGACATCTTTCCGCAGTTGAAACAACATTCCTTATTATGTTCATTCATGTTGATTTGATGCTATAAATGAACTAGTAGGAAGAGATGATCGGTTCACGAGCCGCTTGAACTGAGGAGCTACAGCGATCTGTCACAACAGAAAAGAACCACAAAATGGTTTTTATTGTTTAAATTTCTTTAAAAATGACAAAATTTGAAATTTGAGACTAAAGGGGTCTTTGCAAACAGTCAATTCCAGTTAAAGGGTTAGTTCACCCAAAAATGAAAGTTCTGTCATTTATTTACTCACGCTCATGCCGTTCCAGACCCGTAAGACCTTCGTTAATCTTCGGAACGCAAATTGAGATATTTTTGTTGAAATCCTATGGCTCCGTGAGGCCTGCATAGGGAGCAATGACATTTCCTCTCTCAAGATCCATGACATTTCCTCTCAAGATCCAAGCTTCGGAGTGTTATGAATCAGCGTATCGAATCATGATTCGGATTGCGTGTCGAACCGCCAAACTGCTAAAATCACGTGACTTTGGCACTCTGAACTGCGGATTCGACACGCTGATTCATTATGCTCCGAAGCTTCCTGAAGCAGTGTTTTGAAATTCGGCCATCACTAAATAATTTTATTTATTTATTTTTTTTTTGGTGCACCAAAAATATTCTTGTCGCTTTATAATATTAATATTGAACCACTGTACTCACATGAACTGATCAATGTTAATTTTGGCAGCCATTTTTGATTTGGTCTTAGTCTTTATCTCCAGATGAAAATGCTCCTTAGTCTTAGTCACATTTTAGTCATTTTAGTCTTTCATATTTTAGTCTAGTTTTAGTCGACGAAAAGTCATCACATTTTTGTCAAGTCTTAGTCATTACTTTTAGTCAAACTACAGTTACCAACATTAATTTTGATAGCTATTTTATATGTAGTCTTTAGACAAAATTGTCATTATAATTTTTTCTCTTTAGACCAATTCATTTAAGCTTATGAAAAATTTGAATCAAGGTAACAGACTGTATTGATATTGCACTCTTAGCAGTAGCACTTGTGCAATTGTACATATCCTCTTTCAGTGTTTCTCAAACTTTCTAGAGTGTTCTGTGTACCCTCTCTTTTCCACTTAGACTGCAGTTACACATTTCCATTAAGGGACAATATTTGCCTTCTTAAATCGATTTTTCCAGTGCATTTTTTACCTTTAAATAAATAATGCCTTAAATAAATTTTTTTTTAAATTCGATAAATACAATGATGATAAAAACGAAGTGATACTTTTAAATATAACATTAAAACCACCAGTAGGTGGTGGTAAGTCACTGTTTTTATGAGTGAATCACCGAGTCATTCATTCTTTCAGTATCAACGCGAGCGGCTGTATTTATGAATGTATCATTGAATCATTGACGATTCGTTCAAAGCCACAGATTCGTTCACGAAACACAGCTTGTGTGCTACAGTTCTGCTGTGGCTCTCGTTGCAAAATAGAGAAAAAATACTGACAATGCTGTTTAAAATGTACATCACTTAATAATATCCTTTTGTTTGTTGAACTATTGTATAAAATCAATATTCGGGAAATTATATATTATATTATATTCGGGCAATATTCTTGCTGGTAATATGATCAACATTAAAAACAGTAACTTGCAGAAGGGTATGTTTTTCTATCGAAGAGAGTTTTAATCTTAAATCTACATGCAGTCTATGTCTATATTTGTTCTTCATGCTAGTAAGTACTAAATCCCCACTTTTACAAAGGTTATATTGTCGAGAACAGTACTAATGTAGCGTGATGCTGGCTTGTGTGGGTGCAGTCAGTTTTGACCGCGAAAGATGAGGTAATTTGATTGAATGACGTGTATATACGACATTTTACCTGCTAGAAATACATGTTCAGTTTTCATGTTATTTTGGTGGAGTATAATAAAATGAACGGCACTTTTCGCGTACGTCAGTTTGAGAGCCACTGCTAGATATCAGCCTACACTCTGGTCCCAGATTTAGTCAGTAAACGAGCAGCGCAATATAGACACTTTAATTTAAGTAGAAAATCTCAAATGAAGAACGCTGAACTTTAGTTTGCTTCTCTGTGTTTTCAGATCATCAGCACTTCTTCCTCAGTGTAGAGAGGGCTCATGGTTGCCAGATAGCAACGATTAAGGAAAATGTGTTCTTTTAACAGAAAAGCTCTGATAGGGGGTTTAAATTCGGGAATCTGGCAACCGTAAGCGTGACCGCTCGTAAAGACAATCTGTAATGTTTTGTCTCCTTTATTCGACAAAAACAAAAAGTGATTTCAAAAGAGTGATTCTGGTAAAGTTTTTAGTCTTTTAGCCACATTACAGTCTCGTCTTTTTTCGTCAACGATATTGCACGAGTAGTTTTAGTCACGTTATCGTTAAATGACATTGGTGTCGTCTCTCATCGTCTCGTCTTAGTCATGGAAAAAAAGGTCGTCAACGAACATTTTTCGTCATAGTTTTCGTTAACGAAATTAACACTGGAACTGATTTAAATATGTTTTTAGTACATTAATGGATCCTGAGATGAAGAAATGTCATTGCTGGCTATGGAGGCCTCACTGAGTCATCGGATTTCAACAAACATATCTTAATTTGTGTTCCGAAGATCAACGAAGGTCTTACGGGTGTAAAACAGCGTGAGGGCGAGTAATTAATGACATAATTTTCATTTTTAACCCTTTGAACCTACCTGATTATTCAACCCTTTAATAATATACATGCATCTACTAGTCTAGTTGCTCAAAAGAGTATTACTAATCATATCTGCTTACTTATTTTTAGATTTTTCATTTGAATAAATATTTAGACATCATCAAAGAGTAGATTTTTTAAATGTAAAATTTTTTTTAAAAAAAAAGGTAATAACTTGCATCCTAATATTTTTTTATATACTTATATAAGCACACGCAAGCAAAAACTGAATTTAACCCAAGAAAAGGTTAAAATAGTGGTAAAAAGGAAAATCTTGTAAGTCTTTGGCATTGATGCGCCTTAAACAAACACCTCCCAGGAACACCTTTCGAAGATATTGCTTCCAGCGACCCCCGATGTTCTCCGAACACCCCCTTAAGGGATGGTACAGCCCCATTGAAAAAAGTTAATTTACATGATCAACTATAAAACTCTTCAGTCATGTTTTCTTTCACCTTCTACAGGAAGAACATGAACACTCTTCATGAGTTTTTCTACTTGTTTTCTTAGTGACTTACATTGTAGGAAGTCGTTCCTGGTCCTGGGAACAATGTTGGTGAACGTGACTGTGGAAATCAACAGACATAAAGAGTGATTATCATGTCAAGAGAAAATTATCCCTGCATCCGTTCCTAAGACATTTCTAATATGATCTTCTACATGATATGAGATGATGGGGGATCATTTCTGAGAGCAGATGAATCTCCAGGACTTTACCTCTGTCAGAGATCTTCTTCAGCTCCTCTTTGCAGAAATCCTCCAGTTTGTCTCTCAGCTGACGGACAGATTCTCTCACTCCATCAAAAGAGGAGAGAGAACTAAAGGGATCGTCATTTACATCTGTAGATTCAGGAGGAGCTGAGAGAGACTGGAAACTCTACAGAAAACAGAAATCAAAGCTCATCACCTCCACACTTCAGCCAATAACCTGCACTACTGTCAGATTTGAGCAGCTCTTGTTGATCTTTAGTAACTCTCCTCAATCCAGCACTTTCACAGCATCAGCTTCATTCTTCTCATATTCATTATATTATGTTAGAGGTGTAAGAAAGAAAGATTGCTAAATATTATACCAAAACAATTGCTAAATGAATCTGAAGAGAAATGTAAAAAATTTAACTGGAATGACATTCTGTCTACAGATAATCTAGATGATGCTTCTGAGTGTTTAATGGCCACAATCAATAAGGTTAAAGGCGAATTTAGTAAGAATGTTACATTCTCTAGAAATAAACAGAATTTACCTTGGTTAAATGAACAGCTATGGAAGTTAATGAAACAGAGGGACCATGCTTTAAAAATAGCACTCAAATCTGGGCTGGCTCATGACAGAAGGACATTTCAGTGTTTACATAATAAAGTTGTAAAGGAATTGAGAAAAGCAAAAGTGAAATTCTTCTTTGATCTTATAAATGATGCTTAGGGAAATAGCAGACAAGTTTGGGAAAATATCAAAGTACGAAAGAAAAATAGTAACAAAGGAGGTAAAGATACTGAATTACAAGTACAGGGAAATTTAATTCAAGATAAGCATAAATTGTTAGTGTATTTAATAATTTTTTTATAGATTTAGTTCAAGATTTAGCACAAGGTTTTAGTGTAAGAAATATTGTTATAGTATAAGAGATATTATATCATTAAATTATAATTCTCCTGTTATTAATATTTCTGAAGTTCCTGAGTCTAATATAATAAGGGTCAGCTTAAGAGTTCTTCTTTCTTTCTTTCTTTCTTTCTTTTTATTTCAAACAACAGCCAATAAAATCAAAAATAAAATATAATGAACTACAACATTGTGTTACCACATAAAAAATAACAATATCTATAAATAATCATCAATTCATTACATGTGTCTGAAAAGGAGCGGGATGAAGCAAAAGCTTATTATTTACCCACCCCTTATACAACCATTCCGAATTCCATTATATATTAAATATTTTTCTATATATATTATATCTTCATAACACAATAACAAATAAACCTTATTTTTTAAACTCAACCATAATTTACCAAAATTTACCTTTTATTCCAAACCACACCATCACCCTTAAATCTTAATACAATCAATCTTTAATCCCACCCTCACATTCACTCTTGTTCATCCTCATATCCTTTTTAACTAATTTTATACAACTTTTTAAACTGTTTAAAGTTTGTACAATTTTTTTACACCTGCTCCAAATTATTCCACAACCTCACCCCACATATAGTGATGCACATACTTTTTAGAGTTGTTCTTGTTTTAAGCTTTTAAAGTTTAATTCATCTCTCAAATTATATCCACCCTGCCTCTCCATAAACATTTTTTGTAAATTTTCCGGAAGTAAATTATTTCTTGCTTTAAACATGACTTGTACCGTCTTAAATTTAACCAAATCAATAAACTTTAGTGTATCTGATTTCAAGAACAGTGAATTTGTGTGTTCAAGATATCCTACATTGTTTATGATTCTGATTCTGTTCTAGGGCTAAAGATGATTTTGGTTGTGATTCTTTATTTGTTAAAAAGTATATAAATGTTCATATCACATCCATTACTCATTTGGTTAATTTATCAATAAAACAATGTTATTTTCCAAATGCTTGGAAGTCAGCAGTAAGAGCACCTACATTTAAGACTGGTGATCCTACTAATGTAGCCAATTATTGACCTATTTCCATTCTTCCAGTGGTTTCCAGAGTAATTGAAAAGGTAGTCTGTAATCAGTTAACAGAGTATTTAAATCTTGGCTATTATCCACTACATCCTATGCAATTTGGATTTATGGCACATCATTCTACAGAGACAGCAAACTGTTACTTTGTTGAACAAATTAAAACCAGTCTTGACAGAGGAGGTGTTGTTGGTGCTGTCTTCCTTGATTTTAAGAAGGCTTTTGATACTGTCAATCATAATGTAATTTTATCTAAATTGTCAAAGTTTTTTTTATTTTTTATTAATACAATAATATAGATGGAATCATATCTAAATTTAAGAAAACAATGTACAAGAATTAATAACATATACCCATCCTTTCTTGACTGCACTATTGGAGTCCCACAGGGATTAACTCTTGGACCAATTTTATTTATTTTATATATTAATGATCTACCTATTGTATGTCCAGAGGTCCAGTTTCAGATGTATGCTGATGATACAGTTATCTATACCTATGCTAAAACAAAAGAACAAGCTGCTATCAAACTTACTGCTGCACTGAATAATGTCTCAGATTGGTTAACTCAATATTGTCTTACTCTTAATGTGAGTAAAACTGTGGGAATATAATTTTCTATTAAAAGAACTGATGAGCATCAACCAGATATTTTAATTAAAGGAGAAGCAATAAATATTGTTGAGGATTTTAAATATTTGGGTATGATTGTAGATTCGAATTTAAATTTTAAGAAACATAAAAAAAGGTTTCTAGAGGTGTTAGAGCAAGCATATTAAGAATATTAGGCATCAGTTACCTTTGGCTGCTGCTAAATTACTTATGCACACAATGATTCTTCCTCACTTATGTTACTGTGTTAGAAGCTGGTCTCAAACAAGTGTAACAACTTTAAAACCATCGTATACTCTGTATAAAGAAGCTGTGAAAGTTTTAGACAAAAAAAAAACAAATAGTTATCATCATTGCATTATTATTAAAAATTATACATTATTGACATTTGTGTTACAGTACAGATGGCTCAGAGACAGAAGATCACAGTTTAGGTATTTATTGAACACAAGCAGATGAATCGTAGAACACAGGTGAGCAAAACAGACGTTGTTAAAATGACTGAGTGACGAATGAGTACTGATACTGTCCTTTGTAAGTTGCAGGTGGTTATCCGAGGAAGATCGCTGGAGCAGTGGAGAGCTGGGAGACTGGACACACTCACACACACGATGGAGACACACTAGGAGACTGGGAAGCACTGGAGACAGGTAAGTATCAACAGGAGTCCTTGAGGTAAGCATTCAGGAAGAGACCTTAGTGCGAACGAGACCAGACAGTGAGTGAGTGTGTGTGAGTGTCTTTTATGTGCGGGCTGATTCTTACTAAATTCATCAAGTGATGATGAATTCACGTTAATAAAAAGCCTTGGTGTTCTTAGATCTGGGTCTGTAGGAAATGGTGAAATTGAAGCGGGTGAGGAAGAGAGCCCAGCGGGCCTGCCGTGGATTGAGTCTCTTGGCAACTCGAAGATATTCCAGGTTCTTATGGTCTGTGAGCACAAGAAACGGATGTTTGGCTCCCTCCAGCCAATGTCTCCACTCCTCGAGGGCCAGCTTGACAGCTAACAGTTCTCGGTTGCCGATGTGTCGTAGTTCACCTCCGCCGGGTTGAGCTTGCAGGAGAAGAAGGCCCATGGATGGAGGCGGCTCGGATTCCCCTGCTGCTGTGACAGGACGCTCCCACTCTGGTTATGGAGGCATCCACTTCTACTACGAAGGCGTTGTCAGGATCAGGATGTACCAGGAGAGAGGAGCGGTTGTGAAGGCTACTTTCAGGGTGTTAAAGGCTTCTTCGGCAGATGTTGTCCAGGACAGAGACTTGGGCTTGTTTCTCAGGAGGCTGGTGAGAGGATGAGCGATGGAACTGTAGTTTTGAATGAACCGTCTGTAGAAGTTGGTGAAGCCGAGGAAACGTTGAAGTTCCTTAACAGTGGTGGGAGTTGGCCAGTTCTTGATGGCAGCCACCTTCCCCTCATCCGGCCATGCTCCGGGAGTAAATCAGAATGTCATCGATGTATACCAGTACGAACTTGTGGAGAAACTCCCGGAGCACCTCGTGGATGAAATCCTGGAATACAGAGGGGGCGTTAACAAGTCCATAGGGCATGACCAGGTATTCATAATGACCTGTGGGCGTGACAAAGGCGGTCTTCCACTCATCCCCCTCGCATATCCAGATGAGGTTGTACGCGCTGCGGAGGTCCAACTTGGTGAATACAGTGGCACCACGGAGATGTTCCAGGGCCGCTGGGACGAGAGGAAGGGGGTACCTGAACTTGACTGTGATGTTGTTGAGAGCTCTGTAATCAATACAAGGCCGCAAGCCTCCGTCCTTTTTTGCCACAAAGAAGCAGCAGCAGGGGAAGTTGATGGACGGATGTAGCCTTGAGCCATGGCCTCCTCGATGTATTCCTCCATGGCCTTCTCCTCCGGGATGGACAGGGGATATATTTTTCCCCTGGGCACTGACTCACCCAGAAGCAGATCGATGGCGCAGTCCCATGGCCCCGGTGTGGAGGCAGCTTGGAAGCTCTCGTAGGGCAGAAAACATCACTGAAGGGGGCGTAACAGGATGGAATATCCACAGAACGTTTCTCCAGTGGACTCTCGATGGATGTAGCACAGACAGGAAGATGGTCAGAACTAGGAGATCTTAGAACAGGGAGTGCAGAGAAACAGTCTTTAAAACAGGTGTCGCCCCACTTCAGGACTTCGGCGGTCTTCCAGGAGAGGATGGGGTTGTGCTGCTCCAACCACGGACGCCCTAGGATCACATCAGCGGTGGATTCCTCCAGAACCAGCAATGAAATTTTCTCCACATGAAGTATACCAACTTGAAGTAGTAGTGGACCGACACTCCAACTCACTTGACGTCGACTTACAGGTTTACCAGTTATTGATTGGATCTGGTACGTTGTGGTCGTAGCCGTGGTCTTGAGCTTGAGCTGACGGCAGAGGCCGCCGGAGATGAAATTGCCTGCTGACCCAGAGTCAAGGAGGGCGGTAACTGGAAGAGTAATATCAGCAGCAGTAAGCTTCACAACAGTAGTGAGTGGTTTCATCTTATTTATAGAAGGGAAGATGGCACTCACCATGGGACGAGGAGGACGGATGGGACATGCGGAGATTACATGTCCCGGAGCACCGCAATATAGGCATAGGTTCTGGGTCAGCTTTCTCTGCCGTTTAGCGTGTGTAAGACGAGATGAATTAATTTGCATGGGTTCATGAGCTGGTTCTGGAGGGCTGACGGAGTCTGGCCGGCAGAGGATGGTGGTGAGCTTCGACTGGCCCTGGTGCTCTTTCGAGACACGACTGCATACGAGTGGCGAAACGGATGGATAGCTGGATAAACCTTTCAAGCCTGATGGTATCCTCGTATGCAGTGAGATGCAACCGCACTTGTGGATCCAGACCTTGACGATATGAGGTAAGCAGCGCTTGTTCGTTCCATCCACTCTTGGCAGCCAGAGTTCTGAATTGAAGAGCATATTCATTAACAGACATTGATCCTTGTTTAAGATTATAGTTTCTCACCGATAGCAAAATCCCAAGAAGGTTTTCCAAACACCTCTTTGAAATATGACTGATTCGCTGGGTGTTTTTGGGTCCAGATGGAATCAGCCCAAAGTAGAGCCTTACCACTGAGTTGTGTGATCAGGAACGCCACCTTGGATTGTTCGGTGGGAAACATGTGCGGTTGCATCTCCAGGACCAGTGAGCATTGGAGGAGGAAACCATTGCATTCCTCCGCCGAACCAGAGTAGGACACCGGTTTGGCCATGGGACTGGCATACAGAAGCGGCGAAGGAGTGATGGCGGTGTTTGCGGAAGTGATGGCTGGTGAAGTCGGCGTGGGTGCAGGGTGCACGGTGAGTGTTCGGCGTAATGCATCTACCAGGTCCTGGAATGGATCGGGATGACTCATGCTTGCATCTACGGTGTTGGTCCGGTCTTCTGTTACAGTACAGATGGCTCATAGACAGAAGATCACAGTTTAGGTATTTATTGAACACAAGCAGATGAATCGTAGAACACAGGTGAGCAAAACAGACGTTGTTAAAGTGACTGAGTGACGAATGAGTACTGATACTGTCCTTTGTAAGTTGCAGGTGGTTATCCGTGGAAGATCGCTGGAGCAGTGGAGAGCTGGGAGACTGGACACACTCACACACACGATGGAGACACACTAGGAGACTGGGAAGCACTGGAGACAGGTAAGTATCAACAGGAGTCCTTGAGGTAAGCATTCAGGAAGAGACCTTAGTGCGAACGAGACCGGACAGTGAGTGAGTGTGTGTGAGTGTCTTTTATATGCGGGGCTGATTGCTGAGGTGATTGCGTGCAGGTGTGAGTGATCAGTACTTGGGAGAGGGAGTGTGTAGTGATTGGCGGATGTTGGAGCCTGGCGTTTCTGTGAAAATTTGACAGTTTTTTATTTTTTTGCTGATATGTGTTTGATGTATAAATTAATTCATGATCTTGCGCCATCAACAATGTGTGACTTTCTGTAAGGACAATTCTAGGAAAATGTCTCGGATTACGACTGTAACCCTGGTTCCCTGAGAACAGGGAACGAGACACTGCGTCCTAGAACGTTTATGGGGAACGCCCTTGCGTGACAGGTGTCTGAAACGATAGTCGATTCACGCCAATCCTATTGGCCGGCGACAGCCTATGATGTAATACTAGTGCGACCAGACAGTATATAAGGGCACCTAGAGAACATGTCGTCTGCTATTCGTCTGAAGTGACTATAGCAGGCAGCCTGGATGCATGGCAGTGAGACACAGTGTCTCGTTCCCTGTTCTCAGGGAACCAGGGTTACAGTCGTAACCCGAGACATTCCCTTTCAAAAGGGACCCCTTCCATTCAAGAGGCTTCCACAGAGTGAAGGCCTGCCAAGGCCGCTGAAAGGCTTGGAACCAACAGCTTCAAAAGAAGGGGTTCCTTTAAGGGAGAATGGCCAGAGAACTGAGAGGACTCTGGCCAGTCACTTACCAGGGGGAAAAAGTCAATCCCAAGGGCCACCAGGGAGGCCGAACCAGCCCAACCAAGGGCTAGTCAGGCCAACAATCTGTCTGAAAGAACAGAATCTCCACAAACGTCCTCAGAGAGGAAAACCCTGTGAGAGGGACTGCAAAAAAGGGCAGTAACAAACTCACCAGACCAGAGATGGGCATCCCTGGGAGTAGAGCTCAGCAAATTACTTTAAACTGGGTACTCTACCTAAGCCAGGGGAGGAACAGAGACTGGAATATTGTAGGAGACAGAAAATACTCCTAACATATAGACCGAACTCAAACAGTAAGGGAGTATCAACAGCCTAATACAGATCCTTCATTGCGGCCTCAAAAGAGTCCTTCTACCTTGCAACCAGTCTTCGGGAGCAAGTCCTAATGACCCAAAAACATAAGGGGAGAACTAAGCTCGACCGGGACGAGCAAAGTCAAACTTGAACAATAAAGAGCTGTGAAACAGCACCAAAAACGGTTAGGATTCCCAGAAGTAGCCTGGAGAATCGAACAGAGAGTGAAACCAAACACCATCTAGATAATGTACACAAGGAGGCTCAGAGGAGCCAACTACTTAGACGTGAGAATATATATTGCAAGCTTGGAATACTCGTTCGCACAGCAAACACAAGCCATGTGCTCAGCATATCGCCTGTCTACCCTTAAATAAAGGGAAGCACAACATAATGCTACTAGAATGGTGAGGAGGCCTCAAGAAGGGCCTGCTACTCCCAAAAAACACGGCCGCAGGCCTGGATTGCCAATGCTAGAGCTCTAGGGGAGCAAACTCCAATTACCAATAGGAAGGAGAATAATGCATTCGACCTGAGCAGTATAGGTGTAAAGCATGCATAGAGCTTGAATATAAAGAAAGAGAGATCCAGAGGGTTCTCAGAGAGACTCAAAGGAGCTAGCTCCGAATGAATAGCGGCCTCAACAAGGAGAAACCCAAGTAAACCAGCCATTCGAACCAAAAACTTGAAAAAAATAAAGGGGCCACTCACAACGAGATTACCAAGCTCAGAGAGCGGAGGCTTCAGCAAAGAGCACACTCTAAAAGCAAGTGGAAGCCTACAATGCTTAAAGTGACCACAGGCAGGCTAATAACAAAAGCTCAATGCTTGTCACTGTGCTAAATGCTAAAAACTACCAGGGAACTACATACTCAAACATTTGCTAAAATTCAATGGCAATGGAGTAAAGGAACAACCTGAACAGAGGAGAGGAGGCTGCAGGGCCCGCTACTCGCATTCTTAGTCTAATGCAGAAGGCGGCCCCCCGACCAGAAGCAACCCTGACGACAGGGGAGGCAAACATGCTCGACAGAGCAAAAAACACACACACAAAAAAACCACTACCCAAAAACAGGTCATGAAGAACTGGAGCTCAAGGGAGGGGAGGGTCAAATAGAACCGCATCACTACAACCTAAGGAAAAATCGGATGAGCGTGCCTTGGGCAGATTAAAGCTGTCGTGGGCACGTACCATAACATCCAACAACTCAGCATACGCTCAGATAAAACACTCTCACTGCCCTCAACAACCATCGTCTGCTCTTCAGTGTGGCTTGAAACCAAAAGAGCACTGTCTGCTGAACCAGAGGATGCCAGAGAAATGGCATCCTCGTCGAGCAGATCACTCTCCCGAGCCGCCGAATCACGAGAAAGAGAAACGCCTTTCTCAAACTTTTCGGCGAGCTCCACCTGCGAGCCCCACGACTTGAGTCTCCTCTCGGCCTCGGCGCGAGAAGAACCCGAGCTGCCAGGTGCAGATGCCTGTCCCTCTTCCCTCGAGAATAGGCAGACACTCACAATGAACGCAAAAATATCCCTTCGAGAACTGAACGCACGTCCTCCTCACCCAGGCAGTGAATGCACAAGTCCTGTGCGTCAGATATCTCGGACACGGATCAGCACAATGCTTGAAATGCTTCGACTATCGTTTCACACACCTGTCACACGAGGGCATTCCCCATAAGCGTTCTAGGATGCACTGCGAGTTCCCTTTCAAAAGGGAACCAGGGCATCTGTTAGAGGCGACTGTTCAGTTACATTTAAGAAAACTGCCTTTGGACAATCAGCTTTCTCATTTAGAGCAGCAGAAAGATGGAATTCGGTGCCTGTTCATGTTAGAGAATGTACAACATTTAGTACTTTTAAAACTGCACTCAAAATATGGGGTAAAAAAAAATCAATCAAGTGATCATTAATTTGATTTTCTTTCTTTTTTTTGATATTATTATTGATATATTGATAGATTTGATATTATAATCTGTGATATTGTGATTGATCTTCTGGATTGTAATGGAGTGCTGTAATTTTATGTAACAACATCCTGCCCAGGGACTACAAATGCAAATTAGCTGTTTAGCTAACATTTGTGTTGTGCATGGTCCCTGTTAAATAATAATAATTTTTTAAAAAATGGTGTCACATGGCAGGATTGAGTAGATTTGATCACGAAAAGCAATTCAAATGCAATGAGTAGATTGATCATTATTTATAACTTTTGAGCAGTTAGTTGCTCTGAAATTCACAAGGACTCTTAGGACACGATCCCAAGGTCAGGTTTTGTGGTCCAAATATGCTGAAGCATCGCTAATATACAGCCTCACTTTCTGTTTGAGGACTTCACTGTCAAATTCAATAATGTGTTCATGAAAATTATTCTAAAAGGTTTCAGCAGGTTTGAAGATTATCTGATTTTGGTAAACATTACTTAGAATTTGTAGTTAAAAAAAAAAGTAAAGAGATGATGGGAAATTTAGCTGGGTGAAGCTGGTACCATCAGGTTAATGGATTTCACCTTGTTGTAAAAATACATAAATGTTTAACTATTAGTGAAGCTTTGAACTGTTGTTGTCTGGAAGCTCAATATATCTTTCAGGAAAATGTTTCCTAAGAGATTTCCAGAGCTGAACTGCATTTGTAAGTGTGTCTCTTTCAAAAGAAGAAGATCAGATGAGAGTCTGACTGATGATGATTATATAATAATGAACACACAGATCAACACTTCAGTCAACGGCTCATTCTGCTCTCATGAAATGTTTCTCTGTGAGTCTCTTGCTCAAGTCCACTATGATCCTGTTCTTCTAGATCTCTGTTACCTGCAGGAAATGGATGTGATCCTGTGTGTGTGAAAGCTGCTCCAGCTCAGCGTCTCTCCTCCTCAGATCATTGATCTCCTGCTCCAGTCGCTCCAGTCGTCCTTCAGCTCGACTCACTGCAGTCTTTTCCTGATCTCTGATCCGCTGTGTGACCTCAGAGCGGCTTCTCTCAATGGAGCGGATGAGCTCAGTGAAGATCCTCTCACTGTCCTCCACTGCTGTCTGTGCAGAGCGCTGTTAGGACACACATCACAATCACACAGTGGCTTCAGTGAGTCCTGACTGAGACTTCTCAAACTTCTCTTCTTCTCCAGACTCACCTTATGAGACTCCACAGCCTCTCTCAGCTGCTGAAGATCTTTCTCTCTCTGCTGGATCCTCTGCTGGAATGACCTCTGCGTCTCCTTCAGCTGGTGCTAAAGGACAAACCAATGACAGGAGAAACATCACATAAATCACCAAGTAAACAGATATGAATACAGTATCAGTGCTGAGATTGAGGGGTTAAAGATCTTGCATGATAAGGTTATAGGTTCAGTCATAAGTGCCAGCATTATTTCATCAAAGCCTAGTTTTATAGGGATAGTTCACCCAGAAATGTAAATTCTTTCATTGTTTCCTCATCCTCATGTCTTTCCAAACTTGTATGATTTTCTCTTGCATAACACAAAAGAAGATATTATGGAGAATGTCTCTGTTTCTAGAGCCAAAATTAAATATGGTGACACATGAATAACAGCAAACCTCACTGGCTCATGCATGTCACATGAATAAACACCATTTTTTGATTTTTCTTTTAGCTTCAGAAGACTCAGATTTCATCTCAATGTGCATGCTATCCATCCTAAATTGTATGTGACATTAGTAATATTCAATACTATTTAGGGCGGATTAGGTAGATAGTATGCACATTGGGACGCAGTGTCAGATTACCCCCCTTGGAGTTGTATGGATCTTTTATGCTACTTTCAATATACGGACAGATGAGACATTCCTTAAATACCTTCTTTTGTGTACCTCAGAAAAAAAGCAAGTCATACCAGATTAGAATAATATTTTAAAATATTATATTTAAAGGGCTCCTATTATGCTTTCCCATCTTTCTTTAGTGTTTGACATTGAAAAATCTCTGCAAAGTTAAAAAGCACAAAGTCACTCCAAAGGGAGTTTTCTTCCGGAAACACTTCACAATATCCCTCATTGAAATAATTCCCGCCCAACATATACACAAATTAAAGGGGACAGGCCTGGTTTAGTTGTGTTAGTAGCGTGTTTTCACCATTTTCAAGAGACAATGTTTCGGCCTTCCTAATGCAGTAGTGTTTGTAGCGTCTCAGGAAGCCTTGCAGCTGATAATTGCCATTTATGGTAAAGTGTGTTACATTTCCGACACACAGACTAAGCAGTAGACCAATCACACACAGACTGGGTCTGGCTGAATAATCAGAGCAGACTGTGATTTTTGGTAATCGGTCTTAAAGAACTGAAACTAAAATAGTGTTCAGACAGAGAGGGTGAAAACAGGTGCTGCAGCAATGTAAATTATAAGAAAAATAATGACATTTTTTGAACAGTAAAGGATGTAAATGTATTCAAGGAGACCCCATAAACAAAATTTTGTAAATGAGCATAATGGGACCTCTAAGTTCATACCTGTTTCTCTGTCCTCTGTGCTGCAAATGATACAGTGTCATGGTTTTTATGTTCATCTATCGTACACAGCACACATATACACTTCTGATCAGTGCGGCAGAAAACCTCAAAGATCTTGTCGTGTTTCGGGCAGATCATCTCCTGCAGTCGTCCAGTGGCTTCAGTCAGATTGTGTCTCTTTCCTTTAAACCAACTCTCATGTTGTTCAAGGTGATTCTGACAGTAAGAGTTCAGACACACCAGACAGGACTTGACGGCTTTGTGTTTTCTTCCAGTACAGACGTCACACTGCACATCTCCAGCTCCAGCGTAACAGTCAGCAGGAAGTTTAGTCTTCAGTTTCTCCACCATTTCAGCCAGAATGGTGTTTTTATCTAAATCAGGTCTTGGACTGAAGGTCTGACTGCACTGAGGACAGCTGTAGACTCTCATCTCATCCTCCTGATCCCAGCAGCCTGTAATACCTTCAGGAGATCCAGACACACTGAACACATGAACTCATCCTGAGAAATTCTGGCTTCTGCCATTTTACTGCATGAACACAGAGACACAAACACACAGCAGCTCAACTACACTTAAGTATCTCTGAACTCAGGTGATTCCTGTTTCCTGGTTCTGTGTTTGAGCGACGTGTGTAAAACAGGCGTATCTGTAAAGCAGCTTCCTCATTCCTGCAAAGTTTTTAGTTTTCATGCATGTCCCCACACGCGTGTTTCGTTGTGTTTAATCAGTCTCAGACACACACTCAAAGAATGTAAGTTAGGGAGAAGCAAGACAACACCCTTAAAATTTCAGTAATTCTGTATCCTAAATACTGCAGACTGAAAACTGTGTCCAGAATTACAGTTCCTTAAAGTCATCATGAAATGCAAATTGCCAGATCTTGATTTTATTGAATATTGCAGTATGTATTATAAATGATTTAACAATTCACATAGAGCTAGGCAATAACAATAATAATTATAGCAAAAAAAAATATATTATATGTATATTTGATAAAATTCTAACAAAAGTATGATAAATGTTCAATATAATATTTATACACAAAAAAAGCCAAACAAAGTGGCATACAGTGACCATTTATCAGCTCAGCTCATGGATGCGTTTACTCGCTGATTGGTCTTCATCACATGACAAATAAACAGTGCTGTGTAAACCAGTGAGAACTGGTTAAATTCAGTGAAGAACACAAATGTCTCTGTGATTTAAACTATTTTAAAGCCAGATGAAACAGCACTGATATTGTTGTACGTTGATACAATGGAAAAAAACTCAAAGAGAACTGAACTTCTTGATGGTCTCTTTATTTAGGACACATCTCTGCAGCCAGCAATACACACACAAGGTGCATTCCAAACAGGATATATCACCCTCCAAAGGGCACTTCGGAGTGAAAACAATCATGGCCGCCATACTGAAGGGTCGTTCCAAATGGAAGTGCTCAAAACTGGCCACTTCAAAGGGCCCTTTGGAATGAAGGATTTCGAAATAAACAACTGATTGTGGCAGTCTGCTATCAAAAACTTAACAGCGCCAATTATGGCAACAAATAACATAGACTACGCCACCCCGGAAATTGGCCGGGGACCCACTGGTACACAAAGTACCACAAGCACACAGATACGTGGCTGAGACAGGTATCAGACAACAATGGAATGTTTCACACAATTTATTCAATAAACATTCAAGAAAATACACGACCGATCTCTTAAATGTATAAAAATTAAAAAAGGGTACATCAATCAAAACTTATTGCACATCCACAAACACAATTTTACCACTTCAGAACTGGGGAATTCGTCCTGCCGATCGGATAAACACAGCAACCACTCGTGCTCACACAACACAGCACCAAAACCCCCGTTGTGAACACTGCAGACCGACAGCCGAACCACTACCACACACAAAGGACACCGGCTAGTCCTGGTACCCCAATACTGAAGGGAAAAGAAAACAAGATGAGACACAAGCACACACATACACTTTCCACATTATGGTTTGGCCAAAAAAAAAAAAAAAAACACTTATCATATGCTGTCAGAGGAATCAATGTCACAAAACAATGGTGACCGTCCTAGCTGGTGTTCTTTGAGCTGTTGAGAGCATGAAATCATCCCATAAAGTGTCAGTCAAACGTACATTAAACAAACAGAAACATTTAAAGCACAAAAACAATTTACAAACAAACAAACAAAAATAAATAAAATAGCAAAGGCATGTACAAGACACAATAGTAGTGACAAATAAGATATCTTTTCACCACTGTAATAACCTCAGTTCAACTCCTCAGGTCAGCAAGGTTCGAGCCTCCTAAATCTCAATGCGCCACCGAAGGCCGGTGAAGCAGCCGATTCTGTTCCCTTTGGAATGTGTGTTCCCCCAGCTGCCTTATTCCTGAATTTATTCAGTTGAATTGTGCCTACACAAATTAGCCTATGTCCATGCTGATGTCCAAACTTGATGCCTCATATTACTGCCTTTTTTTAGCATTATTATTATTATTGCAAGAGATGCAGAGATGACATATTTATGATATACAACTTTGTATACAGTATATAAATGTATTTACAATGTTCACTGTTACCAAAGTACACATGATAAAATTTGAGTTCCTCAAATTATTGTCACAAGTGAAACAGATATATGTTATATTTTGTTCCTTATATGAAATAAAATGAATAAATAAATATGGATAAAACTATATGTTGCCTTCTTTAATATTTTTTCACATGCAAGATGCAAGGGTGCAATATAACATTCTTAACATAATTAACATATAATTTCAAAGGGCACTAATGAAATTAATCAATCAGTCAATTAGGTCAATAAATGGTGTTATAAATTGGGAAGATAACGACACAACGTTGTCACCAGAATTTCTATTCTTGCTGGCACATTTCAATAATAGATCCAAAAATGTTTGAAGAAAATGATTTATAAAACTCAGGGCTCATACCCAATTGGCATAAAAAAGAGGAGTTGCTACAAATTCCAAGTTGATGGTAAGAAATTATTCTAAATTATTCTTTAGACAGTGGAGATAAACTCTGTTTATAATTCTGTTATGTTTGTCAAGGTTATAAAGTTATAAAGGTGAGGCAGCACAATATCACCTCTCTGGGCAAAGCATACCACATGGACACATTTGCCATGACAGACATGTGGAAGGGAAAACATGAGAAGCTCAATGTGTCCTGCAAATTTTAATGCTCTTATTTTGCCTTTTATTACTTGTGCTAATGCCTATTTTTTTTCTGGCTGTGTGTAAATTTGTTGTTGGTATTTAAGGTTTTCATTAGCAAGGTATAGATCATAATGTTTTATGTTTTGTTTGTTTGTTTTTCCCCAGTTGGACCCAGCAAACTATGAGGTAATAGTGGGCATTGTAAATGAGCGCAACCACTGGTTCCGGGTTGTGTTTCCCTTAAGTTTTCTTATTCCCTCAATGTTGATTTGCTCTAAAATCATGTTGTCTGGATATTTTTCCCATATACCTAGGCTATTTACCCATCCCAACAAAAAAACATTCTGCTTGACTCACTTGGAGAGTCACGCATCAAGAAGAAAAAGTGTTTGGAGGCAACAAGGTATTTTCCATGCACCACAATCAGATATAGTGTTATTGTGAAACATGTATGCTTGAAAGAAAACTCTACTATCTTGTTTGTAGAGCCCTGATGATGGCAAAGGATGTTTCAGTTTCACATTGGGTGTGTGAAAGCCTGCCTCACCCACTTCAGAGGGACGCTATTTCATGTGGCGTGTTCGCTTTGAAGATGTGATATAGCATTATATAAACATATTATATGTTCATTAAAATGGTACAATACTTTAAAGTTAATTTGTCTTGTTATTACTTCAGTTTATAGAACACATTCCGCAAAATTCTACAATTAACTTCTCCAGTGAGCGACAAGACGTAACACGGTTCATAATGGAGATTGCTTTAACGCTGCTACGCCAATCAGGTATGGCTTTAAAGGGGTGGTTCATTGCGATTTCATTTTTTTATCTTTAGTTAGTGTGTAATGTTGCTGCTTGAGCATAAACAGTATCTGCAAAGTTACAGCGCTGAAAGTTCAATGCAAACGGAGATATTGTCTTATAAAGTTATGGCAGTTTAATGCCTACAAAAACAGCCGGTTTGGACTACAACGAGCTTCTTCCCGGGTTGGTGACATCATAAACCCTGCAAAACGCCCCCGGGAACACGCAACAAAGTGGGCGAGGCCATGTGGCGCAGCATAATGGAAGCAGAAGAGTTGTGTACACCGGACACGAGCGATGCGACGCGTCAAAAGATAACAGAACCCATTATAATCTGTGATATTTTCTACACTGGATGCGGCGCTGAAGACAGCTTCCATAATCTACACGAGTTCAATGCTGGATTTGCACAAAGGCTATTACTGAAAGATGGAGTAGTTCCCACTTTAAAAGCAGAAGCTGCTGTTTATTGGCTTCAAACTGTAAGTATGTTTTATTGTTTGTACATGTCTTTTAAATGTATAGTTCTGTTGCCATTTTTAGGTTGCATCAAGGATGTAAACAAAGACAAAGCGTTTCTGCTTCGCTAGCCAGTTAGCTAAATTCTATTGCATACTTCTCGAACAAACACTACCTTTACAAAAATGCAACTACTCAGTCATCTATTCGGCTACAGTAAAGCTTTAATCAGGATAAAAGCGTATATTAAAAGCTAACCAACAGCAGTGACAGCATATCTAAACACTTTTCCATTCATAAATGTCCTTTAAAGGCCACGATTGCAGGGGTTCTGCTTGACCCTCTTCATCTGGGTCTGATTCTGCTCAATTTGATACAGCAATATAGACGCCATTATTTACATTTCCACTGAAGCACATGTAACAACTAATGGTAAGGGGCGTGGCGTTTCCAGATGCTTCAGCGAATCACAATACACTGGGCCAGCTAACCAATCTGAGCACATTGCGTATTTTGGAGGGAGCGGGTTCATAGAAGCAGGACGTCAAATGAGCCGTTCGAATGACAATGGAAACAGAGGTGTAGAATAAAGGAAAATATATGAAAAATACGGCTTTTTAAAAAAAAAAAACAAACGAAGCATTAAGACATGTTAAACTGTGCAACAAAAACACAATCAAGAAAAAAAAAAACACTGAACCATCTCTTTAAACTCATGAATGCTATTGATGTGCATTAAACACATTTGTATTCATTTTCTGTGGATGGATTGCACATACATTTTAAGTGGAACCACCGCCCGCAGTAATCACAGGCAATCTGTAAAAATAAGAGTAAAAATAAACAGTTTTAAAGCAATGGTCCATTCAGTATTACTTGATGTATGCTACAAACCAAAACTGCTCTGCCATAGTTACCCAAAGAACTTCTTCAGAGTCAAATGTCTGCCTTGATTTACTATTTATTTACAACTATCTTTCGGTTTATTACATTAAATAAAAGATATAAAAAGAAAATAATAGGTCGCCACCTACCGAGAACCCTACGAGGTGCAATACCAAAAACATCCACTGGGTGGCACCAATGCTCCATTATAACTGTTATAGTACTATTTTAGGTATTTTTAGCTATTATGTTGGCAAACAGATACATTCAGTTAACAGAACACTTAATCAACATGTATAAGTGCCATCGCGGGGCAAATAACATTAGAAAAAGTGCTGAAAATTCCAGTCTCCCTAGAGAGGACCCCTATATGCCTGTCAATAAGCTTTTTTTTAATTATCAACAATCATTTCATAGTTATACCAAGTACAAGCAAAGTGCATAAATATAACTTCTCATAGTGAACTTCTACCATTGACAACTATTTGTTAAT